>ML681963.1:85189146-85212126 GCA_007922195.1 Podocnemis expansa | reverse complement strand
TTGGAATAAGCTGCCTAGGGAGGTGGTGGAATCTCCATCTCTGGAGGTGTTCAAGTCCCAGCTGGACAAAACACTGACTGGGATGATCTAATGGGAGTGGTCCTGCTTTTTTTGGCAGGGGGTTGAACTAGATGACCTCGTGGGGTCCCTTCCAACCCTATGATTCTATGATTCTAAGGCACTTTTAAAGGCTGAAAAATTTATTTATTGCGTGAGCTTTTGTAGGAGAAAATCCCACTTCGTCAGACACTTTCCCCATCTTCAAGTGTCTGAGGAAGTGGGGTTTTCCCCTGTGAAAGCTTATGCAAAAAATAAAGTTGTTAGTCTTTAAAAGTACCACAGGACCTCTTGCTTGTTTAGATGATTATCTGTTCATTCCTTTGCACCTGGTATTGGCCATTGTTAGAAGACAGGATACTAGGTTAGAATCTGGACCTTTGGTCTAATCGAGTATGCTGCTCTTATATTCTTATTTTTAGATTTAATTAAGTAATCAGGTTCAGATTAAGGGGACCCAGGGCCCTGGGCTGTCCACCTTTGTGGGGCCCATAGCCCTACCCACTGAGGCCCCGTGATCTGGGGCCCCTGTCCCCCACCATGGTGGCCTGGGGGTGGGATGGGCAGTGCTCTGGGAGACAGAGGCTGTGGTGCTCCCATCCCTGGACTGGCTGGTCTGTCCCTGAGGGTGGGGCTGGCCCGCACTTGGCCACTATGCTCCAGGGTCAGGACTAGCACTGGCTAGCGTGTGGGGCAGCCCTGCTGGCAGACTGCTGTGGGTGCTGGCCCCAGAGTCCCCCACCTCCCAGTTCCAGTGCCCTGGCCCTGCCGGGCTGAGTCAGCAGGGGATTTAAGAGGCTCCATTCCAAGACCCCCCCCTTCAGGCTGGAGACTAGACTGCAGACCCTATAGCTCAGGCGTGGCCAGACTGCAGCTTGTGAGCCGCATGTGGCTCTTCCAAGAAAAATTGTGGCTCCCCGAAGAGCACAGCAGGGAAGGACAGCATGGTGGGAGATGGGCGAGAAGTGTGCAATGGTCGGGGAACGCAGAGAGGCAGCAACATGGCAAGAGCCAGCAGGGAGGTGGGGGATGGTCACTGCTGGCAGGGAAAGGCAGCATGGTGAGAGCTGCAGTGTGGTGAGAGCCAGCAGGGAAAAGCAGTGTGGTCAGGGACTGCAGGGAAGTGGCAGTGTGGTGAGAGCTGGCAGAGAAGCGGGGTATGGTCACTGCCGGCAGAGAAAGGCAGCTTGGTCAGGTACTGCAGGGAAGGGGCAGCATGATCAGAACCGGCAGGGAAGGGCAGCAGGGTCAGGGTTTGGGTGGGCAGAAGTGTGGCATGGTCAGGGAGAGCAGAGGAGGGAGGAGCAGCGTGGTAAGAGACTGCAGGGAAGTGGCAATGGGTGGAGGAGGGAAGCGTAGCATGGTTGGAGAAGCCCCAGCATGTTTAGATTTTCTCACAGGGCCTAATGCAGCTTACTCGTTGTTAAAATAAAATCGTGTTTTACAAGTCTTAAACATGATGTAGAATACTGAGAAATGAAAATACAAAGGAGAAAAGTTTAAAACTGAATGTAGATTACTTTCAATTTTTGGCACAACTTACAGCTGTGAAGCATTGTATTCCACAATGACATTCAAAACATTGTGCAGTACTTAGAGATCAGCATCTGAGAGAGCTTTTACCTACTGCATTGACAAGTTACTGCCCAGATTTTAAAAAACTTGCCACAAGCTTGCAGTGTTTTACGCCTGGTTTTCATAGTAACCTTAAGTATTTAGTAGAATGTGATGTTAGTAGGATCAATATTTGTGCTGTTTTTATGATAAAGTATGCAATGAATTTTAAGCTTAGTAATTTTGGAGTAGGTAAAAATACATGGTTGTATGCCTCAGTGCGGCTCTCAAAGGTTTAATAATCGACTTGTGCGGCTCTTGATTTCCATAAGTTTAGCCACCCCTGCTATAGCCCCTGCATTGATCCAGCCCTGCAGATAATTTTGCATTGTCTGAAAATTTTGCCACCTCACTCTTTCCCCTTTTTTCCAACTCATTTTTAAATATGTTGAATAGCATCCATCACAGTACACATCCTTCAGAGACCCTGCTATTTGTCTTTCTTCATTTTGAAAACTGATGATTTCCTTTTCATTTTTAACCAGTTATTGATCCATGAGAAAACCTTTCCTCTTGTCTCATCAATTCTCAGTTTGCTTAAGAGCCTTTGATGAAGGAACTTATCATAGGGTTTTTTAAAATGTCCAAATGCTTTGTGTCAATTCTGATAGACTAGTGAGGCATGATTTCTCTTTACAGAAGCCGTGTTGACTGTTCCCCCAACATACTGTATTTATTAACCTATCTTACAATTCTGTTTTTTATTATTATTTCAGCCAGTTTGCCTGATACTCAAGCTATGCTTACTTGCCTATAATTCTCAGGGCTGCCTCTGAAACCTTTTGTTAAAAGTTGGTGTTACATTAGCCAGCCTCCAGTCACTTGGTACAGAGACTACTTTAAGCAATAGGTTATGTACTAATGTTGGTAGTTCTGCAGTTTCATATTACAGTTCTTTCAGAATTCTTGGGTGGATAGCATCTGGTCCTGGTGACTTATTACTGTTTAATTTATCAGCCTGTTCCAAAACCACCTCTGTTCACACCTAAGTCAGACAGTTCCTTAGATTTGTCACCTAAAAGGTGTAGGGATCTTCCCTACATCCTCTGCAGTGCAGACCAATGCACTGAGTTCACACCAGTTCACTTAGCTTCTCTGGTACATGCTTCTTTGGCTCCTGTGTTGTCTACTGCAGGGGTGTCAATGGCCCCAAAATCTCTCGTTCTCCACACTTTGGCCCCACCTTCTGCAGTGCCAGTCCCGCCCCAGGGCCCAGTTCAGCTCCACATCCTCAGCTAAGGTCAGGCTGCTGCTGCCATGATGACCTTATTCCACAGTCCCAGCCAGGGGTGGGGCTGGATCAGTGGTCCAGCCCCATGTCCTTGGCCACAATCGGGACCAATTTGGGCTGCTGCTGCCATTGTGGCCTGACTCTGCAGCCCTGGCCAGGGTCGGGGCTGGATCAGCAGCCCAGTTCTGCATCCCTAGCTGGGGTCAAGGCTGGATCCAGCTGCCACTGCAGCACCCCAGGTCTGCATCCCCAGCCAGGATTGGGGCTGGATCAGTGGCCCAGCCCCATGGCCCTAGCTGGCCTGTTGCTGCTGTGGCAGCCCGGTCCTACATCCCTGGGGGCACTGGCAATGTTACTAGGTGCTCATGCAGCCTGTGCCCACCGCTAGTGATGCCTCTGATCCAGAGATCGCACTGACTCTTTGACGGGTTCCTGCCCTTAATGTTGTTGTTAGTTTTTGTGTTCTTAGCTAATTATTCTTCAGATACATTCTGAGCGTGCCTTGTTATTCTTTTATACTTGACACACCAGAGTTTATTTTCCTTTCTATTTTATTCACTAGGATTTGACTTCCAATTTTGAAAGGATGAAAGAACCACATCTTTTACTTCGTTGTTTGCTGTTTTTTCTTTGTCTTCTTACTGCTTTTTAAATCTGAGGTGGTATACATTTCATTTTGAGCCTCTCTGATGGTGTTTTTTAATAGTCTCTGTGCAGTTTGCAGATATTTCACCTTTGTGATTGTTTCTCTATTTAAGTAGCTTCCTCAGTTTTGTGTAGTTCCCCTTTTTGAAGTTAAATGCTGCTGTGGTGGGTTTCTTTAACATTTTTCCCCTCTACAAGAATGTTAAATTTAGTTGCAGTATGGTCACTATTACCAAGTGGCTCAGCTGTATTCATCTTCTGGATCAGGTCCTGTGTGTCACTTAAGGCTAAATCAAGAATTCTCTCCTTGGGGGTTCAAGGGCAAGCTGCTCCAAGAGGCACTTGTATATGTTGTCAGGAAATTTGATCTCTGCATCCTTTCCTGAGGTGATATACTCATTCTATTTGAGAATGGTTGAAGTTCCCCATTACTATTGCCTTTTCAGTCTGTACAACCTCTCTCAGCTCCTTGGGCATTTTCATACTCTTTGTATCTGTCTTGGTTGGGTGGTGTATTCCTACTGATACACTCTTTTTACTCAAGCCTGGAATTTTCATTTATAAAGAGTCTATGATGCATTCTTATGTGATTTTTATTTCATTTGGCTCTATGCATTCTTTAACGTATAGTGCCAGACTCTCACCTTCACAACATGCTCTGTCATTCCTGTATATTTTATGCTCTGATAGTGCTGCGTCCTGCTAATTATCCTCATTCTACCAAATTTCCACGATGCCCATTATATCAATATCCTCATTTAATGGCGGCTACTGTAGTTCACCCATCTTAGGATCATAGGTGGTATTAGCAGGTGGGCAGCGTAGGCAACTGCCTGGGGTCCTGCAGGAAGAGAGCCCCCATGCTGCTCAAGGGGGAGGCGGTGGGGGGCTAGCAGGGTCCATGGTGGAGTGGGGAACCTGACTGGGGAGCCTGGCGGTGGCTTATGGTGGGGTTGCCCACGGCACCCAGTAGTAGGGCCAGCAAGCCTAGTGGCAGCCTGCAGCGGGACTGGGGAGCCAGGCAGAGCCTAGGGGAGCCTGTGGTGGGGCTGGGGAGCCTGTCAGCAGCCCATGACACCCTGTAGTGGGGCCAGTGAGCCTGGTGGCAGCCTGCAAAAGCCTGCAGCAGGGCCAGGAAGCCAGTAGTGGGGCTGGCCCATGGTAGCTGGTGCCAGCAGGAGGCCCGGTGGGGATCTGATGAGGGTTAGGGGAGGATGGTGGGAGGCCGGGGGCCCCTCAAGGCTGGTGGGTTCTGACAGAGGGGCAGGGAGCCAGGGGAGCTAGTAGGACCTGGGTGGGGGAGTCAAGGATTGGGGGGGGGTCCTTGACTTTTGCCCCAGGCCCTGGAATCACTAAGACCACCCCTGCTTAATATTTAGACCACCTCTGCTTAGTATTCTGGCATTTCTATATAAGCATTTGTATACCTTGTCAATATTCAGTTTACATGTTATATTTAAATACTCTTTTATGTTTGACTGTTTCTCACCAGCTCCTACATGTACTTTACAAGCTTCTTTCCTATTTTGTTTACTTGGCTATAGAACTTCCCCTTTCATAAACTCATTCCTAAGGGGTGTGTCCACCTGATTTTTGTGCAATTGTTAGCTTTTATCCAGCCCTTAGTGTGAAAGCATCCTCTACAGCCTTTTTAATTTTAAATGCCAGCAGCCTGGTTCCTTTATGATTTAGATGGAGACCATCCTACCTGTACAGGATCCTCTTTTCCAAAAAGATTCACCAGATTCTAATAAACCAAAAATCCTTCTTCCTACATCATGTTCTTGTCCATGCATTGAGACCTTGCAGTTCTGTTTGTCTTCCTTGCTCTGTGTGTGGAACTGGAAGCATTTCAAATTCTACATTGGAGGATCTGGACCTCAAACTCTTACCTAGCAACCTAAATTCGGACTCCAGGACCTCTCTCTTGTCTTTCACTATGTCATCATTGGCATCTGCGTGTGCCATTAGTACTTACACGTACCATCAGCACATCTCTTCTCCCAGGGCTTTGAGATGAGCTTCACTCTCTGGAACTGTGTCAAGAGGGAAGAATAGAGGCTTTTGTAGCAGAAGCAATAAAGTGGCAGCTTTTTTCAGTTAAAACCGTGGGTTGTGTCCCCCTCCACAGGCATGTAAACCTCTTTCTACTTATCCCTACTACTTCCCACATCATGAACACTTAAAAAAGTCAGGGGCATGGCTAGAATCAAGGGCAACATGGGATGGTTGAGAGAGCCTCACTCCTCTCAAGAAATCAATCATTCATTTAAAAGACACATGGAAAGAAGAGGAGAAGAAGGGAGGTCTCTTTGCTATATATTATTATTTACTACCTGCTTCTTGTGAAGGCTTTTTTGACTCTTAGGGAAATGCAGTATGTACTATCTCAGAAAACACAAACCAGATTTTCCAAGACTTTAGGGTGTGCAAAAGATGGAGATTCACTTCCCCCAAGCCTAATTTATCTGGAAGAAGCTTCTTTTCTAAAAGCTTGTTGTTAAGTTTAAAAACTAGAGCTAGTGCTTTCCTAGTGCTTTTTGCTAACCCAGCGGTGTACCCACACTCTGTGGCATCTGGGGGCCAAATCAAATTTGTCAACCCCCCCTGCATCATATCCCCCTCACCATGCATGCCCCCCAACCCACCAGGGGCTCAGGGAAAGGGGATCTGGGCCAGGCCCATGACCCCACTATGAGGCTGCAGGGGGGTGTCATGCCAGCCCCACATGGGGGCCCGATAGGCCCCCACCCTCTTACCACATGGACCAGACCCAGGACTGGAGGGGGCACATTCAACACTGGGGATTACAGGGCTAGAGGCCACCATCCACTCCTCTGCAGCATTTCTGCCCTGCCCTTCTCCCAGCCGGCTGGGCGGGGCGAAGCCGGCTGGAGTGTGGCCACTGCTTTCCAGGGCCTGGAGATGGGGTGGCCTCTGGTACCCTGCATGCTGGCAAGTCCCCCACCCCCACCATGGGCAGACCAGCTGGCTGGGTGCGGGACAGGGCAGAAACACTAGGGCAGCCTTTGACTCTGGCTCCTCTCGGTGCTGAGTGGGCCCCCTTGTTTTGAGAGATTGCACTGGTTGTTCAGTGAAAGAACTGATGCACAACTGAGGACAGCCAGCTCATGTCAAGGATGGGGTTTGCAGCCCAGTGCTGAGTGGTAATTGTTCTTGACTAGATGCACACTGATCTAGGCTCTCCCCTATACATGAGAAATCCCAAACATGAATTTGTGAACCCAAAGGGCCAGCCTTGGGAAGATATACAGTGGCCCCTTGAAATTAATGGAAGTAGTGAATCCAAATCCTTTCACTGGCTTTGAAATCTCAACCCAGATCAAGAAAGCACCATTAGAGACTTTCAACCTCATTATCAGTTCATATTTTCAGGGCTATCTCTGAAATAGAAAAGGCTGGAGAGGCATGCTTTTTATTTAAAATAAAGCTGAGATTGCCTGACATTTTCAGCATCTGAGATCTGTGGTGCGTACAGCCACAGGCTTCATTAGTCTCAGCTGCCTATTCGTCAGATTGTACAGATACACAGGAAACAGGCTTTTATGTTCTGCGGTGAGACACCCTAAATCACAGGATAACAGGGTTAGGGGTGAAATTTATGTTTGACCTTATTCAGTGCCATCTGGCTATTACAGGAGATGGAATTCAGCAAGAATTTGTGACTGCTCACTCATGCAGGCAAGCAACCCTGAAGGTTCTGGTGGTGACTATGAACATACATCTTTTTCCCCTCAAAAGCCTAAAGATGTTTTATCAGGGAAATTCACATCTCCCCTCCCCCAGAGCATATGTACCTCTATTAAAGACAAATCAGGCCCTTATCTCCTACATCTCTTCCTGGTGCTGACTTTTAGCTTCTATTAAAGCCAGGGTGCTCACATGTTCCTTTGTTATCAGCTCCTGGAAGGGCCAGGATTTGTAACCTCTGGTGAATGAAAGTTTTTCTTCTAGCTAAATTAAAGCTACCATTTGATTATCCATCAGGGCTCTGTTTAAGCTACTGAAAGGAAGGGGGTTGGGCTGCCTGATGGCTCAGCTAATCAGGCGGTTTGACTGAAGGGGGCTTCCTGCAGGTCAGACGCTATATTCTGTAAGTTCTGAAAGTCCAGCAGCCAGAGCCATAACTACAGTGGGGTGAGCAGGGCTTTGCCCTGGGAATGAGGAGTGGCTCCATCGAGCTGCTCCATTAGAGGGTGCATGCCATGCCACTCGCCCCAGGCGCCAACAGTTGTAAGGGGTGCGTTCCGGTTAGAATGTGCCCCAGGTGATGTAAATGGTAGTCACGGCTCTGTCAGCAGCAACTCCAATTTTAGAAGGTGAGCCCACTCCATCCTGGTGTGTGTGGGGGGGTCAGGTAGCTAGTTCCCAAGTTTGTTCCATCCCAAATTAAAGGGAGACTGCTATCAAGTCACAAGTTAGAAAATAATATAGCATGTTAAATAAAATAGACTTCTCTCAGAATGGAGTTACTGAATGCCATTTAATAGAAAATGAAGCCAGCTTTATATCTGTGCAAATAGAGCAGGGGTATCAAACTCAAATCACCATGAGGGTTGCATGAGGATTAGTACGTTAGTCTGAGGGCTGCACCACTGAAATCTTTTCATACAACAAAACGAAAAAATGAAGAGTAACATATATCTGCCTCTAAAAGTTAATTTTTTAATTTTAAGAAACTATACTGTGAAAAGATAGTGCTAGTTTTTAGTCTCTTCATTTTGGCTACTTAGCTGGCAGCGTTTTGCATCAACAAAAGCATCAATATTAGGTTTGATATCCTGAGATATTTCCTCACACCACTGGGCAAATACGTTTCCTCTTCTGGTGTAGGAAGATAGTTAATTTCTGATGAACCTCTGCATAGTTCAAATGTGCATTTTGGATATGTGAACACATCTGTCCTTTTGGAGAATGGAATTGACACAACCAATTTGTTTCACATTAGCCATTAACAATTGTCAGGTGGTAACAACTTTCTATCATTACCAATGTGGGGCAAATTGAAATTGTGATTCCATTGTTTTAAAGGCAATAGGGATCCTCAGACTCGGTGACGAAGAGCAATGTCTGTGTGTATTCTGGTATGTCAAAGTCAATGTTTGTAGAAGCCTGTGTTGGTTCTCTCAGTGTGTGAATGTCTGAATATGTATCCAATACAATGGAAAGAACGGATGGGGGGGGGGCACTGTAGGGTGATCCTATATGATGAGTTTGTTTCTGTGACTGTTGATGCTGCTTGCCCTCCAGTAAAAGGAAAGAACATTGCTCAGCTGTGCCATCACACAGCAGCGGCATCACTTGTCTGGGTCTGTATAGACCTGATTAGTGGATTGGAGAGCGGTCACTGGTCTACTCAGTTAGTCCATCTCTCCAAAAGGAATGAGGCTGCCTTGATGAGAGGGCATCTATTATCAATGCAGCTCCAGGAAGATGCTGTGATATGTTAACATAAGGTACCTTGTTGAGAGATTCGCAAGCTACATTATGTAGCTTGCATATCTCCTGTCAACTGCTGCTGCCAGTATAGACCAACCCTAAGGAAATAGTGAAATTAGCAGACTAGATTCCATGCAATTCTTTTTTTGTCTTTTCTGTACATCTCTCCAATGAGTCTAGGATACACTTCGCTGTTCTGTGTGGGTACATATTAATAATTATTTGTCTGAGGGATGAGGGAGACTAGCCCACATCTGAGGGCGGGGAATGGGAGAGGCATTATCTGATAATTATATCCCTTGTGGGTTTTTTTTCGTCCTAGCTATCCTTGCAGTCATCAAGTTAGTTGCCTGGTAAATGAGGGGACTCTGAGTTACTTAACATTTCTCTTTTATTTTACTCTTTGGCTATGTCTACACAGCTCTTTTATTTTGAAATAACATTCGTTATTTCAAAATAAAAGAAATTAGGTCTACACAGCGTTTTCTTATTTCAAAAGGACGGATCCCGTCCTTTTGAAATAAGAATCATCATTTTGAAAAAGTAAAACCTGGCCCCCCCTCAAAACAGCCATTATTTCGGAAGGGATATTTCAAAATAACGCCATTTAGACCTGTTCTTTCGAAACAACACTGTGTAGACCTGTTGTTTCGAAAGAACTGTTTCGAAACAACAGGTCCAAATGGCTTTATTTCAAAATAACCATTTCGAAATAACAGCCGTTTGGATTGCAGGCTTTCCCTTAATTCGAATTAACTTATTTCGAAATAAAGATTTTATTTTGAAATAACTCATTTCGAAATCCTTATTTCAAAATAACAATGCATGTGTAGACATAACCTTTCTATATTGACAACAAAGTTATGCAAAAAACTTTCCATACTGTATAGTTTAAATACTTTCTGGAAGTGTTAGTGTGGGATGGACAAATAATTATGACATATAGTTAAAACACTGTTATCTCTCTTTGTGAACTGATCAGGCAGTTCAGACCACAGAATCAAGCATTTATTTACAAACCAAGAAGTCCAGACAACATGAATTCTAGGATATTAAGGGAATTCGCTAGCAAATACTGTGAACAACTGGCAAATATTTCTGAAAAGTAAAAAGTAGCTGAAAAGGTCCTGGTAGATGGGGTGAAAGTGAATGTAGGGCCAATTTTCAAAACAGGAAACAGGAGTGATTTTGGCCATTAATGTCTTGTTAGTCTAATGTCTATCCCAGGTGTGGCCAAACTGCGGCTCGCGAGCCACCTGCAGCTCTTCAAAGAAAAAGTGTGGCTTGCTGGCAGGGAGCTGCTTCAGGCTGGGGGAGTTAAAATCTCTGGCCTGTCAAGCAGCTCCGCAGCCGGCAGCTCGGAGGAGGGGCAAGCGGGCAGCAGAGAGCTCGGAGGGGTGGGGGCTGGGGAGGAGGGACCACAGAGCAGCAGCCAGCAGCTCGGGAGGGGGGTAGGGAGCACCGAACAGCAGCTAGTAGCTCAGAGAAGGGTGGGGCAGGAGGGAGCCGTCAGCTCCGGGAAGCGAGGGGGGGGGGTCGGGGGTCTAAGGGCAGAAGGACCTTCAGGAAATGGACATAATGAGGGAAGTGACTGAGGGGATCAGGGAGGAGACAGCTGTTGACTTAAAGACTAACAAATTATTGTCAGTTATTTTCTGTTTCATAGATTTTAGTGTGGATTTTATTTTGCTTTGCTTTATTTATTTTTGTGTACTTTGTATTTTTTTATTTTCTTTTGGTCTGGTTGGTTTGGGTGGGTTTGTTTGTTTGTTTGTTGTGTATTTACCTTAAACCACATGCCATGGCAGCCTCAGTCCTGCCCACAATACTTTACAAACTTAGGGGCACTTCATGCACTCCCTTACAAATGTGGTAGTCAGGAAAACAGGTTTAAAAGTCTTGCATTGTTTCGGAGATAGAAGGAATAAGCCAATGAAGAATCGTACTCCTTCTTGCCAACTCTACAGAAACCTGTTGATTGAGCTCTGGGCAGTTGGCAAGGAGTTTTGTGAAACTTTTAAAGACTAATCCATTTATTTATCACATTTCTCCCATGAAAGCTGATGCAATAAATAAATGTGTTAGTCTTTAAAAAGGCTGCAGGACTTCTTGTTTGTTTTGCTGAACTAGACTAACATTGCTACCTCTTTGGAGCTCTGGACCATTGAGGCTTTTCAGAGACCCTGAGGCATTGGGACTAGGGATGAGCTGTTTTCCATAGCATCCTCCCCCTTCAGAATATTTTATGCAGAATCCTATTCCACAAAACCAAGCCTGTTTAGAAAGACAACCATTGGGCCATGTGTGGAGTAGGAAAGTGTTTTCCAGGACAGTTGAGTTGTTATGGGAGACAGGAGCAATGTTCCTTCTAAAGTGACCAAGTTATGGATGCACTTGGGGAACCAATGAGCAGCTGACCAAGTTATGGATGCAGTTGGTGAGCCGATGAGCAGGGGCCCAGCACCGGGTCCAGAAACCAGGAGGGAACTTGCTCAGCTGCATTCAAAAGTTGCTAAGCTGCATCATCAGCTTAGAGGGAACATTGCAGGGAAGGGCAGCAGGGTGGGAGACAGTGGGAGAAGTGAGCAATGGTCATGGACAACAGAGAAGCAGTGGCATGGTAAGAGATGGCAGGGATGCGGCAAGGGTGGGAGGAGCGCAGCATGGTCGGGGAAGCTGTGGCATGTTTAGGTTTTCTGCCCTAATGCAGCTTACTCCTTTGTTAAAATTGTGTTTTACAAGTTCTAAACATGACGTGGAATACTAAGAAATGAAAATACAAAGGAGAAAAGTTTAAAACTGAATGTAGATTACTTTCAATTTTTAGCACAACTTACTGCTGTGAAGCATTGTATTCCACAATGAAATTTGTTAAATCAAAACATTGTGCAATACTTAGAGATCAGCACCTGTGAGAGCTTTTACCTACTGCATTGACAAGTTACTGCCCAGATTTTAAAGAACTTGCCACTAGCCTGCAGTATTCTACATCCAGCGACAGCTAAGTTTTTACTGTATAGGCCTAGTTTTCATGGTAACCTTAAGTAAATTATTAGAATCAGACATTAATAGGATCAATATTTGCCCTGTTTTTAAGAAAAAATTAAAGTGTGCAATAAATTTTAAGCTTAGTAATTTTGGAATAAGTAAAAGTATGTGGTAAAATGCCACAGTGTGGTCCTCGAAGGTTTAATAATCAACTTGTGTAGCTCTTGAATTCCATAAGTTTGGCGACCCCTGGTCTGTTCCTTGTAAAAGATTGTAACAAATGCTTTGAGGAAGAAGAGCTTGAGGACAGATTCTCCAGTTTGCTAAATCCAGTTGGTGTTGTAAGTGGTGCAAAGTGGACTTGAAATATGCAGGGGGACACTCCATTGGTGTCAAGCTGGTAGAATGTGTAGCTGCATATTGTGTCAGGCACTTCCCCATCTCTAGGAGGAAGGAAGTGGGAAGAACAGAGAATGGTAGATCAGAACTCCACTGTGCCCAGGACCCAAAGGTCCCTGAGCAGCCTTATACCAGTGGCATGAAAAATGTTCTCTTATGGCTATAATTAAGTTCAAGCACAATTGAAAACTTTGCCCTTTTCATCTGAAGGGTGACAGAACCTTGAGCAATAGTAAGTGGCAGGATTAGAGTATCATTTGGAAGGCCCTGGAATCCCATTCACATGGGTCCAGGCCCCCTTTATGAGGGTCCGAATCCCCTTCACCCACCCACTGCTACCCACAATACTTCCCGTCCCCAGTATTCCCCCATCCCCAATATCCACATCTTGCTTGCAACACCCAGCCCTAGCCCCAATCCCCAGTACCCACTACCCTGTCCCCAATATTTCCCCGCCCCCAATACCCCCCCCCCCCAATGTCCACCCCGTGCCCCCAATCCCAACCCCCACCTTGGGTACCCCGTGATGGGGTCAGGGTCCCCCCCACAGCACAAACTTCCCACTCCCGAAGGGTGAAGAATCACCCCAGCTCCCTTCCCTGCAGGCTACACTTTGAGGCTTCTGCCTCTAGTGCAGCCTGCACATGTGCAGAGGGAGCTGGGGTGGCTGACACACCTCCCCACTGACCCCTGCCCTGCTGGCCTACTGTTTTTAGGAGCTCAGAATTCCAGGGCCCCTAAAAATAGCAAATGGAACGGGAATGTTGCATTCCAGGGCTCACTATTTTAAACGATGGGCTCTAGAACGCAGCATTCTGGCTCCATTTTCTATTTTTAGGGGTCCTGGAAAGCTGGACCCCTAAAAATAGTGGGCCCTGGAATGCCATTCTGGTGCATTCTGGCCTACTTTAACCCTGGTAAGTGGCATAGATTTATAAAAAATAAAACTCACCAGACTACCTTGATTGAAAGGGGTTGTGTGTGTTTGTAAGCTACAAAATTGGCAGACACGTGTCATGCAGTAGGCAGAATGTACTAAGATTTCAGTTAAGTATTCAACATGATATTTATGAAGTGTAATTAGAAAATTTGTTCACATTGATTTGGGTAGGAACACTATCATATGGACTGAAAATTGGATCAAAGATCCTGAATAAAGCGCAACTCAAACAGCAGTGTATCCTGTTCTGGGAGGCATCCAAAGTGGCAAACTGGAGAGACCATTGTTAGGTCTTATTTGAAGTCTTCATTAATTATCCCAAGAAAGGGGTCATCAGTTTAATTTACAGAAATGGAGGAGTTTCAAACATCATCAGGGAGGACAGGGCAGTAACACATAATGACTTGACAAATTAGAAACATGGCAGAAAGTAACAAACTAGATTAGTCCTCACAAAATGCAGGTTAGCATAGTTTGGAGGAAAATTACTGTATATCATCGCATATAAGCTGAGATTTTTGTGCCTGAAAATTGGCTTCAAAACAGGCACTCGGCTTATACACGGGAGAATATGGTAAACAGCCCCAGCCCAGCACTTTCTCTGACCACGTTGCAGGCTGGAGCCCCAACGTGGGCAGAGCCGCCATCTTGGGCAGTCGGCCTGGGCTGTGGCTAGAGTAAGGAGGGGGCCACAGTGTCTGGAGTGGCCAGGTAAGAGGGCCTGGGGGTGTTGGCCTGGGTGTGGGGGGGATTCAGGGAGGCCAGGGAAACATCGGGGAAGGGGGTTGAGGAGTGCGGAGGAAGCCGCAGCAGGGCCTGGGATTTAGAAAGGGGGTCGGGGAGTGCAGAGAAGTGGCGACAGGGCCTGGGGATTTGTGGAGGGGGTGCCTGGGAACTTGGGAAGGGTGGCAGCAAGAGTTCGGGGTGACGGGGAAGAGGGTGAAAAGAAAGTTGGGAAATGGGGACAACAGCAGGGAATGGAGAAGTTGACAGCAAGCAGGGGGGGTAGGAGTGAGGAATGGATAGAGTGGGGGGGCAGCAGGAGGAGCAGAGAGAGCAGGGGGCTGCAGTGAGGAGGAGGGGGTCAGGAGCGAGGAGCAGAAAGAGCAGGGGGCAGGAGTGAGGAGCGGAGAGAGCAGGGGGCAGGGGAAAAGTAGCAGCAGGGGTTAGGGGGTTAGGGGTGGTGTCAGGAACTCCAGGGGAAGCCAGCAGCACTGGGTGGGGGGGTTAGGGACCAAGGCTGAAAGAGGACCTTGGCTTATAAATAGGTTGACCATTTTTGCCTCTCTTTTGGGCTGAGAACTGGGGAGTTGGCTTGTGCTCAGATCGGCTTATACCCGAGTATATACAGTAAGTGAAAAAATACATTTAATGATAGACAAAATCCTGGAAATCAGTAATAATAAAAGACTGGGTGGCAGAGGATGTCAAATTTGACATGAGTTTACAGGGTGCTCTAGATGCAAAAAAGATCAATGTCATTTCAAATGGCATAGGGAAAACTAACACCTAACAAATGCCACCTCACATACAAAACAAGTACGTTATTTCTGATCACCACGTTACCAGAAAAATATTGACCAGTTGGAGGGAGTCTGAAGAGGAGCAGCACAAGGAGCAGAGGATACAGTGAGGGAGAGAATGAGCAAAGAATAAAAAATCTGGAGTTATACAACTTGGCTAAGCAATGACTAAGAGGTCTCATGGCAACTGTTCTCAGAGAGTGAAAGTTTATTAACTGAAGGCTGTTAATATTAATCAGAGAGAGGATTGATTTATTGTGGTGTATGAGGGGCTAAGAAGAATTAATGGCAAAATGTTAAGGTGTACATCAGGAAAAAATTCATAACAGTCAAAGCTATCTCTTTAGGCTGTGTTCACACAGCCCTCTTATTTCGAAACAACAGGTTGTTTCAGAATAAGATTTAGGCTGTTCACACGACGCATGGTTGTTTCGAAACAAGTTAAACCCCATGCGGGGATGAAACAATGCCATGCGAACATGTTGTTTCAAAACAACAGTGACTTGTTTCGAAATAACTATTGCCTGAACCTGCTATTTCGCTTTGAGCTTTTTTCCTTAATTCGAATTAACAAACTGTTAATTCGAATTATGTTATTTCGAAATAAGGTGTTATTTCGATACAAGTTGTTTCGAAACAACCGTATCGAAATAACCCCCTGTGTGTGAACACAGCCTTAGTTAGTTACTCTGTGGATTAATCTCCCAAATGTACTTGTAGAACCTCACTGCTTGGCCATTTTCAAATTAGACTGGAAAAAGTTCTAGAGAAGTGTTCTAGGGCAGTGGTTTTCAAACCTTTTTCCTTGGACCCAGTTGAAAAAAATAATTTGTGCCCATGACCCAACAATTACATCTTTCAGCAATGCATTCCAGTCTTTTGATGGTGGCGGCAGGTGGTGCTGTGACCTAGTATCTGAGGGTCTGTGACCTAGTAGTGGGCCCCAGCCCATGGTTTGAAAACCACTCCTCTAGGGGAAAATCTTGCCTTGGAAGGGAAATAAGCTGAATGATATGACATGTCTTTCCCATCTCCGATTTCTGTGATTCTGTGAACTCTTTCCTCCTCCCCCCTCCCCCACTTCATATACCAGCATCAGGATTTCTGACATCATCTAAACAGTGTTGCAGGGGTTAAAGTATAATTTTGCAGACCCCGGAATCCTCCTAAATTTCTCGGCCCCCTCACACAAGTTTGCGCCCCCGTCACGCAGGTCCAGGCACCTCTTCACAAGCCCCAGATACTGCCCCCCAAATGCTGCCTACCCACCCCAGCTACTGCCCCCCATCAGATCTCTCTTTCCCCATGTCTTCCTCAGTCCCAATTCCCTAAGCTCCCTGCCCCATATCCCCTGCTTCAGTCCTCCTAACCCCCCACCCCCAGATCCCCCATCTTCACTTCACCCCCTTCAACCCCCCAAAGCCCTCCATACATTCCTTGCCCCCTTTAGTCCCCTTGTGCCCATTGCCCCACTCCACCTGCTTCAGCCCACCAACCCTCTCCACGCCTTCCTGGCCCTCTCCCCATGCCCTTTGCCCACTGGAGCCTGACTCTCCCCAACCCCCAGGGCCTCCTTACCAGTGCTGCTGAGGAGTCGGGCCAGGTCGGGCTAGGTGGAGGGAGGGAGGCTGTGGTGTTGGCTGGCTGACTGGCTGGCGAGAGGGTGACAGGCCTGAGAGGGTGACAGGCCCATGCTCTCTGGGCCCAGGAGGAAGGGGCAGGGCCACCACAGATACTGGGAGAGTGGCGAGAGGCGTGGCTGGGCTCGCCCCAGCCTGCAGCCCCTTCTCTGAACTGGCCCTAGGGGAATGTGCAGGAATGCTGCGTTCCAGTGCATTATTTCTATTTTTAAAGGGTCCTGGAATGCAGCATTCTGGTGCATTCCCCTATTTTTAGGTGGCCCTGGAATGCTGCCCCTCTAAAAATAGTGGGACCTGGAATGCCGTTCTGGGGCGTTCCCCTTATTTTAACACCTGCAGTGTTGCAGACTGTGGGACAAAAGGACAAAAGATTTTGATAGTCATTATTTTGAGGGGCACAGATCACTACCTTCTTGATGTAGGATTCTTGGTGAAATACAGCAACGGAGACATAGCAACATCTCAATCCTGGAAGTCCCTAAATGCTTTTACTTTCAGAAAATGGAGGAAATTGAGTTATTTCTTAGTATTGAATGATCCTGGATACTGTGCTTTATTATAGTGGAAGTAATGAATTTATGCCGGTGCTGAAATGACCTTTTCTATTTGTGGTGACAGTGGAGTATTATTACATTACTCTGTTATTTGTTGATCCTTATAGGTTCTTAAGAGAGAGATTTTATTTTTATAAAGAATTTCAGTAAATTTCCTCTCTTCTTGCCTTCCTGCCCTGTTTCATTACACTTAAATTAGCGTCACTGATGTTCCATGCATGCCATGAGGCAGATTCGCAGCCCAACCAGTGCTCATGCAGCTGCCATGACTCACCCTTCCAAAAGAGCCTGCTTTGACTCAGCTCTCAGGCATGTGGCAGCAGCCTCTCCCTGTGCAGTGTCTAGTCAGATGACCCAAGGTGCAGGTATTTCCCCAATCCTGCCAGAGCAGAGCTGCAAATTACGTGTGCAATATCACTGCTTGGCGAAGAACCTCCTGATGCCTTGCAGTGCAATTGGCTCTATAGGTTCCCAGTCTGCTCTTGATCCAGTTCCTGTTCTTGCCCAAGTCCTATTCCAGCCTCTTCCAAACTTGCCCTATGTCCTGCTATGACTTTGCTTCAGCCCTGCTTTTGCCTCCTGACCCCCAGACCCATGGACTCTCTGATTACCTGGCCAGCTTGGACCCTTGGCCTGCATCTGAACTCCAGTTATGGTACTAATTTGGCTTATCTACAGACTCCTACAGACACCTGGCTTCAGCCTTCGCTCCAGCTACTGGGCCAGATTGCTTGGAAACAGCACCTGATAGTTTGCACAGACTTCACTGCATCAGAGCCAAAGGCTTCGGAGTACCTGGGTGCTGCGGCCTGTGAAAAGGTGGTGTTATTTCAGAGCTTTCTAAATCAAATTGCCGAGCTCCAGTGAAGGAACGCCTCCCTCAGAGTATAGGTCCAGGCTTCTCCAGGACTCTTGAGCCCATCAATGGTGGCAGCCCTGAAGCATGATCTGAAAATCCCTTTGCCAAACTAGTTTGACAAACACCACAAGTTTTGAAGGTAATGCTTGCTGTTCCTGAAGTGACCGTCCTTCTATCCCAGCCATCAGGCGAAGATGGGCCTTTCAACTCCAGCTTCAAATCCAGTTCCCATCCTAAAACTCGTGCTTTTGATCATAGAATGACTTGGTTTCCTCAGTATAGATCCTAGTTTGTGTTGGCAATCTTTACAAAGAAGCCAAGGACTGTATGGCTATTTTGGCTGGATAATAGCTGTATTAAATCTTTTTCTTTTATCTTTCCAAGGAAGTGGCACTTAGCCTTCCTTTTCTATGTACACAAGGGACCCTTGAGAGACAGTTGAAACCTGAGATAAATGCCTGCCCTAACAGATTGCTGCTGTCTATGAACAGTATCAAAGTTTTGTTCAGCTTTGTTGTCCTCTGCTTATATCCTAATTCTGTGGCAACGAGATCTTTTTTTTTTTTTTTTACAAACTATCCAAAAGGAAATCTATTTTTCTCTACTCCCTGGCAAACCTGGAATTTTTCATTTATCATTAGGGGATGAAGGACAAAGAAACTGCTTGTCAAAGGGCCAGATTTGTGAAAGAGCTGTAGAGATTTACTTTATATTGACTTTCAAAGGGAGCTGGGCATCTAACTTCCTTAGGTGCTTGCAAAAAAACCTTTTACCCATGGCCCATAGAATCAGGTAGAGCATCTAGAACAGCAGGTTAGATATAACATGTCCTTTGTCTGTCAGCTCTTACACATTACAGAACAACTTTTTATCTTCAGAAAAGTTATTATGGTTGGTATCTGGCAAACAATCCTCTAGAGCCATTGAATAGCTGGCTATTCAGAGTGCATCAAATAATGAAAAGCTGCTGACATCTGAGTAATTTTTTTTCAACAAAAACACTTGAAAATGGGCTTACAAAGGCAGAAGAAATTATCATCAGCAGTATTGTCTCATTTTGTCAGCAGCAAGTTTCCCAAACAGATCCTTTCTGCTATCTACATGTGCCTCAGCAGATGTGGAGCCCTGCCAACCACATCTGCAGGTCCCTCTCCAGCTCAGGGCTCCCGCCACACCCAAAGTAAGTTATACTTCACTTGCACTGATTGATTTTGGGGCTTCCAGCAATGTTATGAGCTTGACCTTTGCTTGAGTCAGCCATTTACCCATACAGAAGAAGCTTGTGCCAAAGCAGGTAGAGACCAGTGATGGCAATATGCTGACCTCTGGGCCAGTTTCCTATGAGACAGCAATCTTCCAAGGTCAAGACTGGGGAAACTATGCAATTTTACCTAATTCTTTTGCTGCACTTTTAGGTAAGATTGGGCCTCTACTGGCTTACCCTGTACAACCTGCAAATTTCATGGGTGGTGTAGGAGATATGGTTGAATTGTGGATTTTGTTGGCTGCAATGCCTAGGGAGTCTAGTGGGGAGAAGATGGAACTTGCCCATAAAAGAGAACTCTCTTTGCTCAATACCATGTCAGTTTCAGATGATAATGGTTTATTAATCCTGTCCAATTATAGTGAATTTACAGAGGTGTTTGATAAAAGGAAGATGAATGTCCAATCACATGGCTGCCTAGCAGATCCTCTTTGGGCACTTTTATCCTTTATTGGAAGCTGATCTCAAGGCATTCAGGATTACCTGGCTAAAAATCTGACTAAGAAGTTAGTCCAGCTCTCCAAATCCTCTGCAAGAGCCCCTGTCCTGTCTGTTAAAGAGAAAGACAGGACACTGCTCTTTTCTTTTGATTATTATGCCCTGCTTAATATTATGATCAAGAACAACTATCCTCTTTTGCTGATCAGTAAATTCCTAGGATGGGCTAACATAGCAAACATCTTCACCTATCTATACCTGCTGTGTGCATATAACTTAGTCCATACTTGGGAGGGCAACAAATGAAAGTCAAGACTGCTGTAGCGTGCATGGCACTTATGAGTACCTGGCTATGCCTTTTGGCCTCTCCGGTGCCCCAGCCAGATTCCAGTGTTTGGGGAGTGATATTTTCAAGTTCCAGAGGGATAGCTGTGTTAGTCTAGTTCAGGAAAACAGAGTCCTGTGGCACTTTTACAGACCAACAAATTTATTTATTGCATAAGCTTTCATGGATAGAATCCCACTTCAAGGATATTCTCAATCAGTTCATTGTGATTCACTTAGATGACATCCTCATCATCTCAGAAAATAAGACTCAGCATTACCAGAATGTTTAGCAAGTTCTGGCACATCTCAGGAAGAACAGTCTGTATGCCAAACCAGAAAAAAAATGTTAATTTAACTACACCACCATCAATTTCCTGGGTTATGTTATCTCACCCAAGAGGATCAGTCTGAATTCACAGAAAGTTTCCACCATTGTGTATTGGGCCCTGCCAAGAACTACCTATGATGTCCAGGGCTTTGTGTGATTCACAGATTTCTAATGGAGGTTCACCAAGGAATTCTCAGAAGCAGTGGTCCCTGTTACCCAATATCTCTGTAAGAATTCCACCTACATCTGGACATTGAAGGCCCAGCAGGCTTTTGATCAACTGAAGAAGGCCTTCATCTCCATATTTACTGTATATTGAGGATCCTGGACCCATTCAAGCACTTTGTTGTCAAAGCAGATACTTCCAATTATGTTTTTTCGGGCACTACTTTGAGCATTCTCCACCCATGCACATTCTACTTCAGAAAGTGAAGTGTCATGGAACAGGTCTATGGTATCTATGACTAAGAGCTGCTAGCCATCATAAAACCTTCATACTGTCCTGTCATGTATTCTGTAGATACAATTCACAGTAAAATTATTTTACTAATGTCTTGGGGCAGTGGGCCTCTGACTGTGAGCTACCAGGTATTCACTGATGACTGATGTGGTTCAGTGTGCTGCCTCAAATGCCTCATTTCCTACCACTTCTAAAATGATACATTTCTCTTGTGTATAGAAAAGTACACACAACATTGCTAGACTGTATGGCTATAGTATAAGACAGAGATAGGCAAAGTACAGTCTGTGGGCTGGCTCCAGCTGCTAGCCACTCCCCTTTCCCTGTCCCACCCCTTCCTACCACTTCTCTCCCACCATGTGGGCCCAGCAACACCCTAGCAGGAGTGCAGTGACTGCTTCTCACTCCCAGCCCTTCCCCTTTCCTCCGTCCCTTCTCCTGCCATGTTGGCCCAGTGGTGGCACCCTAGCTGGGGCATGGCAGCCAACCCTCTCCCACAGCGTGGTCCCAAAGGTGATGCCATGGCCAAAGTGCAGTGGCCATTCTCTGATCCTAGCCCCACTACTTCCTCTACCCCTCTCCCACCATGTGGCCCATCCTACAATTTCTAGTTGCAGTTGTGACCCTCAGGCCAAAAATTTGCTCAACCCTGGTATAAGGTGGGGTACTATCAGATGAATATATTGCTTTTTCATGAGCACTTTGGGATTATATTATTAAAGCAAGTGCATATTTGGAGAATATGTTGCAGTAACAAGAGGTAGCTGGACAAAATTTATATGTAATAAAGAGGATATTAGGAGATTTCTGTTCCTATAGTATGCATCTTCAAGAGCAATATTGCTATAATGAGGACCCTTGTGGGTACACTGTATTGCAGCTGTACAATGCGGATAGATTTTGGTGTAATGTGGTTTTTTTTTTTTAACATGGATTATGCTAGCTGAATGTTCATATTGTAATTTAATAGAAGCCCTAAGAATTTTAATCCTTGATCAATACAGATGAACATTAAAGTTTCCCCCTTCTTCATTGTTTTATTACAGTTGCTGTGTCCTGCTCTGGATTATATGAGAAAAATCCTTTTTTACTGAGTCCCCCTCCCAGGTTGTCTCCAGGCAAAAATGTGATGGTGTCATCTGATCAATCTTCCAGTCCAGGTACTACAAGTCTTTTTCCATATGTCCTCCTTATCTCTTAAGCAGGACCCATGCAGAACAGAGACTATGACAATCAGAAACCCCTCATCTCCATTTGTGTGTTTGCTTACTAGAAAGCCAAGCTGCTGGCTTCAGTAGGGTAAAAGGAAAAGAACTCAAACAAGCTAGTGTAGCCCTAAGGGATTGTCTCTGTCTCTGGAGGGGAAAAAAGGCTTCTCCATCAACAAATGAAAACAACCAGTATTGAATATATGGTGTGCCTGAGGCAAATGCTAATTAAAGGAGCTTTTTTCTTGGCAAATAGAAAATAAACCTGATGGCAGTAATACAGAATGAAGTTATTTTCAAAGGAAATTCTTTCTTCAGCTGTCTGCAGAAATCCAGTAGAACTGAGCAAGTAGCTGCAAGGCAGATAGGATAAACTGGGCTTTCTTTGGTACCACAATTAGTTTAATGGGTGCCCAGGTTTGTGAAGGGCTGAGAGGATAAGCTTACAACTACTATAAAAGTAGCTAACTGTACAAAGCTGTGGGATTCTTGGAGGGTTCTAGATGCGTGTGGAAATTGCACACAGTTCAATACCACTAGGCTTCAGGAATGTGGTCCTCTCTAGTCTGCAATCTTACTTTAGATCTGTTTAGGAAAGAGCAAAGGGAAAATACTACTACATGAGGCAATTCCTGATAGGGTACTTTTACAGCTAGAGCAGGATGAGCATATTGTTGCTATGCACATACCAGAAAAGTTATTCTCTTCCACAATAGTTCCAAGTTCCAAAGTAGCCTAGTAGGTCCACATCAGAGTTGGATTTCTGTAGTGAGAACTTTTTTGTGGCAGTATTGCTAATGTCAGCTAGAACTCTTACAATGTGAAATTCCTCCCTGAAGTGTTGTATCTATGCTGGCTGGAATCCTGAAACATATGTTTCTTCATAGCTGTTCCATGGCAACTAAAATTGCCTCTTGTGATAATGCGGGCAATTTACTCACACACACACACATACACATGCACATTCCCTCCATTGACATTATCCTAGGTGAATCTATCTATCTATCTATCTATCTATCTATCTATCTATCTATCTATCTATCTA
>ML681963.1:85102984-85189136 GCA_007922195.1 Podocnemis expansa | reverse complement strand
CTATCTATCTATCTATCTATCTATCTATCTATCTATCTATCTATCTAATGGAGTCAGGACTGAGACCATTTCAGGATGCGGAATACCTCAGAGAAGGTGAACAATTAGCTGTCCTTCTCTCTGCCCTGAAATAAAACCCAATGTCCTAAAAAGCAAGTAGAAGGAGAATAGTGGAGAGTCACCTTTTGTCATGAGATCCCTCACAGAGGATGGACTGTATTTTGGGGAGAGAGAGAGAAAACTAGACATGTTAGCTTTAAAAGAGACCATATTTTTATCTCCATAATGTTACAATAATTGTTAGCCTTATACTTTCTTTTTTCCCACCCCACAGTTTCTAACATGTACACTCAAATATTTCATTTATGCATCCTTTCAACAATATTCATAGCCAGCTAGTCCTCCACCAAAAAAAGAGTTTCCTGTAGATTTGAATTGGGTGTGCCATAATTAATAGAGCACTGATCAATTGTACACATCAAAAAGAACTCTGAATTTCTTTTTTCAAATCAGTAAACTCATTCCCAGTTGATCTAACTCACTTATATAAGAGTATCTTTCAAGGAAGACAGTTTGCTTACTTCACCTGAACAAGAGTTCCCTCCAAGGTTACAGATAGTAAGGATAACAAAAAAAAAAAGGGGGGGGGGCAAACTACTCAGATCCTATAAATAAATCCAGCTATTTTTCTGGCTATGAAGGAAAACAAGATTATTGTAATTTCTATTTTGAATCATTTGGAGATGCACAGACACTGTGGAAGTAGGGCATGTAAGCATTTTGGTAGATGACTGACTGATTTTGTCTAGCAAGCAATGCCCATATTTTATGTTACTGATATCTTCTCTTTGCATGCTTCACAGATATACCTGCAGAATAGGTGTAGGCAGGGAAGCAGGCATATGCTATGTATTCACTGAATCATAGAAATGTAGAATTGTAAGGGACCTTCCATTGACTCAATGGGAGCAGAAATGCCCTTGGTTCTGAAAAAGGAAATGAGCCTTTGACAAATGAGAAGAAAACCAGTTCTTTAAAAATCAAGTCCTAGGCTTGTGAAATAGTCCCCTTAGTGTATAACACACAAGTCCAGATTTTATTTTATGTGAGGCTCTGGCTCCTGAGCCCCTGCTCTGTGGAGAAAGAAGTTTCACATAGAACAAATAGCTCCTGCTCATGTCCCAGGAGGGGTTCCCCAAATCCTACCCCAACTTGCAGGTACTAGCCAAAGAATTGCATCCCAGCCTCCATTGTCATGGAATCCCTGAACAGACGATGCACATTTAACTTAGGACAGATGTTCCCTAATACTCAGGCTGTTTGATCTGCATCTGATGCTTCCTTGCTGTGTAAATGGTTGTGGACATCTCCTTCCAGTTATTCAGGATAGTTCAGTCAAAAGCTGACTAGGAAAGGAGTTACAGGGAGATCTTGTAAAATTGGGTGACTGAGCAACAAAATGTCAGATGAACTTGAACAATGATCAGTGCAAAGTAATACACATGGGGAAAAAATAGTCTCAGCTACACATATAGTATGATGGGTTTTAAATTAGCTGTTAACACTAAAGAAAAAGATCTTGAAGTTACTGTGGATATTTCTCTGAAAACTTCAGCTCAATGTACAGCAGTAGTCAAAAAAGTTAACAGCCTACTGGGAATGATTAGGAAAGGAATAGAAAATGATATAGATAATATCATAATGCCTCTGTATAAATCCATGGTATGCACATATGTTTGTGTCCATTTCTTGTTGCCCCGCCTCTAAAAGGGTATAGTAGAACTGTAAAAGGTTCAGTGGATGGCTTCAATGTGAGAAGACACTAAAAAGATTAGGGCTGTTTATCTCAGAAGAGAGGCAAGCAACAGGGGTTATGATAAAGGACTATATAATCTTGAATGATGTGCAGAAAGTGAATGAAGAAGTGTTATTCATCCATTCTCACAATTCAAAAACCAGGAGTCACCCAATAAAATGAATAGGCTAGAGGTTCAAATATAAAAAAAGGAAGTACTTTTTCATACAATGCACAATTAACCAGTGGAACTCATTGTCATGGACTGTTATGTCTAGAAGTCTAACTGGCTTCAAAAAAGAACTCGATGGGTATGTCTACATTACTCAGCATTTTCAAAAAAACTTTTTTTTGGGATAAGTATTTTGAAATAATTATATCGAAAAAACTTTTTTTTAAAAATGCTATTTTTGGACAATAGTCCATTGTCCCAAAATACTGCGGCTTTTTTTATTTCAAAAAGGAAAGTCTACACTGGACTTTCTTTTTTGAAAAAAAGCAAGTCAATGGATGAGATAGGGAGGATTTTTCAGAAAAAAGCCTTTTCCATGTCCTGCAATGGCTTTTTTCCAAAAAAGCTAGCTTGAAAAAGGCTTTTTATTTCGAAAAAGCTGGCAGCTTTAGCTTTTTCAAAAAAGTGCTCCGGTATCTCAAAATACCGGACGCTTTTTTGGGATCATTAAACCTCATTTAATATTGAAAAAAGCCTTTTTCGAGCTAGCTTTTTCAAAAAAGCCATCGTGGGACACGGAAAAGGCTTTTTTTTTTTTTAAAAATCCTCCCTATCTCATCCATTTGGCTTGCTTCTTTTTCAAAAAAGAAAGTCTGGTGTAGACTTTCCTTTTCGGGGGGGAAAAAAAGCTGCGATATTTTGGGACAACGAGCTGTCCCTGGACTTTTGTCCTGAAATAGCATTTTTTGAAAAAAAGTTTTTTTGAAAATGCTGAGTAATATAGACATAGCCGATGAGTTCATGGATCCATCAGTGGCTAAAATAGTCATGCCCTGGGTGACTCTAAATCTCTGACTGCCAGAAGCTGGAAGGAGAAGACTGTTGAATCGTTCTAGCTTCCCTTTTTTGTATCATCCCCTGTAGCTCTGGTACTGACCACTGTCAGAGACAAGATCCTAGGCGAGACGGACCGTTGATCTGACTGTGTATGGCAGTTCTTGTGTCCTTAGTCAAGTCAATTTCCACAGGTAAACACTTAGTTTATGTAGATAGGGCTGGAAATTTAAACAAATAAATGAACAAAAAAAGTTAAAAGATGCTCACTTAAGGTGCCAAACCAGCTTGAATTCTGCTCCGCTCTTTGGTGCCCAGGCTTTTCATATGGTCCCAAAGCCTGGTCCTGTTACTTTTCCAATCTTAATTCTTTTGCAACTGACTGGTTCCTCACTGGCAAGTAGAAAATAGGGTGCTACTCACCTTCGTGAGGTCTGAATATCATTCACATGTAGGATGCCCAACCACAAATGATTAGCATTTAGGCCCAGATCTTTGAATGTACAGTATTTAGATACCTAACCCCCATTGATTTAAATAGAAGTTAAGAGCCTAAATACTTTTGAGGATCTGAGCCTTCTTATGTACATATATAGTCCAGTGGCCCCTGGGTGTTATAATAATAACCATCCCCTGAATGAATATCAGCTTGCAGTACTTAATCATTTCACTGTGCCTATGTATGAGAGAAAGCATTACACAGCTAATGTCCCTGCGGGGAGGTTGTATGAGATTGCTAAGCCCTAGTCTACACTTAAAGGGCTTTTCAGTGGCTGTCGATTAGCAGATACACAAGGCATGTAAAATGCCTTGTGTAACTCACGATGACCTTCTAAGCTGCCAGGACACACTGCTGAAAGCTGACAGCAAATGGTTTGCAGTCTGCTTTTAGCTGCATCTCCTAGGGGCTAGGACTTCCAGTGCTGACCTTCTGGAGCGCAGCAGCGAGTACATACTCACTGTTAATCACGCCCAGAACATCAGGCTGATGGTGGCGATTTTGCCGCCATCAGTGAAGACGTACCCTTAGACAGCAGTGAATTAGTTCTTTTCTGGCTTATAATATGCTGATTACGAAAAACAACTTGACCGTGATGCTTTGTTGCTCTCAGTACTGTGAATGGAGTGTACAGCAGGGGTTCTCTCCTCTTTGTCTTAGGGGTAGTGGAACGGTTCTGAAGGATGTACATTTTACAGCCCTTAAGTCAAAGAAAAACATGTATCACTAAGTGTCAGAAGTCAGGCTATTCAACATGCGCTCATGAGGCTTAGGCTGTTGGGCTAGACATAGTAGTGTGGATGTCTCTGCTTGGGCTAGGGCCTGGGTTCTAAGACCCTCCCACCCCACGGGGTTTCAGCGTGTGAGCGCCAGTCCAGGTGGGAATGCCTACACTACTATTTGTAGTCCTGCAAGTCAGAGTCAATTGATCCAGGATCCGAGCCTTGCCACCAAAGGTTTTTCTTTGCAGCTATTCTATTTGGAAACTTTGAGTTCTGTGTCCGACAATGTGAGAAGTCTGTTTCAAGCCTCTTTCAGTTCCTTTGCTATGTTAACTGTCACGATTGTTCTGGGTTGTATTTATAATAGGGCCACATCCTCTGCTGCTGTAAACTGGTTTAGCTTCACTGACTTCAACAGAAATATGTGATTTACATTGTGCAAAGATGTTAAGTGTTGTCTTTCTCAACTGGCCTTTTCCACACACCAGCTAGGAAAAATCTCTATCATTCGTACTGAGGAGCAGCTTCCTCTGTTAGCTGAGAGTATGCCCTTTTTTAGCTGAGATGTCCCAGGCTATTAAGCTGATAAATTGGAGAGGGTTCAGAGAAGAGTCATGAGAATGATAAAAGAATAAGAAAACATACCTTATAATGGTAGGCACAAGGAGCTCAGTCTCTTTGGCTACGTTCACACACAGAGGGTTATTTCGATAAAGTTGTTCCGAAACAACTTCTATTGAAATAACACCTTATTTCAAAATACCTTATTTTGAATTAACAAAATGTTCATTCAAAATAAGGAAAAAAGCGGGAAACGACATGCTATTTCGTTACCTGCTGCAGGGGGCTGCAGCCCTCTGGGGGCGAACCGCTGCTGCAGCTGACCCTGCAGCCCAGAAAGGGGGCTGCAGCCACTGGCGGGGCGGTGAGCCGCTGCTGGGCGGCTCAGCCTGCAGCCCGGGCTGTCCCCCGGACACCGCCAGTGGGTCCGGGGCACCGGGCTCAGCCCGCAGCCTGGGCTGCCCCCCCGACACCGCCAGCGGTCCTGAGGGTTCCCTGGCCAGGGTGCTGAGGATCCAGTGTTGTTTCGGAACACTTTGTTCCGAAACAACATGTTCGCACTGCCTTGTTTCGAAACAACAGTTGCGAAACAACAGTTGCAAAACAACGTTGTTTCGCCTAGAAACTAGGTTTAACTTGTTTTGAAACAACTCTGCGTCATGTGAACAGCAGAATTCTTATTTCGAAACAACCTCTGTTGTTTCTAAATAAGAGTGCTGTGTGAACACACCCTTTAGGTAAACAAAGAGGCATTTGGGGGATGTCTATAAGGACATTCCTAGAGAACCAGTATTTGATAATGGGCTCTTCAGTCTAACAGTGAGAGGTATAACATGATCCAAAGGCTGGAAATTGAAGCTAGACAAATTCAGAGAGGAAATAAGGCACACATTTTAGAGCAAGGATAATTAACCATTGGAACAATTTACTAAGGTTCACAGTGTATTCTCCATCTCTGGCAAGTTTTAAATTAAGTTATTTTTCTAAAAGACCTGTTCTAGGAATTATTTTGGGGAAGTTCTCTGACTTGTGTTATACGGGAGGTCAGCAGACTAGGCAGTCACAATAGGTATTTCTAGCTTTTGAATCTGTGAATCTATATCTGCTTTTTAATGTCTTGTACTGATACTCTCTTTGGAGCCAAGTGGGACATCAATAAAAAATTCTCTCCCCTTTCTTCATCTTAGAAACCTCTTGTACCTATGGGTCAGGCTGCTCCTGGGTAACATCTACAGACATCTCTGGAAAACCACACTGGGTGCCATCTTCAATGAGTGTCTTGGTGTCAGAGGAACAGCGTCAGCTTCTGAAGAACAGTTCATCCAGTGGAGACATAGAAGGTAGACAATCTTCCAGTTCATTCCCAAAGGTATACACATATGCACACACAGATGTTTATGGCTGTCCTTTCTTGTCTTTCCCAGACTGCCACACAGACTATAGCCATCCTTCCTTGTCCCCCCCAGACTGCCAGACAGATTATATCTCCTTATGCAGAGCCATCATGAAATCCCACTATAGATTCTTGAGAGCATCCCACTAAGAATCATGTGTACATTAAAAAGCCATTTATTTTTTATATAGTTATAGAACACTGGACTTGAGCATATTGAATCGATGTATGAAATATTTATTGTGTGGCTGCCTTGCTCCTACTGCAATGAATAGTGTGAAACTTGATATATATTAAACACAGCACATTTTTATACAGTGCACATACTGTAACATTTGAAATGCAAAGGCAACACACTCAAAGAAATACAGTTACTGGTAAGTAACTTCTCTTTCATCATCATTGCTTAGTGTAGCTACTTCCAGAACGTGAGTCAGCCACTGAGAAACAGTGGAGAACTTTGGCTCCAGGTGTAACTAATAGGCTTTAGAGGGGCCGAAGTCTACAAGACGGCGAGCCCTTTCAGCTCACTTGAGCTTTAATGGGAATTGAAGGTGCTCTGCACCTTTGGCTGTGAGATCTGAGCATTAATCACCTCTTGAGATTTGGCCCATAATCTTTATGTTCTTGGGGTCCAGTCCTGCTCCCACTGAAATGAGAGGTTCATGTTGACTTTAGTGGGCCAGACTCTGGCCCTTTGTAAATTAGCTTTGTTTCCACCAAAGTCAGAAGAAGCCAGAGGGTGAGAATCCCAGGATAGTCAGCCCCTTGACAATGCTCCCCTGTCTGCTCATGTTTGTATACGTACTCATGTTTGTATTATGTTTCTAACTGATATCTTATCTATTCCCTCCTGCCATTTTTTCCTTCTCATTCTCCTCACTTTCCTTTTCTTTTTTTTTCTTCTCCCTATCTGTTCTCTACTTATTTTCTTTCATTTTGAACTTAATTCTTCTTTTGCTTTAACTTTTTCTTGTCTTTTCTTCTCCTCTCCTTTTTTCTCATCGATGCTTCTTTCAACCTCTCTTTCCTCTTGGTTTTCTCTCCTTGTGCTCGCCCCTTCTTTCCTTCAGGGTACATTCTCGTCCTGAATGCCAGCAGGTTCTTGGATAAATGTGAGTTCAGGCTGCATAGTCCTGTTCTGCCATGGAGCATGGAGTCCTGCCTACTGGAGATGGCCATATATTCACAGGACATTACTCCTCCTCTCCAGGGATTCACAGTTGAAATCCGATATGTGGAGACAAACCAGCGCATAACCATTCCTCTGAGAGATGGGCAAGAAGAGAACACCTGGTAAGGCCTTATACCTGCAGATGTTTTAACATTGCCTTGGGGAAGTTCCCTTAAGGTATTGCTTCTAGCAAAGATTGTTCCTCTTTTCTTTACTTAAAGTCACTGATTCTGTAATGGCCAACACTGGGGACTGAATAGAGAGCCTCCGGAGCTAAATGCATGAGTTGCCACAGCTTGATCTAAATTGCTAGCTTCCACAACTGTTGGCTCTAACTAACTTGCATCATCTGGGGCTAAGACACAGGAAACACATTCCTATTCATCCTGTCAGCCCATCAGCAGCAGGCGATACCGCCGGTCATCAAATATGCCTGTCTCACTGCCAAGAAACTTCCAGGGTGAATAGACACACCCTGAAATGCCTCAGGTCCTTTCTTACAGATCAAGCCCAGAGGGGTCACTGTTCCTCTACCACCAAGGTTCAGGTCTCTGCCCTGAAAATCTACCAAGCTGCTCACTGGCTCTCTGTCACCAAAGGCTCCTAATATGGTGTGAAAATCATGCAGTGGCTGGTTAGGTCAGCTTTCTGGCTCTGTCACACTGCTGGAGGGCTCAAAAGGGGTCATACTAGAACCAAGGATCTGGCCCCTAATGCTTTGGGCCATGAAGGAAAAATTCTACATGTCTTCATTCTTTTCAGAGGCTACTCCTTCCTGAGATGCCTCCCTGAGTGGGGGAGTTAGATGTAAGAGTAGAACCTGAGTCACAAAAGTCAGTTCCTAGGGCTGATCCAAGCTCTTCCAGTGTTCAGGGTCATTTGCTCCTGGTACATGTGGGCAAGGAAGAAGAGCTAGTATAGAGAAAGCAGAGAAGCAAATCTGGCAGTACCAAACCTTAGCCTGCATGTTCCTTACTTTGAGCTTCCCCGTGGTTGCTTTTGCATTCCTGTATGTGTCGGAACGCATATAAGAATGGAAACAAGAGGGTGCTTTGAGGTGGAAGGGGTAGGGGAGTGCAGGGCAGGGGCTGAGTTATAACAGAGAGAGATAGCAGCCTGTGTGTTTGCTGATTTGCAATCTTCCTTATGTTTGCTATTCTTTCGTCTGCCTGCCTTTGAAGAGCATGGGTTAAGTATACTTTTGTTTATGTCACCTGATTGGCTCCCATGGAGAATTTAACCAACAGACCTTTGGTTTTGTTTTTCTTGAATTCCTTTGCACCACCTTTCATTGCTACAGAGATACCCAGCAAAGATTCTATGCTGTTGAGCCAAAGACAGCAATGTTTGACTTGAAAGTTTAATTCTTAACCCCCCAAACCCTTCCCCTCCTGTTTTCAGTTCTCACGGCCTTCCTTTCCAGGTAGGCCCTTCCCCCTATAAATGTCTCCCTGCCCATGGAGCTGGGAAAAAATACCTTCCCTGGGGTCAATTTCTGATGTCATCCTTACACTCCAGAGACTCCCTGTGCCACTTCAGAGATGTGACTAGTCTGTGCTGGCCAAGGCAGCTAGAGTTACAGCTCCATTTCTTCTTATGATTAAATCATTGATTGAAACAGTACTCCTCACAAGATCTAGCTGTTCAGTATCAAAAGTGATCACTTCACTCATCACTGATGGTCAACTGCCTCTGGGATTGAAAACAGAGTCTGATAAACAGCTTACCTGAACACTATCCATAACAGCATTAGGATATGAAGCTAAGATAATCTTCTCCCATTAAAATTGCAATGGAATTTAAGTAGGTAGAATCTAATTAGCTCAACTGGGTGAAATTTGTCAGGACATTGGGGTTAATACCTTTGCACTCAGGAAAAGAGTTGTTAAAGCTCAAAGGGACATTTACCAATCACAAGTGGTCATGGCTTGGCTTTAAAGTCATCTAAAATATGTAATATACTTCTTCCACATATCTTAAACATGACTGTAAGGAAGACAAAGGGATGGAATTAGACGCATTTGGGAAAAATACAATTCCTTTTTTTTTCTTGTACAATGGATTGATTTTAAAAGTGTCTACACAAGTCTAGGGTGGAGAAAGGAAACTTAGTTTAGTGTCTGTAGGAGAAGAAATAGGACTTCCTATGGCATATTGATCTAGCTCTACATGACAGGCACATGGCTCAAGACCAGCTTTCGCTTTTCTATCTGAAGGCCCTGTGCTACCAATCGACAGGAAGACCAGCCTGAAGAAATTGGATTTTTGGATAGTTGGGGATTTTTACATGTTTCTGTCTGCTTCTAAGTGCTACTGTACTGTTAGGAGTAGAACAAGAGGTGCAGTGAAAAAAGGATAGTGTAAGATTAAGGCTGATGTGCAGCATATTGTTCATCTATGGAACTCACAAACACAAGATAATGTTGAGGCATGATTAGTAACTTTTATGATGAAAAAAATAACACTCCTGACTTTTCTGATTGGCAGAAACCAAAAAAAAAAACAAAAAAAACCTACCTCACCCCTTCCCAGCAATCCTCACCCCAATGTCAAGCCATACCCAGTCCCAAATTTCAGATATGCCACTCTTCTCTTTTTGGTTTTGGGGCTGTCCTATCCTATTCAGCTCTTCCTTCTGAATTCACCATTAGTGCTTTTTCCCTAGGATTCCAGCTCTGTCCTATATTTGTGTATTATGTATGAGAAGGTGATACTTTTCTGATTAGTCTCTGCTCTCTGATCAGTGATCTATAGTCTGATTTGTAGGGTTGAAGCTACTTCTCTGTCTCTCGTACCTACAGTTCAGCTTAATCTCTGAAAGCATTCCAGTGAAAGAAGAAAGATGGCTAGAACAAACCAGACACCAAGTTCCCTGGTCTAAATTTAACAGGATAACCCTAAAACATCATCTGTAGTTGCGCTATCTGGAATAAAGAGGAGCTGTTAATCATCATTCTTCAGAGTGAAAGATGACCACTTGCTAGGGCTAAGAAGTGCTTTTCTCTTTCATGGTAAAATAATGCTCATATATAGTCATGTGTATTCTGTTCATTTGTTCCTCCTTCCTCTAAAATAGTAGTCATTGGCCAAAGTGGGAGGCAAGGTACCAAAGCAGACAGATCACTTGTTTGTTCTAGTATAGGAATTTCCATATTCCTGATAATTGATTGACACTGACTAAAGGAATAATAATCTTTGCTCATGTCTTAGGACAAGTTACCGTAGGACTTAGATGTTGGCTCTTCCTCCAAGTTATGAATGTAAATATCAAGACTGTAAAAGCAGGCTTATAATCCATACCAGCAACAGCTCTCTGCTACTGAAATGAGGCTTTTCTCAGGTCAGTGCCACCAGTATACCTAGAGTTTATTACATTCTGGTCATGTGAGTCAAGCAAGATCCACTCTGCCACTTAACAGAAGCTGTGCAAAATGAAAGCTATACAGTAACAAAGTCTGCCCTAAGGTCAGGTATATAGCTGAGTCCATCAGTCTCTTAGTTTGCTTGGAAGAAGAAGATTAAATCTGTGGCCACCTGGAATGAACATTGGGTGTAGCCTCAGAATGGAAATGAGGAATTGGAACTCTGTGCTACAATCCCTGACAGGAGAAGAAATTGAAGTTGAATTTCTGTGTGTCTGTGTAATGGACTTTGGGTACAGTTTTTGTAACATCTCTGAGCCTGGGATGGATTGATGTTTGAGAGGCTCTTTAGAATAGATAAATATGTCATAAGTTAGGTCATATCTGAATAAAGTCAGAAGTCCTGAAGCAATCACAGAAATGTAGGGCTAGAAGGGACTTAGAGTGGTCATGTAGTCTAGTCCCCTGCACTGAGGCAGAATCAAGTATACCTACATCATCCCTAACTTGATGTTTCTCTAACCTGTTCTTACAAACCTGCAATGATGGGATTCCACAACGTCCCTTTGTAACCTGTTCCAGTGCTTAACAATTCTTAGAGTTAGAATTTCTTTTCCTAATATTTAACTACTCTCCCTTGCTGTAGATTAAGCACCTTACCTTTTGTCTTACCTTTAGTGAACACAGAGAACTATCGATCACCATCCTCTTTATAACAGCCCTTAATATATCTGAAGACTGTTCTTAGCTCCTTTTTCTATCTTCTCTTTTCAGTAGTAAGCATGCTCAGTGTTTTTTTAAATCTTTCCTCATAGGTCAAATTTTCTAACTGTGTTTCCACTTTTTGTTGCTCTCTTCTGGACTCTCCAATTTGTTCACATCTTTCTTAAAATTTGTGGTGTCCAGAACTGGATACAGTACTGCAGCTGAGGCCTCAACAGTGCTAATAGAGGGGACAGTTACCTGCAGTGTCTTACACGCAGCACTCCTGTTAATGCAACCTGGAATGATATTAGTGTTTTTCACACCTGCACCAAACTGTTGGCTTTTATTCAGTTTGTTATCCTCTATAGCCCCCAGACCCTACCAGATAACTACCATCTAGCCAGTTATTCCCTATTTTGTAGTTATGCATTTAATTTTTCTTTTCTAACTGAAGTCTTTTGAGCCTGTCTTTACTGGATTTCTTCCTGCTGATTTCAAATCAATTCTCCAATTTGTCAAGGTTGTTTTGAACTCTAATCCTGTCTGGCCTCCAAAGTGCTAACAACCACTCCCACCTTGGTGTCATCTGCAAATTTTGTAAACATACTCCCCATTCCATTATCCAAATTTGTATTTAATAAAATTTTGCATAGAATCAGACCCAGGACAGACTTTGCCAGACCCCATTTGATAGACCCTTGCAATTTGACAGCAAACCATTGATAATCACTCTTTGGGTAGAATCTTTAAATCAGCCTTGCAGTCACTTTATACTAATTGCATTTGGACCACATTTCCCTAGTTTGCTTATTAGAATGTCATCTGGGACTGTGTCAGAAGCATAGTAATATCAAGATATATCACATCTGCAACTTCATTCTGTCGATTAAGATGGTAATTCAGTCAAAGAATATTAGTCTGGTTTGGTAAGATTTGCTCTTGACAAGTCTATTTTAACTAGTCTTTAACAAGTCTATATTAACTGCTTGCGAACAGGGGACTGCAAACAGGGGAGTTTGCGAGGGAGTTTGAGAAGGAGTTTGGTGAGGCCAAGATGGTGAAGAGGAGCCGTACTGCTGGAGCCAGCACCCCTGCTGTTTCCTTTGCCTCTGTGTGTAGCCAGACAGACTGTCTGACCATGGATATCTCCACCCAAACCCTGGTGTGGAATTGCAGGGAGTGTGGCCTTCATTTTCCTGCCACTGATGATCAGGCTCAGGAGATGACCCTATGTGATAGGTGCCTTCTGGTGGCATCTCTTCAGAAACAGGTAGGAGAGTACAGGAGGAGGTGTCACGACTCAGGGGTATCTATGCCCTTGAAAAGTTCCTTGACAGTGTCCATGATGAGACCTGCAAGGAGGAGGTCCCTATCCCAATGCCAAGGGCTACTGCCACAGCTCTGGAAATGGATGGGATGCCTATGGCAGAGGAAGGACACTGGCAGCTGGTCACCTCTGGCAGTAGACAGTGCTCCACGCCTGCTCACATCCCACCATCCATTGTGGTGAGGAACTGTTATGCGGTGCTGGACACACTGAAGGAGGTAGAGGAGATGCCATCCACCCCAAAGGCTGGGCAGATCACAGCCACCTCACCTAAGAGGAAACGTAGGGTTGTGGTGATTGGGGACTCACTCCTGAGAGGAACAGAGGCACCCATCTGTCGCCCTGACAAGGCCTCTAGAGAGGTATGCTGTCTGCCAGGTGCCCGTATCCGTGATGTAACGGAGGGATTGTCTAAAATCATCCGCCCGTCAGACTACTACCCCATGCTTCTTATCCATGTGGGTACCAATGATACTGCGAGAGGTGATCCTCAGCAGATCAAAGGTGACTTCAGGGCTCTGGGAGCGAGGGTGAAGGAGTTTTGGAGCACAGGTGGTGTTCTCCTCGATCCTTCCAGTCAAGGCTAGAGGCCTGAGGAGAGACAGATGCATCCTAGAAGTGAATACCTGGCTGCGAAGATGGTGTGGTCAGGAGGGATTTGGCTTCCTTGACCATGGAGTCCTGTTTCAGGACAGAGGATTGATAGGCAGAGATGGCCTTCACCAATGTTCCCTCTAAGGGGAGAGAGCAGCTGAGCAACTCCTGCTGCTCGCTGCGCTCTCCCCCCACCACGGGGCCCGCTGCTCAGCCCCTCCCGGCATCGCCCCCCGGCGGCGGCCCCCCGGCCCCCCCCGCTGGCCCGGCATCCCGCCCCCCCGCTCCTGGCATCGGCCCCCTGCCCCGCTCCTGCTAGGCCCGGCATCGCCCCCCGGCCCCGGCATTGCCCCCTCCCCCGCTCCCGGCAGCACGCACCGCTGCTTCCGCTCCCCCCCGCCCCCACAAACTTACCTTGGGGCTGGACTGGAGGGGCAGGGCCCAGCCATAACTCCTGGGCCAGAGAAGCTCTACGGAGCATGCCCAGAATTTCTGGGCATGCTCCGTTAGAGCTTTTCTGGGCAGGAGTTTTCAAAACTCCCTGCTCCACAGGAGCTCTAACCAGGGACTCTGGCTGCCAGCAGTGCGCTGCTGGCTGCCTTCCCTGCACTGGTGGCTGCGGCGGGTTGCGCTGCAGCACGCCAGCGCAGCTTACAGGGAACATTGGCCTTCACCTGTCCAGGAAGGGGAAGAGCGTGTTTGGGCACAGACTGGCTGACCTAGTGAGGAGGGCTTTAAACTAGGTTCAACGGGGGAAGGAGACCAAAGCCCACAGGTAAGTAACAATGTGGGTGATCTGGGGGAAGAGATGGAACTTGGGGGGTGCTGGGACTGTATCAACAGCAATAAAAGAGAAGGTAGTTGGAACATGGGGGGGGGAATCAAATAATTGTCTTAAGTGCTCTACTGAAGCCCCAATATGTGAGGAGAGTGGGGGAGGAGAACTCCAAGAAAAAATGCAAGGAGGTTTATGTAATAGAATTGGAAATCAACATGACAAAGTAGGGCAATCGACCAGGTATCCTAGGTGCCTGTACACTAATGCGAGGAGCTCTGCCATGGATGGGTATAAACTGTTCAGGAAAGAGGTGCCTGTACACTAATGCGAGGAGCTCTGCCATGGATGGGTATAAATTGTTCAGGAAAGACAGGCAGGGAAGAAGAGGGGGAGGAGTAACGTTATATGTAAAAGAGCTCTATGACTGCTCAGAGCTCCATTATGGAAGTAGAAGCGTGCCAGCAGAAAGTCTGTGTGTTACATTGAGAGTGGAAAGCAACAAGGGGGATGTTGTGGTGGATCATAGAATCATAGAATCATAGGGTTGGAAGGGACCCCACGAGGTCATCTAGTCCAACCCCCTGCCAAAAAAAGCAGGACCACTCCCATTAGATCATCCCAGTCAGGGTTTTGTCCAGCTGGGACTTGAACACCTCCAGAGATGGAGATTCCACCACCTCCCTAGGCAACTTATTCCAATGCTTCACCACTCGCCTAGTAAGGAAGTTTTTCCTAATATCCAGCCTGGACCGCCCCAGCTGTAACTTGAAGCCATTGCTTCTCGTTCTGCCCTCTGTTACTACCGAGAACAGTCGAGCTCCCTCCTCCTTGGAGCAACCCTTCAAGTAGTTGAAGGTTGCTATCAAATCCCCCCTCAGTCTTCTCTTCTGCAGGCTAAATAAGCCTAGTTCCTTCAGTCTTTCTTCATAGGGCTTGTGCTCCAGCCCTTTGATCATTTTTGTTGCCCTCCTCTGGACTCTCTCTAATTTGTCCATGTCCTTTTTGTAGTGGGGAGCCCAAAACTGGACACAGTATTCCAGATGTGGCCTCACTAGTGCAGAATAGAGGGGAATGATCACATCCCTTGATCTGCTGGTAACACTTCTTCTGATGCAGCCCAGTATGCCATTGGCCTTTTTGGCAGCAAGAGCACACTGCTGACTCATATCCAGCTTCCCATCCACCATGACTCCCAGGTCCTTTTCTCCAGTGCTGCTATTTAGCCGATCACTCCCCAGGCTGTAGCAGTACATGGGGTTTTTTCGTCCCAAGTGCAGGATTTTACACTTATCCTTGTTGAACCTCATGAGATTCCTCTTGGCCCACTGCTCCAGTTTGTCTAGGTCTCCCTGAATCCTGTCTCTGCCCTCTAGGGTGTCTACCGTTCCCCCCAGTTTGGTATCATCTGCAAACTTACTAAGTGTGCAATCTATCCCATCATCCAGATCATTAATGAAAACATTGAACAGAACTGGCCAGAAGCAGGGGGTGGATGAGGTGTTCTATGGACAACTAGTGGAAGCTTCTAGATCACAGGCCCTGGTGCTCATGTGGTACTTCAATTACCCTGACATTTGCTGGGAGGCCAATTCAGCAGTGCATTGGCAATCCAGGAAGTTTTTAGAGAATGTTGGGGACAACTTTCTAGTACAAATGCTAGAGGAACCAACTAGGGATTTTGCACCGCTCGACCTGCTACTCACAAACAGGGAAGAATTGATCAGGGAGGTAGAGGTAAATGGCAAGCTAGGCAGTAGTGACCATGACATGGTTGAGTTCAGGATCCTGATTAAAAGAAGGAAGGAAAGAAGCAAAACACAAACCCTTGACTTCAAAAAAGCAGATTTTGGGTCCCTCAGGGAACTGATGGGCAGGATCCCTTGGGAAGCTAATCTGAAGGGGAAAGGAGTCCAAGAGAGTTGGTTATATTTTAAAGAAACCCTGCTAAGGGCACAGGAAGTTGCCATTCCAATTAGGATAAGGTGGATAGAAAACTGGCTAGATCAACAGTTTCAACGTGTAGGAGTCAATGGTTCCATGTCTAGCTGGCAGCCAGTCACGAGTGGTGTGCCCCAGGGGTCGGTCCTGGGGCCGGTTCTGTTCAACATTTTCATCACTGATCTGGATGATGGAATAGACTGCACTCTCAGTAAGTTCGTGGATGACACTAAGCTGGGGGGACCAGTAGACACGTTGGAGGGCAAGGACAGGATTCATGGAGACCTAGATAAATTGGAACAGTGGGCCAATAGAAATCTTCTGAGGTTCAATAAGGACAAGTGTAAAATCCTGCACTTGGGATGGAAAAACCCCATGCACTGCTACAGGCTGGGGAACATTCAGCTAAGTAGCAGCAGTGTAGAAAAGGACCTGGGGGTCATGGTGGATGGGAAGTTGGATATGAGTCAGCAGAGTGCTCTTGCTGCCAAAAAGGCCAATGGCATACTGGGCTGCATCAAAAGAAGTGGTACCAGCAGATCAAGGGATGTGATCATTCCTCTCTATTCTGCACTGGTGAGGCCACATCTGGAATACTGTGTTCAGTTTTGGGCTCCCCACTACAAAAAGGACAGGGACATGCTAGAGAGAGTTCACAGGAGGGCAACCAAAATGATTAAAGGGCTGGAGCACAAGCCCTATGAGGAAAGACTGAAAGCATTAGGCTTATTTAGTCTGCAGAAAAGAAGATTGAGGGGGGATTTGATAATAACCTTCAACTACTTGAAGGGATGCTTTTAAGGAAGATGGAGCTCGACTGTTCTCAGTAATAAGAGAGGACAGAACGAGGACCAATGGTCTCAAGTTGTGGTTAGGGAGGTCGAGGCTGGATATTAGAAAAAACTTTTTTACTAGGAGAGTGGTGAAGCCTTGGAATGAGCTGCCTAGGGAGGTGGTGGAGTCTCCATCTTTGGAGGTGTTTAAGGCCTGGCTGGACAAAGCCATGACTGGGATGGTTTAGTGGGAGTGGTCCTGCCTCTGGCAGGGGGTTGGACTAGAGGACCTATGAGGTCCCTTCCAACCCTATGATTCTATGATTCTAACTACTACTATCATCCTGTTTTCATAAACTGATTTCTTTAATACTTTGTTCCAGTATCTTTCCAGGTATCAAAGTTAGGCTGACTGGTCTATAATTCCACAGTTTCTGTTTGCTCCTGTTTTTAAAGATATGTACTGTGTTAGCTCTTCTCCAGTCCTCTGGGAACTCATCCACTGTCCATTAATGCTCAAAGATAATTGCATAGCCAGTCTTAGCTATGGGGGCAGCCTCGGCATTTCCCCAGGGCCCCATGTTGGGAGGGGGCCCTGCCTATGGAGGTAGGGTGGCATGGCTGTGGGCCAGCAGGGGAGTCAGAGGAGCCAGCAGCAGGGTGGGTGGGGGGGCTGGTGGCAGGCCGATGGTAGTGCTGGGGGTGGTGGTGGCAGGGATGTGGGAGGGCTGGTGGAAATGGTGAGTCTGGCAGGGCCAAGGGTGCCAGCAGCAGGTCTGGGGGGCTGGCATGGTGTGGAGGGACTCCATCCATGAACCTCAGATTCACTAAGACTGTCCCTGGATAATTGTTAATGGTTCTGTGATTGCTTCAGCTAGTTACTTAAACAAGCTTGGGTGAAGTTCATCATGCCCTGTCGACTTGAGTACACCTAAATGTTCTTTACCCTGCTGTGACGGGGCAGGCCCGCCCCGCACTGAAGCGGGCCTATATGCCCGGAAGAGAAGGGAAGCCCCGCCCCTCAGGTCCTGCTGGGCATGCTCAAACAGCTGCCCAGCTATAAAAGGCTGCGGTTCCCCTCAGTTGGAGGTTGGCCAGCGGAGGGAGCAGACGCAGGCTAGAGGCTCTCGCTCAGACTCTGGTCTGGCTCCTGCCTCAACGGGGCAGACGCCGGGGACGCTAGAGGCACGGAACTCGGAAGGCACTGCGGACCAAGGCGCCCTCGGCCGTGAGGATCCGAGGACCCTGACTGAACAAGGCACCTGACCAGGTGGACGTCAAGAGTCCAGGTGGGGCACCTCATAACGGCCAGGTAGGAAGTAGCCCAGGGCTGGGTAAATCGGGGGTGAGCATTGGCCACACCTGGGCCTCAGTCGGCGCGTTGCGGTTTGGATCCCCACCGACCGGGCCAGGGTGCCCGTACACCCCAGGGCCCTGGGCTGGGGTTCAGAGGAGTGGGAGGGCCTGAACCCCCCTACCTGGGCCTACGCCCCTCAGGGCGCCCAGCCAGGGCTGAGACTCATTGACTCTGGCCAGTGGGCCACGCTGCCCTGACGTTAAGGGCTGAGACTCATTGACTCTGGCCAGTGGGCCACGCTGCCCTGACGTTAAGGGCTGAGACTCATTGACTCTGGCCAGTGGGCCACACTGCCTTGACGTTAAGGGCTGGGACTCATTGACTCTGGCCAGTGGGCCGCACTGCCCTGATGAGAAGGGCTGGGACTCATTGACTCTAGCCAGCGAGCCATACTGCCCTGCCCACAAAGCACCCCGTGGACAGGGTCGGTAACCATAGGGCCATCCGGCCTTAGACTGAGAGCCGCCCGGCTCGAGAGCATGCGGAGCTAAAACACTCCGCGACACCTGCTCTTTCCCTATTTTGGCTTGTGTTCTTTTTGAGTGTGTTAATATTAATTGTGGTAAGGATCTGATCACAATTTACCTTTTTAGTAAAGGCTACAGCAAAATTAGGCATTAAACACATCAGCCTTCAGGATGTTGTCCATTGTTAGCTTCTTCTCTGTGATGCTGCCCTCCCAGAATCTGGTCTGATTTGTCACTGTGCCTCCCCTATAGACCACTCCTGGAGCCTGACTTACCCTGGTTCGCTAAGTGGACTCCCACTCCTGGGTCAGCCTACCCCAGCCTCCTGCATGTATTTGGTCCCAGGCAGTGAGTGCATGCTTTACAGCCACTCTGGGGATGATCCCTGAGCAAGCACTCAGAGCCCCCAGATACCACACTGGAAACTTCCATCCTTACAGGGATTGGGAGCCATCCCCAATCACTATAGGCTCATAGGCTCCAGTTTGCACATTTATCACACTCTCTAAAGTTCACACAGCTTTAGGTAAAACAAACACTAGTTTATTGATTAGAACATGATTTTAAGTGAGTATATAGCAAATTAATGCACAATCAATTAAGCAATAAGTCAGGAGGTACCACAAGCAAATAAAAATGTAAGATGCATTCTAACCTAAAGTCACTACTATGGTTATGCTTATCTCACTATTCAAATCCAGCTATAATGGTTTTACAGCCAGTCTCTGCCTCTCCAGAGGCAAGGTTCATTCCTTGTTGTAGTTGGAGATGTTTCCAAGATGGAATTTCTCTGGCCAAAAGCCTCTAACAGTTCAAAGTGTCTGTATTTGTTTCCAAACTCCCTTTCACCCCACCCTCTTTCAGGTGATCTTCTTTGTTCAGAAAGAGTTGGAGACCTCTATCTCTCCTTTGCTGCTGTGTGATTCTCTTCATTCCACCTGAGCCAAGGAGTTCAATTTTCATTATCTTTGTCATGCACCTTTTCAACTTCCATGCTGAGAAGCAGCCCTGATTGTCTGCCTTCTGCCTGAATCATGTGAAATACCTCACATTTGCACACACATGGGACACTGCATGAAACACGATATCATAACAATAATGCACAGCATGTTATGAGCATTCATGAAGGAACCTTGCATGGCATGTTTTGCATTAAACCACATAATTACATGGCAGGTGTGAACAGAAAAATCACACAGATCACAGCTCAGTGTGCATCACATGACACTCTCCTCGCTAAGTGGAGGATGAGAATACCAATCGCCTTCCAAATTATGTCACCCATTTCCTTTGTCTTTCTCTTGCTCTGATGTACTTATAAACCTCTCCTTATTGCCTTTATGTCCCTTGTGCCTTATTAGGCATAACTCATTTTGTGCCTTAATCTTTCTGATTTAGTTCCTGCAAGCTTGTGCTATTCTTTTGTAGTCCTCCTTAGCAATTTGTCTATTTCCATATTTTGTAGAATTTCTTTTTCCATTTTTTGTAGGATTCCTTTTTGATTTTTCAGGTCATTAAAAGACCTCTGGAGAGAGCCATGCAAGCCTCTTAAAAGTCTTCCTATCTTTCCTTCACAGCTGGATAGTTTGCTGTTGTGCTTTTAATGCTGTCTCTTTGAGAAACTGCCAGCTCTACTGAACTCCTTTCCCCCTTAGCTTTTCTTTCCATAGGACCTTACCTACCAGTTCTTGGCATCTGGTAAAGTCTGCTTTCTTGGGAGTGCATTGTCCTTATTCTGCTGCTCTCACTCCTTCCTTTCCGTAAAATCATGAAATCTCTTCTATCATGAGGACTTTCACTCAAATTAATTGCCTTCAAATTCCTAACCAATTCTTCCCTGTTAGCCACAATTAAGTGTAAAATGGCTGTCCTCTTTTTTTTTTTTTAATTTCCTCTACCTTCTGAAACAAAACATTGTCCCCAATACATTCCAAGAACATTTTGTGTTTTGTCATATTACTTTTCCAACAGATATCTGGGTAGTTGAAGTTCCCCAATAATACTGGGTCTTGTGTTTTGGATATTTCTGTTGTTTGTTCCAGAAATGCCACATCCACCTCTTCTTTCTGATTTAGTCGTTTTTAGTAGACCTCTTACCATGATCTTCCCGTTTTTTACCCCTCTTCTTTACCCAGAGACTTTCAACTCTTCTGTCTCAGATCTCCTTCTGCACCTCAGAACAAGTGTGTATATTCTTCATATATTATTCAATGCTTTCCTTTTTTCCCTGTCTGCCATTCCTGAAAAAATTATCCCCTGCTCTACCAAAATTCCAGTCATGAGATTTCTCCCAAGTGTCTGTGAGAGGCTATTAAGTTATGAGCTTGCATACTAATAATTTTAGTACTTCCTTTTAATTTCTGATATATCTTATCTTTATGTATAGATATCTGAGATGTTGAGCAGATGCAGTCACTGTTATCCCTCTTGTTGCTCCTATGACCGTATTGTAATTTCCATTTACACTTACCTGCAGGCTTTTTCACTTTGCCCCTTTGAATCTAGTTTTAAATCCTCATTATTCGATTGGTGCGTCAGTGTGCAAAGATGCTCTTCCCCTTGGTGGTCAGGTGGACCCCATCTCTTCTCTGCTGTCCTCCTTCCTGAAGAATCATCTCATGGTTGAAGAAGCCAGATTTTTCCCATTGACACCATCTGTGCAGCCAAGTGGTCATCTCTGGGATGTGCATGTCCCTCCCTGACAGGGCCTTGCCCTCAGCTAAGAGGATTGGCATCACCACCACCACCTGCACTCCTGACTCCTTCAGCCTTGCTCCCAGATCCCTGTTATCATTGATGATCTGCACATGTTTAGACCTAGCAGTATCATTAATGCCCATGTGAATGAGCAGCATGAGATAGTGGTAAGAACAGATGAGCTTCAGCAACCTCTCTGTAGTGTTTCAGATGTGGGCTCCAAGCAGGCAGCACACCTCTGAGAAACTCAGATCAGGTCAGCAGATGGCTGCCTCTGTCCCACTTGGAAGAGCATCCTTAACCACAGCCTGTCTGCATCTCTCCTCTTGGTTGTGGTGCCCAGGAATCTTCCTTAGCCTTTGGGGTCTGCTCCTCTCCTGCTGTTGCCAGGATCAGTTCTTGATCTTACTGGAGTTGGGACCTGGATTGGGGGTGAAGCGCTATCTACTGCTTGAAGAATCCAGCAACCAGTCTCCTCCCCTTGGAACAACTGGGTCTGCTTCCCTGGGTGCTACTGTACTCCTCATGTTTCCTCATCTTGGATGTTTCCATGAGTGTCCTGTTGATGAAGTTCTACTGCTCCCAGAAGCTACGCCAATGAGCCGTCTCCTCCTGCAGCTCTCTTACCTACTTCCTGAGGGACTCCACCAACAGACACCTCTCACACCAGCTGGCTCCTCCTATCTGGTTTCCTTCAACAGGGATATGCAGGCCACATTCCCAGCAGGTTGAAAACAGGGCCTCACTAGAAGCCTCCAGGGCCAGGATGCCTGTTTGGCCAGGGCCTCCACAGGTGCAGAAAGAGGAAGAACAAGAAGTACTGTTAATGACATGCCATTTTCCTCCTGTTGCAGGTTCTTTCTAACAGAGTATCTGTAACTGCACTAAAATCCTGTCTCCCTGCTTTCCTCTGCTGGCAAACTCAGCTGGCTAGTTTTTTAGTTTCCTAGGTGCCTTCATCTCACTAGACATAGGATTTACCAGCCATTGGGTGTCTGTATGGATTTTTAAAGATTGGGTCCCACTCACAAGTGGAATGGGTGACCATCTGCCTATCTCTCAGCTGCCTCTAATCACTGGCCTATAGAAAAAACCAATCAAAAAAACCAAAAACAAAACAAAACAAAAATACCTGCTTAGCTGTCACTTCTAAGGGCCCTTACAAGAGCCCAGCTAGAGGCCTGTTAGGCATCAGGCCTAGACAGTTGGCAACTAAACTTAGATGTCACAGACAGCAAACATAGCAAAGCAACCTGGAGTCCTCCCAAACTCAGTGGCAAGTTTCTAGCCCACAAAATTTCTCCTTTTTTGTCCCCCAGAGTTAATTCATAGCAGTAAGACAAACTGCAGTCAGCTACCTAGAGAAATGAAATACATATAATGCTTCTAATTTGCGTGTTCTCTGATCTAGGATACTATCACATAGACAATCCCTACTAGAAAGTTGTGTGGAGAGGGTCCTGTCAGAATCTGACTCTCTAGCTTAAAGAACATTACAGGTCTCCTGCTTATAGTTGAATCCATCATTCTTAATAAAGCATGAATTCTTAAATATTGTTTCTGAAAATTCAACAGCCTTTCTCTTTGTCAGAGATAGGAAAGTACTGGGTTAAAGGGACTGATCAGAACCGAGGCAAGGGATGTTGGCTTTACTCAGCAGAGGAGACAGAGAGCCTGCAGACCTCCTAGTCTTGAGAATATTACTGAACAATAGAAACTGAGGGCCACACAGTGCATCCTGAATTCTCTTGCATTAAGCATCAAGTTATTTACAGCTATATATTCTTTTTTTTCTGTTGTTGTAGTCACCTGAGGACGTCAGGCTCTGATAGCCCCCAAGAGTACACAGCAACTTCAGTGTCTGTGTTGAGAAGTGTAGTAATATTAACCAGTTTACTGAGCTCTGTTCTGACATAAAATCGATAGTAAAGGTATTGCCAGGCTGGGCTTATCTGAAAACCTACTTAAGTGATCCATCTTCTGCTGTATAAACTAAAGTTTTTTTTTTTCCTGATTCCATTAAGAAAATTAAATTGGCTCTGAATTCCCCTTGTTTAGATACTAGCAGCAAGCAAAGAAGGTGCAATATTTATGGATTTAGAGAACTTGCTGCAGTTAGATTCTGGACCTGAGGGTCTCTGTTAGAGTACAGCTGTCCTAGTAAATACCTGGGCAGTGCTCCTTGGTAACAAGGTATACGTCTATACATGTTGGGTGATGCAAAGCTACATATCACTTGCAGCTTCTAGATGCTGTGCTGTCATACTGCATAGTGGAGTTAAATGGAGATGAATCTCAGTGCTGGAGCTTGTTGGACGAAGTATTTTGTAAGGGGGTAATGCAGTTATGATTCAGTGGTGGAAGTTCTTGGGTGATCTCCTGTGATACAGATTGGTGGTAATGTAACTGTGGCTTAGTATCAGAAGTTCCTGGCTGCTCTGGTGTGATAAAACAGAGGTAATCTGCTGTTGACTCATCTGGAGAATGTGGGCAATGTGCTGTGCCACAGAGGAGGTACGAGAGCTGGAGGGACTCTGTGCTAAAGGAACAGGGTGGATGTAGTACCCTGTATAATGTAATGGAAATGGTGGAGTTGTATTTCAGACCTGAATGACTTGGATTTTGTGTGGTGTTTTGGCAGAGATAAATGCACTTGTGCCTTAGTGCTGATGGTTCTTGGAGGCTGTACTATAATGTAAAAAAGAAGTAAAACAATCACTTCTCGTTACTGAATGTTTTTGTTACTTTCCTTTATGGCAGAAGTAATGAAATTATGTTTCAGATCTGGAGATTTCTGAACCTGGATGACATGATATTACAATATTGAAAAAAACTATAATTCTGCATGAAATATCGGAAGTGTGAAAAGGGAAATACTGTATTTTCATCTTCCAAGTGGGATGAGAGCTGTGCTGGTTTTGATTAGGGAGAGTTGAATCTCAGAAGGGAAGATGGGAAAGAGAAGAGAAGGAAGGACAGCAGCATCCTCTGACCAGAGGGAGGGTGTGTGGTTGATGCAAAATGCCAACAATGAGATAATCAGTTAACACAGTCCAATACACATGGGAAGGGCCATAAACACATAAAAGTTGCTGGCATTTCTACACGATTTCATGTGATTATTACAGGAGCTCTCATGTTTTCATAATATGCACTGCATCTTAGTAGAGAGTCTTGTGCATACCTCCCACTTACCATTGTGTGGACCACCTCCCAATCCTTCATGATCAAATAGACTTTTGACAATGAAATAACATCTTTGTGGCAACCATAGAAACTTCTTACATTAGAAAAGTATTTTATTCATTTTTGCTTGGTTTTTAAAGCCATTTAGCAGCTAGAAGCAAGGAAGAGAACCAGCACCACATGTCAGAGGCATTGCTGATGCTGGGCACACAGGGCCTGTGCCCCGAGTCTCTCAGGCAGGGCCCAAATGAATTTCCTCTGGCAGAGCGTGTGCTCTGCCTGTCTGCCTGGTAGGGTGGAGCTAAGCTGCTGCCCAGCTCACAAACCCTGAGCGTGCTGCGTGCACACAGACACTGTAACTCCTGCAGCACAGCAGAGCTGGAATTTAAAATCAGCTGTTCAGCTGAACTTTTCTTCTTTAGAAATTTTCTTTTTTCTTCACAGAGAACACAATACAGGTAAGTACAGGGGATTGGGCTCCCCTCCTCTGGCCCCAGGTTGGGCAGGTGGCAAGGCCAGGGGTCCCCTGTGGGTGGGAGGGGCAGGACCCAGGTTGCATTGGGCTGGGCTGGCAGCACGGTTGAGGATCGGCTAGGTTGGGCGGCACACCCTGGCTCAGGTCAGGCCAGTGCTGGGCAGGGGCTTTAGCCGGGGTGGGGCTTTGGCCAGTGGCTGAACATTTTTCTCAATCAGCAATGCTCCTTCCATGAGCCAGGTGTTTAAGAGTATTTTGGTGCCTAATGATGGAGCTGGGTACTTAGCAGGGTTTGCAATGGTGCTTAAGTAGCTTAGGTTTCCATATGCTCAAGCTGTGTGTAATTGCTCTTTGTTGTCTTGTCACAGGGCATACTGGAAAGTACTGATAGCTCAGATCGGCCAAGTGGAGAGGCCTTTTGAGATCTCCCTGCTGTATTCAACCTGTGGAGCACGAGGGACTGGGCTGTTGGCATTGGGCTCCTTGCAGCTCAGGAACTGCTTCCATGGTAGGTTCCCATAGATCCAGTCAGAGCTGGAAAATCTGAATGAACATAGCTAGAAAAAAAAAAGGACACTGACAAAAATTACTGTGTATGATCCAGGAGAAGGACACAAAAAACCCTACAAACAGACATACCTACCACCCCTGCTGTAAGCTTTAGGGGGTGCCATCAAACAAATGCAATTCATACTCAATGGTAATCCCTACCTGAAATAAATCTTCCATGAACCCTCTCTTCTGGCCTTCAGTTAATCTTGCAACCTCTCCAAACTCATCATCAGAAGCAAGCTCCCCAAAGGCTAAGACCCACCAACCCACCAATTCAAAGCAGCAACAGACCTTGCCAGAATAACAGATGGAAAACCTGCAGACACAGCTGCACTGTTGTGATAGTCAACACCCCCCACTACACACCTTTCACCAGCCATGGGTCCTATCACACGAACAAGTTGTGTACCTCATCCAGTGTACTAAATACCCCAATCAGACAGTCAGGACTCTCTTTAATGAACTCACACAGGAAAATGATAAAAGACAAAAATACCCTATCATCTGTGGATGGACAATTTCCACAAAGCAATGGCTCTATATCTGACCTCTCCATTCTCATCCTCAGAGGAAACATATGCAAAACTTTCAGAAGACAAGCCTGGGAGATTCACTTCAAAACTAGTCTATACTGACAGCCGCTGCCAGCATGATATTTCAGGTGCAATTGAGCAGTCTGTGTAGGTCCACTCAATCATTCTGGAAATCGTCATAGCAACTCCAGTCCTGGAAATGGAGATGCTCTAAGTTGACCCGAAGGCATTTCCGGTCAGGTTAGCCTAGTGTATAACAAGGGATTAGTAAGTCATCAGGAGATAAGCAAAATATTTTATATACCTTGCGTATCTCCCGTCGACTGTCAGTGAAAAGTGCAGCCGGTATAGACTAGGGCTTAGCTAGACACTAAAAATTATGGTCTTAATAAAAACACTGGATTTATGACTTTTTACGACAATATATAACCCACTAACAATCCTGTGTCCTATGACTACAAGGGTGTTAATGGGCCACTTCACCTTGAATGGTCCCTTAAAATATATTGTAACCATTTATGCTAAACTATCTGTTTCATCTTGTAATTAGCTGTGACACTCTTGGTACCTTTGCTAGACCTGAAGAAGAGCTCTGTGCAGCTGAAAAGCTTGTCTCTCTGACCTACAGAACTTGGTCCAATAAAAGATATTACCTCACCCACTTGTCTCTCTAGCCGAGACATTGAAGCACACATTTAATCATTCTTTAAAAATGTCTAGGTTCTTTATAAAAAAAATTGATCTTTTTTCTTTATTCAAGGGGCTGTTGTTGAGATTGAAAAACTCTTACTGCATCCGTAACACATGAGACCAGTAGTTTTCAGTCTTTTCCATACTGTGACCCTATATTCCAATAGTAAAAGGTTTTAGGGTCTGTATGGTCTATAAGCCCCATTCAGGACTCAGGCAGGAGCAGGAGAGGAACAGGGCTGCTGGGGAGAGGAACAGGACTGCTAGGACCAGGCTCAGCTGCAAGAGCTGTCAATCTTGGAGACAGGCAGCCACAGCTGAACCTTATGAAGGCAAGCAAGGCATGGAGGGCGGGGAGGGAAGCAGAGCAACAAAGGAAGGGTAGGCAGAAAATCTCAAGATGGTGGGGGTGTTGATAGCTCTGCATCAGGCAGTCTTTCTGAGTCTCTTAATGGGGTAGCCTTGTACTAACACACTGAGACAACAACAGCCCACAGAGGCTGCCCCCATAGCTGGGGGCATGAATCAAGATGGCAGAGCAACCCAGCTGGAACCTAACCTAGGCTCCATCAGGAGTCTGCACCAGGACCCTACACCCCACCTTTCTGCATCATTTATTTATAAGGAAAGGGAAGGTGGTCATGTCTACATGAAACCTGTTTGTCATTCTCTGGTGAAGAACCTCTGTCTTAGATTGTTAAAAAGAGAACAACGTGAATCTAGTTTGCTTTTCATTGTGTTTGCCTTCACTCAGTTTGGCACTGAAATTAACCTGGTTAGTTCACCTTTCAGTTATAGTTTCTGATCCTGCTAAATGCTTCATGCAGGCAGATCTCTGAACCTCTTTTGGGCCTCCCTGACTCCAGTGATCCTCCTTGCAGGTACAGGGATCTGTGTGCCCAAAGCAGTAAGCAGAATCAGGGCCAAAGTCAGCTTCATTTTATGGATGTCACGCGTTAATATAATGTTATTGGTTCTGAGTTGCAAACTGCAGAAAAAGCTTTCAGTTTAAAAATATCCAACAAATATTGTTTTCATTGTAAAAGGTCAATATGTTGAGACCATTCCTGAGCTTATTGGATTTTTCTATTTTATTATTTTTTTTTTTTAACCAAAATGTAAATTTTGGATCTACTTGTCTTGATTGGGTTGAAGCATTCATGTGTTTTATGTGTGCAAAATGTTGTGTGCAAAAAATAAAACCCACACACTGGAAAGTAACTTGAGTGACTTAAGCCAAAGAGGATAATTTACAGCCACAGCTATGATTGTGAATATAGAACAAGTACAAAGAAGTATGGAGAGATGGTGGGAGGGAATTGGGAAAGAGCATGATAAGATCATGTCTATTTGATAACTCAAGTGCCTCAAGGGAATCTTATGAAAGCCATGATAAATCTACTAGCTACAAACATCTTCTGTTATTCCAAGGAATGCACTTCAAGCTCACACATATACTGAAAGTCTATCAAGAGGACTATCTTTAGTGAACAGTTTTATTGGAGCTGCTGATGACAGACACATGACACAGTCTTAAGACAATAGGGAAAAGCAGCCTTTTCAGTACAGGTTTGCACCTTTTAGAATGCTCTCCATCCCCAACCTCCCCTGCCCTCTGTTTCTAGACTAATTTTTGGTTTATGGTGAGCTGTAAGATGTTTGCTTTATTGTTACTAAGATGGTGCAGGTTTGGTTAATTTGCAAGCTGGTTTTGCTGATGTTGATTTTTTGTTAATTTCTTTTTCAGATGTATTTTGATATATACTTAGTCTTTCTTGTATGAAATTCAAAATTAAATGAGTATTTATTAATAATAATAATTATTATAGTTATAATATGAAATAATGGTCTTTATTATCTAGCAAGAGGGAGTAGCATGAGTGTGACTGAGATACCACCCTGACCCAGGTCTACCTCTAGACATTCCATTGACTCCCCTCTCTGGCCTTTTTTCTTTGTATGCTTTAGAAAAAGAAAGCAAGGATCTTCCCACATATGACAAGGGCTCTACTTTCCCCTGCCCGCATGGGGGCTGCATCAGCCGCTTGCAGGTCTGTGATTTTCAAAGTGATTGCCCTGCCAAAGAGGACAAAGAGGTCATATGTGGTGAGTAAAAACTAGAAGCCAGCTCCCTTAGTGGGTTCCTGAAGTCATTCCTCATTTTACTGTGCTGGAATTCTGTACCATGGTGTAGAATCAATGTTCCAAATATAATTGATTTTTTTAAATGCCACGATTGTGATATTTTTCCTCTAGCACTCCCGCCTGCTGCCAGCCAGAGCTGCTGCTCCCAGCCCTGAGTGACTAGGGTTCCAGCTGTCAGCCCTGTGCAGCAAGCCTAAGGGCTGACACCAGAAGTGTGATTATATTGTATTATTTGACAAATAGAATGTGCAGAATTTTGAAATATTTCATGCAGAGTTTTTGTTGTTGTTGTTGTTGTAGAATTCCCCTAGGAGTATTTGTCACCCAATTCCAACCTTCTCACTACCCCACCACAAAAGCCAGCCAAGAGGACTAAACAAGACCAGTCATGTGGTCCCTTCAAAAATGGGATTCCTCCCAGTCTATAGTCAAAATTAGCATGTATTTCTCCTGGAAATTTCTGGGATCAGTTTCTAACTTCCAGTATTAAATAACAGATATGAAATATATACCTGGAGATATCTCCTAGAAACAGGCACCTCGAATTAGCCTAACCACTGTCTGTCTATACGTACTGATTTATAGAATAAAATAAACCTATCCCACACACCAGATGTGTATAGAAACAATTGATTGATATCGTTAAAAAACGCCACTTCTCTACCTACTCAACCCATCAGGAATAATAATTTAGAAAGCAAAATAGAATTAAATTGATTACATATAGAGATTAATTAGATATTTTGTCTACCTATTTTAACTGGGCACCTGACCTGGAATATCCATAGAAGATGAACTCCTGGGATTAGACTATAGGACTTGCTATGCAAGGTGAGACCACTGGTCTACCAAGTCTGGTGTACTGCCTGTAGCAGCTCTTGCAGAAGCTCTTCTTTTACACCTTTCTAACTGGGGAATGAAATTCCTTCCAGCACTTATACTGATCATCCAGCATCTGGAAGCACTAATCACCTTTAGAATCACCACAACTTTTATTGGTTAGAAAATAATCCTTTAAAAAATGCAGATACAGTATTTTACGCACACACCATGGCAGAGAATTTCACAGACTGACTGTGAACCACCTGAGGAAGTGTCATTTTGTTTGTTCTAAAAGTACCAACAGTTACTGAATACAGCTATTCAATCACCTTTAAATAGAATTGGGGGCCCCCAAATATCTGTCGATATCACATAAAGCAGTTACCACATGAAGGGGTCTCAGGAACCATTGTTTTCCATTGCACTTAGAATAACGCCAATATTTTTAATACTACTATGTGAGGAGTGTTGGCTTTTTGATGGTGCCTGATGTTCAGTGACCTGAAAATGAGCTGTGTGAGCTCAAGACCTTGTATCTCTCACCAACAAGAGTTGGTCCAATACAAGATATGTCTTCAACCACCTTGTCCCTTTCATTAGAAGACTCTAGGTCATTACCTTTGTAGTTCCCTAGGGAAACATAATGAAAGAGATTGTAGCAGACTCTACAATTTTGTTGTTCTTTTGTTCCCTTGTCAGATCTGTGAGAAATGCCCCACTTTTTCTAATCCTTTCTAGCAGACAGTCTCCCAGCAGGAGCACACTGTTCTTTTGAAAAGGGTCCCTGTGGCTGGGTATTGAATGACACTGCATCTCCCACCTGGTCCATCAGGGGCTTTGCGGAAATGACACAAGAAGCGCCATTCATGGGATCTGCTTTGTTCGCCACCGGAGGTACGTTCCTCATGGCTCTTTTACTTTCCTTCTAGTCTCAAGCATGGTTTTTGGAAATGGTTTTAAAATTCTTTGGACTGTGTCATCAATCACCTGTGTGTTCATCAGTGCTAGCTAGAGCTGTGTTTAAACTGAGCTCAGTGTGTTTTTGACCTTGGCTCAATGCACTATATAAAAAAGGTCCAAGAGAATGTCAGTCCACTTGGAAGGAACCTATGGGGAGGCTGGAGCATTCTACGAAATTGGCTTGGGCCATCCTTGCCACAGAAAGAAGCATCTTGGCTAAAGGTCTTCTGTCAAGATGATCATGGTGCAGCATGTTTTCTCTTGCTTATTTGGATAGAATATACTTGTGAGAACACTGTCTAGCTGTGGCAGAGAACCATGAGTTAGCACAATTGTTTTTGTAGCATAGCCAGGCTCTAGGACTGCAGCTTCATTGCTCCTCTCTCTTAGTCCTCTTCTTTCTCCTGAGAACCTTGACAGACCTGCCTTTGTGAGCATGAAGGATCAGAAACAGGTAATTTCAGTCCCAGTCTCCCCCAGAAAGAATCACTGGAGGTGGGAGTGTTGTAGGAATACAGACTGTGCCGGAGTTCACTGTAAATTCCAGTTCTTGTGCCCATGAGCCATTGTATGGAAAGGTGTAGGAGTGCTCTCTGTAATGCTCTCACTGACAGTCTAGTGAAAATATTGCAATTTTAGCTCCTGTACAACTAAAATCCATGTTTCCCGGGCACCAGTGTATCCAAATTGACCACATCAATGAGAGATCCATGCTGAAAACCCTAAAGTAGCCTCTGTCATGTCCTCTCATAAAGGTTTCAGCACAGTAATGTGAAATTATTTTGCAAATGCATGAAAAAGAAAAATGTCAGACTTTTTTTTTTTTATTAAATAAGTTTCTTCTCTGCTCAGCAGTCAGCATGTATCCACTAAACACACATCCATCAACAGACATTTCTTGTTGAGTGGATGAACTGACAGCATTTTTTTCCAATTCATTTTTCTGCTCATAGGCCGCTTCCTTTACCTGCGAGCAGACAGCAATCAGACAGGTGGTGTTGCCAGGGCTTACAGTGCCAGCCTGCCAGCCAGTCTTGCCAGTGGAGACTACCAGGTATATTGCTCAGATTTAGCATCTTTATTGAGCTAATGCTCAGTTTACAGGTCCCAGTTCCTGGCTGATGTCTGCTTTCCTATCTTTCTGCATGCTAGGCAGCCTAGAGGCAGATGTTAAAGTAAAATTTGGTGGGCCCCGGAACCCTCCTAATTGGGTGGGCCCCCCTCCTGCACTCCAGCTACTGCCCCCAATATCCATTCCCCTGTCACCAAAATCCACCCCAGCCCCCAATACTCCCCCCCCCAACCCCCAGCGTGAGTCAGGCCACCCTGGTACTCACCGGCAGTGTGCTGGGCTGGGATACTGCAGCCTGTGCATGTGCAGAGGAGCCCGCCCCCCTCCCCTGCCTGCTGGAGCGCAGCAGAACACCATTCCAGGGCTCACTATTTTTAGGGGTGCAGTGTTCAGGCCCCTAAAAATAGAAAATGGTGTTGGAATGCTGTTGGGGCTTACTATTTTTCAATGGTGGGCCCCGGAACCCAGCATTTCAGCTCCATTTTCTATTTTTAGGGGGCCTGGAAAGCTGATCTCCTAAAAATAGTGGGCCCTGGAATGGCATTCAGGGCTGTTTCCAGCCTACTTTAACCCCTGCCTAGAAGCATTGGAAAGTTAGAGTGGCCAACCATGCAGCCCAGCACCAGACTCAGAATCATGGGCATGCAGGTCCCCCCACTATGGGCAAGCGGCATCTGCCTCACCACTCACCTCCTATGATCTCAGAGATCTGAAGTGTTTTGACTGTCAGGGAACAAGGCACGAATGGGCAAACTGCTTGGATAACCCACGTGCCAGGTGACTGGCAATGCATAATGCTTCGCTAACATACAGATCACCCAGCCAGAGGGCAGGGGTGGGGGAACCTGCATGTTAGACTTGTGAAATTAACTGTGCTGCTTGGCCACTGGAGGGAGGGAGTAACACAGTCAGCTCTTTGGGGGCATACAGTATACATGGGGCTGAGCTTACTTCTCAGGTGTCTGTACATATCTCCTGCTGTACTTTCATGGGAACAGAAACACCGGTTCCCCAGTGGGTGGGGGGGGGAAGGTGGAAGTTTTTAATGTATAAACGTTCCAGGGGTGGAGGGACGCCAGCATGGCCAGCACTCTGGAGAAGCCCTCTGTGCGGAAACCTCATCAGGTGTTGGAAGGCAGTCAGATTTGGATTCAAGTTCCAAGTGAAAACTGTTTTTCCGTCTTTAGTTTAGATCCTTGTAAACCTCCAGGAGGACTCAAGATTTCAGGTGGTGGGAGTATTAGAAGATATTCTAACCGGGGGGGGGGGGGAATTATGTTGCAAGTTTGAGCCAGAGTCTAGCTGTGCTGCAGAACAGAAGACCTTGATCATTCACAGAAGAGGAAAGTATCTGCAAGAACACAGATGAACCTGTGTTGGGAGGAGGAATGCTACTCAGCTCCCTTGAGGTGGAGTGAGCTGAGCTGGCTCAAGTGCAGACTGAGAGGTGCCAGATTCAGTAGCCATAGAGGCAAGTTCCCTCCCTCCCCTTGTCTGTGAAATGGGGATGTTATCACAGGGAACACCTTCTCTTGACCCTTATGGAGGTGGAGCAGAAGAGAAGAAACAGTCCCTGAGGAAGGAAATGATTACCTTGCATACACACAGCCTATGGCTGTCAATCAGGACCTTGAGAAGGAGTGCCAGAGCTTGGGGGCTGTGAGTTCCTTCCTCACTTTAATTGATTTAATCATATCTCGGGAGTTACTACTTGGTTAAGACCAGCTTCACAGGGAGCCAGGCGTATCCTGAAAACACAGCCTAGAAACCTCAGCACATGTAACCTTTGAGAGTTGCAGGTTAATGAAGAAAGGATCCCCCTCGCTCACTGTCTGACAGATAAAAAGGAGGAGAAAGTAGCAGGTTAAGGTCTCAGTTTCAAATCCAGAAGTTCTGGGACAATAGAAGGTATGGAAACTCACTGTGTGTGCCTGTTCACTGTGATCTGAAAGGGGAAGAGATTTGTGACAGGTTTGGAACTGCTGTGTGATGTTTGATGAATATTAAGTGCTGGTCTGGTTGTTGAGACATTTACAGTAGAGATATGTGGGATAAAGGAATTTGCCTTGACATAGATAGTATCTTTAATGAGACTTAGGAGGAGCACATTTCCTGGATGGAAGGGCTTTAATACCAAATTGCAAAAATGGAGCGTGGCACCCCAAGATTGTGATATAGAGATGTTTTTTGTCAAAAGGAATGAAATCAATAGCAGATCCTCTATCTTGTGAGGAGATGTATAAAGGTTCCTGGAGTAACCCTTCTCTGTTCACGTTTGATGATGGGGAAGAGGCTGGCAGTATGTTTGTGTCAAATTTCAGACTCCATAGAGTTTTGGGAGTGTGATTTTTTGACTGTCATCTTCCTTATAACCTTCACTTTGCACTATAACCCCCATCTTGGATTAAGACATTCAGATGGTATTGAAGACCGGTTAATCCTGACAAAGATAATCTATTCTGGATATTAGGGGCTTATGCCAGGGAGCTAAGACACTTCAAGAGACTAATGAGGAGAGAGCCATCACCTCTGAATGAATCTTCCCTTGTGAAACAATGGGTTTGCTGCCTGAAGAGGTTGTTGTCCTTGAATGGACACTGTGCAGGTTCCTGTCTCTAAGGAGGGTTTGAGATCTCCAAGATAAACACATGACTTCAAGAGCTGCAGTTGCCTGGCCTAACCACTTGACTAAAGATGAGGGAATTTATCTAAGGGACTACTTATCTTGAAGGAGGCGATTCCATTGTTGCAGGCAGGGAGCGCTCTCTAACCTAAGGACTTGACCCACCCCAGGATTCACTCTGGTAGTCAGTGCATTGAGGGAGAAAGCATTCAGGGGTTTGTTTTCCTAAGTTCTGTAACCTTAGTGCTGTTTAAGAGCAAAAGTGTTTATGATTAAGAAATGCCTTTGTTAAACCTCTTTCCTTGCCTTGCTTCCATGTTGCCCCTGAGGGCTGAAATTACAAAACCAGAACTCCCATAGGGCATGTCTATACTTGCAAGTTAGTTGGAATTAAGGAGGTTTAATTCGAACTAACTTAATACCTGTCTACAGTAGGCTTTCATTAGTTCGAATTAAGGAATTAATTCGTACTAATGAAAGCTTTGTTCGAATTAGTGAAACCTGCCTGTTAATTTGAACTAAGACCTTAGTTTGATCCTTAGTTTGAACTAAGAACGATGTAGACTAGGATTAACTCTTAGTTCGAACTTAATAAATTTGAATTAAGGGCAGTTAGTTCAAATTAACAAAGTAGACAAATTTAACTTAATGTTAATTCACTTTAATTCAAACTGATAAGTTTAAGTTTAGTTCAAACTCAACTCAAAATTATTAGTTCGAATTAACAAATTCAAACCAACTTTTCCTAGTGTAGACATAGCCACTGTGAGCTAAAGTCTTAGCAAGCATCTCCAAGCAACTGGTGGCTTGGGAGGTTTGAGGCATTACTTGCAGAGTCCAGGCAGCCAGACTACAGGGTCCTACAGCCCATGAAGGGTCTCTGGTGTGGGGACTGCCCATGGGAGTGAGGTTGAGAGACTCAAGGCTAGAAACACTGATGAGTCAGTGCCATACCCAGCAGGGATTCAACAGCTGGATCCAGACATGACAACCAGAAGGGGCCAAGGCCAGGTAATGACATGAACCATTTTAAAGGCTGGTTTCAGAGGTATTAAGATAATTCATCTTTTCAATTGCCACCCTCCTTTTGCCATAAGACGCCATTATCTTCCTCTTATTCTATTACAGATCCAATTCTCAGTGCATATTTTTGGCAGTTACAATGGCACCATCTTGTTCTCTGTCCAGGAAGAGACAGGTGGAGTCAGTATCTCCCCACTCATGTGGGAGAGAACAGGGAGTTGGAGCGACCGCTGGTTTCTCATCACTCTGCAAATGCCAGTGCTCCAGAATAGGTAAGGTGCCATTGGCAGGGTTTTCACGTATGTGTGCAGAGTTAAAAATTTGTCAGCGGGCCTGTTGCGGAGCATGGTTTGCATTCTTGACTTCTTCCATTGTCACTCCTGCAGTCACATGTCCTCGGGTTCTGTAGGTGTGGGTGTTAAAATGTATTAAATTATTGCTGTCATGGATATAGACATTCCTATTGCTACCTATCGGTCACAAATAGAACTACCCCCTGTCTTTTATTAATAAGAAGAGCAATGCCCAAAATAACCAGGGGCCTGATCATTGACTTTTGTAGTTTGTGGGATTTATCCCATTGACTTGAGTGGACTTTGCATCAGCGCTTGGATTTCCTGTATGTTCAAGAAGAAAAGTTGTGTGTTGGATGTATTAGCTAGATTGCATTATGAAACTCTGTGTTAACTCTGCAATTAGTTCTTGACATGAAAAGGGCTGGGAGGAGGTAGGATTTTGACCTTAGGTTGTCATAAAGTGATCCATGAAATCCTGTTAGTACATTCTGGACTGTGAATAGCTGAATCATTCACATAGGTATGTGAGTAAATATCCTTAGATCATTTAAACGTGAGCACCCAATGTCTGTTCTGTGGATTCAGCATATCATTCAAATTAGTCCATCTTTTCAACTGTGCTTGAATGGCCTGTTGTGTGTCCTTTGACGTCTGTGATTAACTGAGATTGGACGCAAAAAGACTACATAAAGGAAAAGTCTGTTTTCTAAAATAAAATAAACCAGGTTTTCAAAAGGCCACTCATACTTTTCTCACCCTTCTCCCAGCCTCAATCAATTTCAGACCAGGAGGAAGACAGAGGGAGCTTATTGTTTTGCACTGAGAGAGTGGTTTTAAATTGATCTTTTCTATTTTCATTCTTCCTCAGCAGGGCCCCAAATGACATTTCTGACAAAAATTAGCTTCCATTTTAATTTTTAAATGTTACAACGAAAGGAAATATCCCATTTAATAGTGACAACTAAAAGCTTTGAAAAGTCATTGGCAAGAAGAAAGGGGATTCCATTTAACATAGAGATGGGTGCATGGATCCAGATTCAAACCTACCCAGAGGGGGCTCAAAGGGGGTTCACAGCTTGTTTTCAACTCTATCTCTAGGTTTAACTTAGGAACCTCAGGTTTTACAACCATTAGATCATAATACGCATCTTAGTCCAGAATTATATTTAAATACAGGGTGGATCCTCATGCTGGCAGTAGGCTTTATCCTTGGGCATGGTGTTGAGGAGTAGTTTGGAACCATTTGAGTTGCACTGTTTTAGTTCTAGTTGTGTAAAAGTTTGTTAATGTAACCACTGAATTTGTTTAGAATGAAATATCTTGTAAGAAGCTCTTACCTGGCATTAATTGTTTGGAATCTCAGGAAGCAATTCCATGGGCTGTCCAGCTAGAGTGTGGATATTGTGTATTTTGCAACAAGCAGATCTAAATTCTTTGCCCAGGCTCCCTTGTTTCTGCATCATGGCAGTGCTGAATTATGTTGCAAAATGCACATTCTAGGACAGTACATGGAAAACATGTGGAAAAATGCTCAGATAATGTGAGAGCTGTGGAATGATACCTAACATTACACACACACAAATTCCTTAAATGACAACTATATTAAGATTACAATATTTCAAAAGTTAAGAAATGCCACATTTAAAGTTTCCCATGCAATCTTAATTTTCCTCTCACGTGTTGGCATTATGACATATTCCTTACTCACATGGTTTCATACTGTTTTTTCCATAGGATTTCTCTCTTCATTCAGTGCACAGGATGGATGGGGCTCACTTAATAAGCAGTGTTCAATATTTTGTTTTATCCTCTTTGTTTAATTTGTGGTGCCAGACTTTATTTACTGCCCAACTGTTAAACCCTGCTCTGAAGACAGACTATTCATTAACTTACGCATTTCTGTGGCACTCATCATGGGAATATTTGAGAGCTTCACAAACATTAATTTATTTTCACAATACTCTGAGGTGAGAGAAGGACCAGATTTCCAATTAGGCACAGTAGCTACAGGTGCCGGCATTCAAGGGGTGCCTGAACAGTGGCAGATTATTGCAAAGGGGTCTAAGCCCATGCCCCTTGGCCAATTTGGAGGACCTCCATGGGTGCCAAAAGTCTGACCCTTTCTTCTGCTCATCCTCCTCTCTTTCGGGACCCCACTGCCCTACTGTTCTTCTAGGACAGAAGCTGGAACCCAGAGGTGAGCACTTTCCCCCTTCCTAGAGCTGACCAAGCCAGTTTCCACAGCCTCTCTCCACCAACACCAAGATGGATCTGGTCCAGCCAGCCCTTCTCTCTCCTGTTGTGCTCCTCCCCACCCAGGTGAAAAACACGTATGTAGAGGATGCTGAATATGCTTTGCCTAGTGCTAGGGGTATTTAAGGTGTAAATCAGGCCCTGGGTGAGGTGGTGGTAATACTGCCATTTTACAGATGAGGCACAGAGAGACCAAGGACAAAATTATCCACTACTTTTCAGTGCCAAATCTGAGCTGCCTAGGGCCTGATTTTTTCAAGGACTTGGTGTTATAAAGCACTTCAGATATTAAAAGCACAGTTCTCAATTACTTCATTTGCAGTAGTTAGTTCTCAGCACTTCTGCAAATCAGACTTCCCCTCATATCAGGCCAGGAAGCGAGTTGAGGAACACATAATTGGTGACCACATGTACAACAGTTCAACTGACTTGCCCGGTATCACATAGGGACCTCTATGGCACAGGCAGGAATAGAACCTAGTTCTCCAGGGCAGTATTCATTTACCTTGACCGTGAGATCATCCTTTGTGTAATTCCTTGTCTCAGTCACTGCACCTCTTCAGACTTCTCCAGCAAAGATGACAGGTGTTCCATAGAGTTGGACAGTAGCCTCCTTTGATTACACAACTTTCATTCCTCCCCCGTGTACTGTCCATCCTGAGCACAGAATAAGTCAGGGGTCCTGTGTAAATCACAGTATGTGATCATGTAATTAAAATGTTTGATAACACAAAAGGGGGTCAATTTAAGGTTGCATAGACATCCTTAATTCTGGCATTTCCTAAATTTTGACTGTTAGATTTTATAAACTTAGTTCTGTTTTTTAATGGCAGTCATTCATATGACAGTTACAAATTTTTAAATAAGTATACTGAAAAAATAGCAAGTTCTTTTCTGAGGCATCATACTGACATCCACAGGGGTCATCAGCAAATTTGGAACCTTTATATCCATTGCACAGACCTCTGCTACTTAAAGTGAGGGTGTGTCTACACTTACAATTTAATTCAAATTAATGAGGATTAATTTGAATTAAATTAATGCATGGCTTCACTGGCTTTCATTAATTCAAACTAAGGAATTCCTTAATTTGCATTAATGAAAGCTTGCTTCAGAGTTATAAAATCTCGCTTAACTTCGAAATAAGGGTTAATTTGAATTTATTAGTTCGATTTAATCCAGTGTGGCCATGTTAATTTGAACTAACCATTAATTCGAATTAATGCTTTTTGACCTTCTTCCTCCCCAAGTGTCTTCCTCTTTCTTTATATTGGGTGGGTGCATGGCCCTTCTTGGGAGCCATCTTGCCACACCTCCAATGGTGCCCCTCTCATAATTTGAACTAGCAAGTCCTGTCCATGGACATAGTAGTTCAAATTGGGTTTCTAGTGGGGCCATGTTAGTTTGAATTAACTTAATTAGAACTAATCATTATTAGTTTGAATTAATTAGTTTGAATTAAGTTAATTCAAACTAGTCTCCTAAGTGTGGAAATAGCCTAAGAGAATAACTGATAACAGTAGTAGGTCATCATCTTCTGTGCAGATCATGCTAGTAGGGGGCAAGAAACTTGACAAGTGGGTTCCAGATATATTTGCTGACAACAGAGTGGTGATAAGATTGAGAAATCTTGGGTTGCATTCCAGGCTCTGGAGGGGAATGTGCTCTAATGGACACAGACCTTTTTGCCTGTTAGCCCCCTTCATTACACTTTCTGCCCCATCCCCTACTACCTGTTCCTGTCTCATTCCTTTTCTTCCATACTCTTTGCTTTTCATCCCAGTCCCATTTTCTTCACTTCCACTTCCCAGGTTTCTCCTCTCAGTCCCATCTTCTAATCTCAAGGCTTCCCCAGCTCCCTTTCCTCAGCCAGTTCCAGTTCTTCCCCAACATACTAGCCTCTTATCAGATCTACCTCTCCTCCCTTGCCCCACCAGTTATCAGTCTCACTCTCACCATCCCCCCAGCCCCAGTCTCCTAACCCAAGCTCCTTGGTTGATCTTACTCTTCCTTAATGGGATCCTTATCTACTCACAAATCCCAAATGTATTTATTGCATGAATTTTCATGAGAGAGATCCAACTTTGTGAGATGCTTGAAAATGGAAAAAGTACAGTATAGGAGGGAAAGATAAATGAAGTAAAGTGTAATTACAGGGTCAGGTCAGATTAAAAAGGACTCCTGGTTGTTTTATTGAACTACTCTAACAAAGCCACCCTTTTGGAACTTCCCAAACCCCTGTTTCCCTTTCTGATTTCCGGTTCTTATCTGTTTGCCTGGCCTGTCCCAATCTCTTTCACATCCCAGTCCCAGTTTCCTCTCTCTCCATGTCAGCCTCCAGTCCTTGTCTCCCCCACTCCAGGATATTCTTTGTCTTGATCTATTCCCCTCAGACCATAGGTCTGTACCTTTTTCCCTGTACATTTGCATCTGGCAGTTTTCACTTACTTCCTCCTATTTGCATTTATAACACAGGCAATACAGGCTTCTTGCTGTCAGTTGAGGTGCCTGGACCAGCCACAGCTTTAACCAGCAGTTACGGAGAAAAGCCTACTCATTCCTGGAATGGTGCATGTCAAATAAAGATGAAATTTTTGGAGATTTTTAGCTGTTCAACTCTAAATCTCTACTGACCATGTGCAAATAATAGTTTTTGACACTTGGCCAAATTTGAGCAGATTTTTGCAGGGAGGACAAAAGGCACATCCTTGATACAAAGGCCAACCTCTTGCCGAATTTCAAGTCCTTACTTCAAAACATGGGTGCTCTAGAGCTTTCCAAAGAAATGGTCTTCAGAACTTTTTAATGTAGCAAAACAATATATTTTTTGTCCTTAGAAATGGTTGAGCTATTTTGGCTGGAATTTAATAATAATAGTATAAAAAACATTATGCTACATTATGTCATTGGGAGATCTGGGCCAACATTTGGAAGGTATATATTGCCTCTAATTTAGAACAAGATTGTTCCCAAACTGGACAGCTAATATACTTAAACAGCATCCTCTGCCTGTCAGTGCTCCTCCTCTCATAAATCATGAAGGAGTTTCACCGTGGCAACAGCGAAGTTCTCTCCCCGTGTGTTTTAAATGGGATCCAAATGTATTAGATGTCAGACATCTGTTTATTTATGATGGTAAATCAAAAATGCTTTAACTTCATCCGCTAGGAATGGACCATACAGTCTATTTTTTCCCACTGCAGAATTCAGAAAATGTGATGTGATGTCTTCATGCACACATTAGCTTCTTGGCATCTTTCTAGATAGGCTAATTAACATATGGCTCCTGCTGAGCAATTCTAAGAAGGGCAAGACACCAATTGCAGTGAACAAGCTGGGGAGCTACTGCTAAAGTTCCCAAAGGCCAGTCTGTCATGTGGTATAAATTGATGTAGCTCTTTTGATTATCTTAAATTACATCATTGGAGAGTCTGACCTAAGGTTTGTCTGAATTTTGTAGACACTGAGAAAATCTTTAGGGATTTGTTTTTGTTCTTTACATTTTTTTAATGGATATTTTCCTTTTCTCTTATTACTGAAATGGAATAGTTTACTAACACTCCCGTCCCGGCCCTGGAACAATGATGGGTTCTTAACAACTTGTGAAGCATGGACGGGTGGCTCATGGCATCTTTTTGTGACTGTGCCTCAAGGACTATGTCTGCACTGGGGGAGCTGTTTTAAGTTGACTTCACAAGGTCGTCTTTAAGTCGACTTAAAATTGTCCTTGCATAGTCAACATAGGGGTATGTCCAATGTTCCCTCTAATTACTCGTAAACTGTGTGCGCAAACAATTTGTTTGTGTGTGCAAAAACAGTTCTTTGTGAGCAACAATATTAGCACTATTGAATTTTTGTGTGTGCGCTTTATTTTGTTGCGTGCACAAGTTTCATGACTTGTGTGCACATGCACACGCACACAGCTTAGAGGGAACAGTGGGTATGTCTACAATAGTAGACATACCCAAGGCTCGAGCCCTGCCCGCTGCCCAACTCCAAGGCCCCAATATGGCCCCAGGGGCCCAATCCAGCTCCTGCCACTGCAGGCAGGTGGCTGGGAGCCCAATCCAGCCACAAGGCCCTTTCTGCAGCTCTCAGGACAGGGGGTGGGACCCCTTCCTGTCCTGGAAAGTCAACTTATTGCTTAAGTCGACTTTCAGGGCAGGAGTTATAAAGTCACCTTAAGCAAGCGCTTAAAGTTGATTTAATAAATTCTAAATATAACTCTGGAGTTACTTAAGTCAGATTAAGCCAGGTTAAATCAATTTAAAACTCCAGTGTAGACATACCCAAGGATTCTCATGAGGAAATACTCTGAATCAATGAATTATGAGGTGGTTGCTTTGGGAGTTTGTTTGTCTCTCTGTATCTCTGAAAGTTTTGTCTTGTTCCAAAGGTTTCACCTTCAGCTTCTAGCTACCTGGGGCTGGAACTCCCAAGCTGACATTGCAGTAGACAATATTACTTTTGGACTTGGCTGTTTCACAGATGGTGAGTCTCATAAAATTTTGAGCCCCTCAGAGAATTTTTGTAGGATGATCTACATACCAAATATCCAGGGCATGCATGTTTTGGTCTCCCTACAGACAGTTCCAGATTTAGGCACAAGCCAAGTCAGTCATGGCTTAGGGCCTCACATTATGAGGGGCCTCTAAATACGTTGAAGATAACTAAGAAGATTTATCATAAGGAATTTGATAATGCACATAAGGCTTTTTGCAAGATGTATTTTTATTTAGTTGTTTTTCATTGCACCTTTGCCTATGTATATATGCAAATATAACAGTTTATCATTTTTTATTACTCTTTCTGTTATAAAGTAATACACTTTTTTCTCTTTATTTTATGGTTTGGAGCCTATGAATATTGCCATAGTTTAGGGCCTCAGCATGTCTTAATCTGGCCCTGCCTATAGAGGAGATTTGAGTAATCTGTGCTGCATTTTATCATGCTGTAATATTTGAACGTAGTGGTTCTCAGCTCCTTCCCTGATGAAGATTTCCTTCATTTACAGAGTTTTCCAATGTATCTCTTGCTTCTTAATGCTTTTCCTTTTCCCTAACCTGGAATTTCCCAGATGTATTTTGGAACTTTTGGCCACCTTATTTGGAAGCGCTGACCTTGCGTTTCACTCACTGGTCATAGGATCATACCACACTGCTCTTCAGTGAGCCTTTCTGACCTACAGGATCTGAAAATTGATAGACTTCAGAGAGTGACACCTAATCCAAACCAACTGGCAGGAAGGTCACCATAATGAATCACATTTGAGATTGAGGGTAGGAAAGGAGGAAAATAAGGAGACCTATGATTCACTGTTTGAGAAGAAGGCTAAGGTTATGACTACTGGTTCAATGAGTTTACTTCTCTGATCTAGCAGAGGCTTCACATGTCAGTGGTGGACGGGTAAGGAACTCAGGCAAGGAGAACCACAAATTCCTGTAATTTATCACAACTTATTCTATCTGCAAGTCCAGCCAAATGCCTGAAAACACAGTAAGCCACCCTCAGGGATGAAGTTTGGCCCTAACTGCCAGCAGGATCTGATGGGTCTCACACATTTGGATGCTGGGTAGAATGCACAGAAGGGTTCATTTTCAGTCTGTAAAGCAGTGCAGTGAAAGGACAGCAAGGATCAGTAGCACTTGGAAACATCAGTATCTGACTTTGGTTTTTAAACACTGGAAAAAATAGCAACTCTGAGTAGGAAACAGAAAATAATGAAAATACATACAGTAGTTCCTTGTTTAAACCCTGGCTTGCATTGCAAGCAAAATGTGATAACTGTTTCTTCCTGCCCCTCATTTGTGCACATCACAAAAATTACCGAGGAGTTTGTCATCATTCAGTGCCATGCCTGTCTGTTTAGGAGGGCTTCAGGCCTGTGGAATATGGAGTGGTTGAGTTAGAGGCCGAACTGTGTTAGGAGAACTGTGCAAGGGAAGTTAAAGCAGCACCTGTCCACGCTGTGTCTGGCTGAAGCTAGTGCTATCGGCCCCTTCTTTGTTCTCATCTGAGCCTGAGTTTCTGAAGTGCTGAGCAGAGCCTTTAGAACTCCACTTTGAAATGAACTAGACTAGCAGGTGCTCATCAGTCCTGCGAGTCAGGCCATAAACCCACTCCAAAGGTTTTGTGTTGCCAATGTCTGAAGGCAGGCAGGTGTAAAAAGGACTTTGGATTTAGTCTGTAAATATTTCTCTGGTATCTTTGGAGTGAAATTAAAGAAGAGAGAAAGGTTTTCTGAAAGTGAGACAGGAAATGAGATTATAATGTGAGATGTGGAGGGGATCTAGATCCAGCTTCTCTTCTCGTTCCTCTCTGGTATAAAAATGATAGTCGGAGCTAAGAATATGATGTTCAATTTGCATCAATCAGTATTAATCAGTCCTTTACACCTACCGAGGATCTGGCCTGGGAGACATTGACTACAGCTAAGATTTAGTCATGAGTATTTTTAGGAGAAGTCTTGGACAGGCCATGGGCAATAAAAAAAACAAATTGTGACCTATCTGTAATTTTTACTATAAATATCCCTGACTCAGTCATAGCTGCTGTTGAGCTGCCATTGCTTTGCATGGCCCAGGGGACCAACAGCTGGTCGCAACTCTGACAGTAGGGGCTGACTTCCCCAACCCTGTGACTACTGTTTGGGCAGTCCCCAGGGCAAGCTGCACCTGGCCTCTGCAGCTGAGGTAGTCACAGAAGTCATGTAAAGTTACAGAAGCCATGACTTCTACGTCCTCAGTGGCTATGTCTATGCTGCCAAAGATATTTCAAAATAGTTATTTTGAAATAACTATTTTGAATTTACTTCGAAATAATTATTTCAAAATAGCATTATCTCAAATTTATTATTTCAAGATAGGAGTCTAGTGAAGACTCTCTATTTCGAAATAAGGTAGGAATTATTATTTTGAAATAGAGAGTCTTCACTAGACTTTCTATATCAAAATAGGGGAAGGCAGAGAAAAGTATAGGGCCATTTTTTAAAAAAAAAAAAAAAAAAAAAGGCCAGCTCCGTGGCTTGGAATGGCTTTTTTTCAAAATAAGTATTTCAAAAGAATTGTCCTTTTGAAATAAAAGCAGGTTTAGCTATTTTGATGTAGTGCTTTTTTTTTTTTTTTTTTTAAATAATGAAGTGCTTATTTTGAAATAACAAAATGCCTACATGCACAGGTTTTTTTTTGTTTTTTTTTTTGAAATAAGCCTGCTTATTTTGAAAAAGCTTTTCAGTGTAGACATACCCAATTACAGACTCACAACCTTACATGCATTAGAAGGACTGAGTGAAGGAAGGGTGTTTCTTGTGAGACTCTGATTTACCACTGTTCTTTGAATCCTCATGAGTTGATATTTTCTTGCCTGTGAAAACAGGCCCTTCTATTCATCTCCTCGTCTCTTTAACTCAGTTAGGTTGTGGAAAAGCCCAGCAGCTCTGCTGTGTTTTCAGTAATGAAATCACTTCTTTCCGGCCAGAAGAGGCTTCACTTCATGGATGAAGCCAGTTATGATCCAATAAGGGAGGCAGAGAAAACATGGCTGGTAAGCAAGAAGGATTTGCTCTTTATTAGGATGTAAATATCAACAGCCAAACCCACAAATTTCTTCAGGTGCCTAAACTCCAGATTAGACATCTAAATCTTAGGTGTTGGCTGAGCCGTAAATACGGTGGGGTGAAATGGGACTTTGCCCAGGGCACGCTGGAGCGGCTTAATAGAGCTGTGCTCTTAAAAGGCACATTTTGTGGCGCCTGCCCCAAGTGCTGCTAATTGCAAGGGGTGCATTCTGGGCACTCAAACAGCGTTACGGCTCTGAATGTAGGTGCCTAAATCCCAGTGTTAGATTCCACTGCAATCCACAAATATTCGTGGTAAGAGTTCCCTGAACTCCTGAATTTCTGCCTCTTGATCATGCATTCTGCTGCCTCACTCTAGGAGTCTGGGTACCAGCTTCCCACCTGAACCACAGAACAAATTCATGAACTATGGGAAGATAATTTCCCATAGCCGTGTTCCACTGTGTACAGCAAAAACAAGAATCCCGTGGCACCTTTAAGACTAACAGATTTCTTCGGGCATAAGCTTTCATGGGTGCTAACATCTGACAATGTGGGCTGGAGCTCTGAAAAGTGTAGGCCTGAAGAACTTTGTTAGTCTTTAAGATGCCACAAGACTCTCATTGTTTTTATGGGAAGATAGATGTTTGCTTGCCTATTTTGCATGTGGGGACTGATCCAGTAGGTGGCCCCTAAGTGTGCCTGTTGGGTCCTATTCAGAATGCAGCCAGCTGTAACAGCACCAGCTGCACCTTTCTTATTACTGGTCATTAAGTGATTGGAGCAGGGGGACTAGAGGCAGGGCCTCCTACTTTTCTTGTTTCACTGTGAATAAATAGTCATTTGATCAGAAAGACAGGCACCTAATTCAGGCCTTGAGGCATGCAGAGGTATTTCAGTGATTTTCCAGCCATCTAAAAATTAGGTGCTGCAATGGTCTGTGTTGCAATGCGTGAATTCCATTGTGACTCTAGTCCTGCAGTTCACCCTCTTCTACAGAAAGCAGCATTGACTTTAAAGGCATTCTCTCAGAGTGGAAGGGCTGGGAATGGCAGAGGGACTTCAAAGCCCTTGGCATTGAGTCCAAGAGGTTAGTGGGATTTGAAAAATAAGTGGGATATTTTTATGGGTGCAGAGAGCAGCTCCAGGGATACCAATAAGGATTAGAAACAAGCAGATAAGCACAGAAATTTAGAAGGGATATAAACCCTCCTGCATCAGTGCATAAATCAGCTTCTGAGATATCTAGTTCTGGGCATTGTTGGAGACAGGATACTAGATGAGATGAACCTTGGATCTGATCCAGTCTCTCAATTTTTATGAGAGAGAGAATCTGGCATAAAGGGAAAGGGGACACTCCTTTAGCTAACTGGTACAGGGACAGCAAAACAAGCTAGGTGGCTCTTAAAGATTAACAAATTTATTTATCATATGAGCTTTCGTGGGAGAAAATCCCACTTCATCAGTTTGTTAGTCTTTAAGTGCCACAGGACTCCTTGCTTGTTTTGTTGAACTAGACTAGCTGGGCTACCCCCTTTGGAACTTGGGTACAGGGACAGTTTTTCAACATTATCTAGGCACCTGATTGGATTATCAAAAGCACCTTAGACAGCCAGCTCCCACTGAAATCAGTAATACCAATCTGCATAAGAAGATGCCTAAATATGGTTGAAAATCTGGCCTATAATTTTGTATTGCAACATGCCTAATAGAATGCATCTTGCATAGTCACTGCCTTTTTGAGTGCTAAGATGCTCTCTGTTTTTCCTATTTTACCTGTCATTGCTCTGTGCTTGATTGTATCTTGTTCTTATTACAATTGCCATCTCTGATGTGTGAACACATGCTCCGAGTTGTCCTTGCCTGCAGGATTAGATTTCAGGTGGTCCCTTACTTGATCTTTCATAAAAGATTTGTTTTTAAACTGGTAGGACTTTCTCAGGGGAGGTCTGTGTGGTAAGTCATCAGTTCCTGACTTTCAGGTTCCTACTCAGCATACTGGCAGCAGGTGGGGACTGCAGAGGCGCCATTCTTAGCTCTTGAGTTGAGCCAAAGGGAAGGCAATGCTGTGGCTGATTTAGTAGCACTGTTCACTGGAAGTTTAGGGGCTAGCAAAGGGGCTTTGGGGAGTTGGTTTTGGCTTTCTGGTTCTTTGCAACCCAGGTTAGAGGGGCTTAGAGGCTAATTTAGTTTGCTCTGGTTGGTTATGATCCGCAAGACACCATACACAGTTTGGGCCACCCTCTCTCCCCATTACCAGCATGTCCTATTCAGCAGGGGCTATGAGAAATGAGATGTTGGAGATAGGCACTTCACCTCTGTGGCTCCAGAGGACTCCTTATGCTCTGAGGGATTCCCAGCAGGAGGGGTGCATGTAGGTCCAGCAATGATAAGGGGCTAGAATATGGTCAAGAATCTGCTCCAAGGGCTGCAGTATGGGCACGTGGGTGGGGAGGGGGCTGAAGTTGGAAAGATTGGTGAGGAGGGGGATTTGGAGAATTCCAGCTGGGGCAGGGAAGACCTCATCCCCTGAATAAAAACCATTCAAATCAAATGAAATGAAGATTTCTGAGAAAGCAGCTTCATTCGAAGATGGAGCTGAGTGATAGAGAGCAGAAGGCCCCTTGCTCCACAGATCTCTCCAACATAGACGTACCCAAGGTGTCATCTAGCAACTCATGATTAGAGGCCTTCCATATTCTATATGTTTGTAACCCCTCACAAAGTAGGGGCCAAACAGAAGATGGAATAGGTTGAGACACAGCCCTTGGGAGTTTGCACCCTCCTGGATATAGAAAATGCCTTCCTATGCATTCATTTATCTGCAATCTATAAAATGCGGCATTTGAAGTGGCATAGCACTAATTAATGTTAGCAGCTGGATGCTGGGGCTAATGGTTGTGGTTCTTGATCTGGTGAGCATGTAGGAAACAAAGGCCTCCTACCACTACATAAGGATTTGAGATTGTTTGGAAAAGGAGAGAAGAGTGTTTGTTCGGAAATGAAGAATTGCCCCTGGGACACTCTCTGCTAGCATGCTGCTTTGCTAGAAATCCAGCCACAGACACAGACTGAGGTTGTGTGATGTAGACTGATTTATATTCCTTCACTTCGGCTAAAGTGATTGAGTTCATTGTACATCTCTGGATGCCAGAAGCTGTTTTGGAAAATGGTCTTGACCTTTTGGGTTCATAATTAAAATTAATTTAACTCAGGTCCTCAGAAACTAAGAGCTTCTTTGTGGCTGATCTGCCAGTCATTTTATTTTGGTTTCTTTTTCTCTTTAATCCCCAGAGTTTGTTTTAGGTTAACTGCTGGTTTATTAAAACTGTTGGTTTGACAGCTCAGTTAGGTGAAGTCCTCTCTCTACCCACACAAGAGTTACAGTATGGAAAATATCAAAATGATACTCTCCTTTATTGTCACCTGCTAGTGTGCTTCAGTCAGGTAGACCTACAGGTAACGCTCCTAAGGGAAATAAAGAAGGAATTCTATGGCACTTTTAAAGACTAACAAATTTATTTATCACATGAGCTTTTATGGGAAAAATCTCACTTCATCAGATGCTAGGAGAGAGGCCAGTTCAGTGTCCGTAGCTCAGTTTGGTAATAGGTCTCTGTTGAGACTGCTAACAGGGATGTTAATTAAAGCTAATTGGAGCCATGGCTTTGTGAGGGGAAGTGCCCAGCTGGAACTGAACAAGCACATTTCATGTAGGCCATTGAACAGCTGTTAGATGGGGCGTACATACTCAGACTGGAAAGAAGGTGTTAGAGAGCTGCTGTGGCCCAGCTGGTATATACAGTATCTGATCAATAGTGTTTGTGATTGACTGTATGTTGTCATCCCTCCCTGTTTTCTCTCCACAAGCTAGATCTGCTAAAACATGGCTACCTTGCTGCTTTATGAAATCTGCAACTTGCTGAATTATAAAATAATGAAAATGTAAATTAGAAGGGCATTACACAGGCTGATCTGCAAACACACAAAAATTAGGAATCTGCCTTTCTCAGGAAAGAAAATTGGAGAACTTGGAAATGGTATTGTGAAATTTCATGTACATTTTTGTACCACTTTTAGTAGCCTATTATTAATATCCAGTCACCACTGAGCTGATTAAAAACAAGGTGCCATTATCAATATATAATATTTCATTGTCATTTCTCCTGGACTGGACTGTCCCAAATAGTCTTTATTACTTGTCATCAAGTTTATGTTCAGTACCCTTGTTTACTGCATGTAAATGCAAACCAAGGCCCCTTTCCTGCAGTTGACTAAGAGGGAGCACCCCTGTGGAGTCCCACTGACTTTAGTGTGGTTCCATGAAGGCAAGCCCCTGTGCCTGAGCAAAGCCAGTGATCAGGAGTCATATGATTTATAAGGATAATTGAAAACAATAAACAAAAGTTCTTTAAAATACAAAGTTTCCTTTCTCCTTCTCCCTTTCTCTCACTTCCTTTTAGCTTAGTCTCCTTCTCTTCATTTCCAGGCATTCTCTGACACACTTGCAAATCACATACACATGGCAGAACTCTATTCCTTTTGCTCCAGTAGTTCATGTGGCATGCTGCACCTAGGGGACACCATAGTCTCCTTCCTGCCACCTTGTAAAATGAACTTTTTTATTTTGATCAAATGATTGTGCCTGATTTATTTATCTGCAGTTTGTGTGAAATTCTCTTTTTCCCCCCTTCTCTTTCTTATCCGTCCCACACACTGTGATAGGAAGAAGACAAAGCCATTCTGCTGGAAAGCACCAATATCCACGGGAAATCAGCATCATGGAAGACAATCTGTTGAACCCCTTGGAAGAGCCTCTCCTTTCAGGTAGGTAGCTCTCTATTTAAAACTGGACTCTTGAGTATAAGACTGGGTATAACAGATGTTCAAGGACCAAGTTCCTGTCTTGCAGATAGACATTTCTACAGTCGATAAATGGATCCTTCTGTCTGAGGTTGATGGTCGTATACTTGAGCTCTGTCTCTCACTGAGATAGATGTTTCTATATCAGATACCTGTCCCTGGTAGTCAGTCTTGCAACAGGCCTTCCTTACTACTTTAGCCAGACTCTGAATCTGGAAAACTGAGCCAGGAATTCCACAATGACTGTTGAGGTTTTTAAAGGTCTGTTTCAGATACCAAGGGGACCAGGGGAGTGCAGAAGCAACACTGTAAAGCCTAGATCAGCTCTTACTGTATCTGACTAGTTGACTCATCATCTCTAGTCAATGTACATTCAAACAGAGAATAAATAACCATATGGTTAAACACAAAGGGGCTGATTAAATGTAAATCACATCATGTGAGGTACTCATCACAGCCAAATTTCCAGTGACTCAGATGGGAGTTGAAGGTACTCAGCACCACTCAGGAGATGATCAGCATCTTCTGGTATTAGTCCCAAAGGAATCATTAGAATGACTTGGTATTTTCTGTATAGCCATAAAAATATGAAGGTAATACGCCCTTCTTATAAAAATAATATATTCAAGAATTCCTACAATGCCTAGAGATCATACCAGGAACACATGCATAGAATCTATGAACAGAAGCAAATATTCCATCACACTCCTTCAAAAAGAAATAGTATTAGCAATTTTCGAGCCGACTCCATTTCCAGTTGAAGTCCAACTGGTTGGAGGTAGGATTGGACTCTTTACCTGGGATAAGATTATTATTAGCCACTCAATATTTCTGTAGTGCCTGCTCACCTTTGGGTTTAAACAGCCATAAGCATTCACTATCTTCTGTACGAGGTCCATATATTTCATAATTTGGTGATTCTGTTGTTTACCCCTTCCCTCAGAATCATGCTTCAGAATCTAAGCTTTCATCTTAAATAAAAAAATTGTCTTTAGTCTTTCATGTTGCAATCAAAAAGCTGGAGAGCAAGAATCAAGAGCCAGCTGATGCAGTGCTGTTTGCCTGAGTTTGCAAAAGCCTGACATAATACTTAGAGGTATGAACTACCACATTGTTTCTGTTGATAAATGTTTTTGTAGATTTCTTGATGAGTAGAACTAAGATGTTCATGAACATGCAAGCTTCACATCATACCGCAATCAGTAATGATAATAATATTTGGTTAGAGGCAAGATAATTATAAGCCAATCACATTCATTTTGTCATATATCAAGATTTTTATTAACATAATTATAATTATGCAGAAAAATTACATTAAAGGAAAGTTAAGATTTCAAACTCAAGGACCCAAAAGTTAGGAAATGCCAGAATTAAAGTTGCCTATGAAACCTCAATTTGCCCCTTGTGCGTATGCATTACAATACTGTTTTTTTTTTTACATGATCGCATACTATTTTTTTCCATAGGACTCCTGCCTCATTTAGAGCACAGTTTAGATGATGCTCATATGTTGAGCTGTTAGTCAATATTTTGTTTTATCCTCATTTTTTAAAACATCATTTACTGCATGTTATTCAAAGCTCACTCTGAAGACAGAATTAGTAATCTCCTCATGGGCTTCTCTGTGTTGTTTATCACTATGGTATTAATAAATTTAATTTCACCTCACACTTAGTATCCCTATTTTAAAGATGGGGAGCCAAGACACGGGAAGATTAAGGTTAAAAGTATCTGTTAATTTCAGGTGCCAAATCTGAGATGACTACGATATGATGTTTGAGAGTACCTAGCATTACATAGCAATTCAAAGTTCAAAGCACAGCTCCCAAAGACGATAGCTGCAGTTGTGAGTGCCCAGCACTTCCACAACTCAGACCTCCCAGATATATCAAATCAGAACCTAGAAAATGAACACACAATCAGTTATCACCAAAAGCAAGCATAATTCTAGGATGTACTAGCAAAAAAATTGTGAATAAGACATGAGAAGTAATTCTTTCACTCCACCTAGCGCTGATCAGGCCTCAAATGAAGTACAGGGGGAAGATGCGGAAAAATGGCATAAAGTCCAGAAGAGAACAGCAAAAGTGATCAAAAATCTGGAAAATGTGATCTGCAGGGAAAGACTGGAAAAAAAAAGTTTGTTTAGTCTGGAGAAGAGATGAGTGAGAGGGGACAGGATAACAGTCTTCAAGTACATAAAAGGTGTTATAAAGAGGAAAATGATAAATTGTTCTTTTTATCTACTGAGGACAGGACAAGAAGCAATGGGCTTAAATCGAAGTAAGGGAGATTTGGATTAGATGTTAGGAAGAACTTCCTAGCTTTAAAAGTAGTTAAGCACTGGAACAGATTACTTAGTGAGGTTCTTGGATCTGTGTTGTATGTTTTTAAGAAGAGGTTGGGAAAACACTTAGTTCTGCCGTGGTGCAGGGGACAGGATTAGTCCAGTGGTTCTCAGTCAAGGAAACATGTATCCCTAGAGGTACATAGAGGTCCTCCAGGGGGCTACTCAGCTCATCCAGGTTAATTTTTCTCAATCTGGCAGTTGCAGCCCCAAGAGGAGGTCACAGGAGGAGTTTAGGGAGATCACCAGTGTAGAGCCAGCATTAGGGGGTGGCAAGCAAGGTAACTGCCCAGAGCCTCACTCCCCACAGCCCTCCTTCTCCTCAAGGCTTAGTTACCTGCTTCAGTTTTGCCTGCAGCTTGGGCTTCAGACAGCGTTCGCAAGTGAAAAACAGGCATGACTTATCCCACTGAGATGCAAGTACAATATTTATATTCCAGTCAATTTACTTTATACTAGTATGGTACAAATGAGAAAGGAAGCGATTTTTCAGTAACTGTGCTGTGGTGCTGGGACACTTTTGCATTTTTTATGTCTAATTTTATAAGCAAATAATTATTAAGTGAGGTGAAACTTGGGTTATGTGGGACAAATTAGACTCCTGAAAGATGTGTAATAGTCTGGAAATGTTGAGAGTCATTGCAGAAGATGATCTATGCTACAGTTCGGTGTATCTAAGAAACCAGCCTTTCTTCTCCTGCAATCCCGTGCCTCATTCACTACACACCTTCCAACTTCTGCAACAAATTAATCAGGGATCCCACAGCTGACAGCCTCCTTCACTGCACAGCTCTGATTTATTCCCAGAGCACCATTCATCCTGTGCATTGTCTGAAGCAGAGGTCTTGTCGAAAAAACTCTCTTATATCGGGTAGGTGAAGACTATATTCTAATGCATACACACAAGAGGGTTGAATTAAGGTTTTGAAGGCAACCTTAATTCTGGCATTTCCCTAAATTATGAGTCGTTGACTTTGCAGCCTTAATGTTCTTTTAATACAGCTTTCACATGTAAGTTATAACTAATGCTAATAAAAGCCTCGATGTAGATATGCATGACAAAGTGGATGTGTCTGAGGGTTTAGAAAACCCTGCAGAATACAGAAATTGCCAAAGTCTTGACTGACTTACAATTGTCTTGCTTTTACATAAATATTTCTAACATTAATGAATGGGGTGTGAGGTGAATTTTGTTTTCTCATGAGTCTCCTAGGTTAGTCACCAAGGAGTTTACAGAAAGATGTATCAACAGGAAGAGTTGCTGCATTTCAATGTCATATGCCCTGTGATTTCAGACAAATTGAATGGCTATTGTATGTAACTTTGAAAAGAAAGGGAGACTGATCTCTTTAGACTAAACTTTTACTGGATTTGTCACAGGGAATGTGCCTGTTCTTTGGTGGTTCACAACCTGTGGTGCCAGTGGCCCCCGAGGACCAACACAAGCACAATGTGACAGCGCTTATTTCAACACCAATGTCTCAGTGACAGTAGAGAAAGAGGGACCACTCCGAGGGGTGCAAGTGTGGAGAGTGCCAGCAACAAACAGATACATGTGAGTTTCAGTGTGAGTGGGGAGCTAAAGAAGCTGTCAGCTAGCAACTCCTACTCTCCATAGCACTTGTACATCCTTTAGTGTAGTCACCTCTGTCAGGAGTGGCTGAGCGTCAAGTGAATGTGAGTACCTTAGAGCCAACAGGAGTCCCAGTAGCAAGTTATGGCTCAGGAACAGCGCCTGGGGGAAGTGACTGGGAGGAGTGATATAGCACTGATTGTGAGGAGCTTAAGAAAGCTAAAGTCATTTTGGGGCTCCAGGTGTAGGGTTTCTGTCTCTCTAACTGCTTGCTTTCTTTTTCAGGATCACTGCATATGGAGCCGCTGGAGGGAAAGGAGCCAAGAACCACAAGAAGAGATCCTATGGGGTCTTCATCTCAGCTACCTTCCAGCTGGAGAAAGATGAGCTCCTCTATATCTTGGTTGGGCAGCAGGGGGAGGATGCCTGCCCAGGGGTGAGTGACATAACAGAAGCTCATTGCTGAGCAAATTCACATTACAGATAAGCTGCAGAACCTCTCAGTGAGTGGGTTTGGCAGGGCTGGTGGTGATGAAAGTCAGGCGTCCTAGACCCCACTAGTTAAAACCCAGAGAGGGGATTGGGAGGAACCCATGAGCTGAACTATTTCTGAAAACAAATACAAGGAAATCTGAAATGAAAACCGCCAAGAGCACAAGCAAACATAAAACCCATAAAAAAATGAGGGTCCTGTGGCACCTTATAGACTAACAGATTTCTTCGGGCATAAGCTTTTGTGGTCCCTAACTAGCTTCGTCAGCTGCATTTGACAAAGTGGGTTGGGGCCCATGAAAAGCCTATGCCCAAAGAAATCATTAGTCTAACAGACATGCCCAAACTGCGGCTCGGGAGCCACATGCGGCTCTTAAATGAAAAATTGTGGTCCCGGAAAAGTGTCAGCAAATCAGTTTAGGAAAGCAGCCCCAGCCTATGAGTTCAGGAGGGGGTCAGGACAGTGGGGAGAAGCGCAGCATGGTCGGGGATGGCGGGGAGAAGTGTGTCATGGTCGGGATTTTAAAAAACTTGCCACTAGCCTGCAGTCTTCTACACTGAGCAGCAGCTAAGTTTTTACTGTATAGGGCTAATTTTCATGGTAACCTTAAGTAATTAGTAGGATCAATATTTGTCCTCTGTCTACGGTAAAACTAAAGTGTGCAATGAATTTTAAAATTAGTGATTTTAGAGTAGGTAAACGTATATGGCTATATGCCTCAGTGCGGCTCTCAGGGGTTTAATAATCAACTTGTGTGGCTCTTGAGTTCCATAAGTTTGGTCACACCTGGTCTGTAAGGTGCCATAAACTCTTGTTGTTTTTGCTGTACACAGACTAACACGGTTACCCCTAAACCCATAGCATCTCTGCTTTAGAATCCTGAGGTTCAAAATATAAAAAGCTGCTGGTCAACTTGTTTCCCCCTTTCATTTGCTTTAACAGGGCAGCCACAGCCAATTCCCAGGTCTGAGCTGCATGCTCCTTGTTACACATGGCATTTTTCCACAGTAGGGACTGTATCAGGCCTGCCAAGATTTGAGATCATTACTTATGTTTACGGTCGTGCCTGATCATGTCCTGCTGTGTTAGGCAGATACAGTAAGAAGTGGTCCCAGCCCGAAAGTGCTTACAATTTAATGCCTTGATTGAAAGCTTGTTAAAGTCATTGGAGGTCTTTCCATTGACTCCAGGGTCTTCTGCAAACAAGACACACAGGGAAGAACAAGTTCCAAAAGATGTGTGTAGCTCAGTGTGCCCCCCGCCTCCCTAATCCAAGCTAAGAAACAATTTCTCTATTTTCTCAGTGTAGTCTAGTGCTTTGTGCAGGGAACGGGGAAGTATGTTCTCTTCCCAGCTTCACCACTGATTCATTGTTAACCTTGTGCAAATCACCTCATCTCTCTGTACTTACAGAACTGACTTCCTTAGGACTTTCCCACCCCATGTAATGTTTCTCCTTCATCCTAGCATGTGTATATATATCTCCCAACTGTAATTGCCACTTCATGAATCTGACTAAGTGGATTGTAGCCCATGAAAGTTTATACCCAAAGAAATTTATTAGTCTTTACCAGGGGTGGCCAAACTTATGGAACTCAAGAGCCACACAAGTTGATTATTAAACCTTCAAGAGCCGCACTGAGGGATATAGCCATATACTTTTACTTACTAAATTGATTTGCTGACGTTCTTTTGCAAGCCACACTTTTTCATTCAAGAGCCACATGAGACTCTCGAGCCGCAGTTTGGCCACGTCTGGTCTTTAAGGTGCCACAGGACTCTCATTGTTTTTTCTCCGTACTTGCAACTCCTTATCATTAAAATGAGTCTGAATACCACCAACCTGTCTAACAGGAGTGTTCTGAGACTGTTAGTCATTACAAAGCACATTAAGATCCTTGAATGTAAGGAGTTCTAGAGGTGTAAGGGATTAGCATTTGTTACTAGTAATTAAAATAGTACGGGCTCATCACCTTTATCTGGATCTGCTGTGAGCCTTTCTTATATCACTTGCATGTGTGACACATGTTCCCAGCTGATGAGAAGTTTGCCAAGAGCCAAATCACTTACCAAGCTAGTGGACTCTCTGCAGGAGAGTATAGAGTATAGAGCTATGCATTCAAACTAGACTGTGTTGATTGCTAATGGCATCAGTTGTCTCTTTTCAGGGGAACATTCAGACACAGAAGATCTGCCTGGGGGAGTCATCTCTCATTGAAGAAGATTACAAACTCAAAAGGGATCTGAAGGCCTGGGCTGGAGGAGGGGGTGGAGGTGGAGGAGCAACCTATATATTCAGAGTAAGTCTTCCCTCTTTCCAATCTCCTTCTGGACAATGTGCAGCAGAAAAGCTAGTTGTTGCTAGTGATTATGTGACATGAGGCTATCAGCTATTTCAAGAAGTTGAAGGAAGGGAGGGAATGTTTTACAAAAATGCAGCTCTCATATCCTCAGTCCTCTTCATTGAAATTGCTGGCTAGCTACTGCTTCCTCCACACTGCCAGCCCAGGTAACAAGATGCCACGATTGGGACTCAAACCGTGATCTGCCTCCTTAGCACTGATGGTACTCCTCAGCAATGGGTGTTTAATTGGCTCTGCCTCAGAGACTTGGCATGACTTGGAGACTGCCTTGAATATTTGTATCATAATGGAGTCAGGAAACAATCTGTAGAATTGCTCTGAGCTTTGGCCACTGTTATATGGGCTGCTTTTGTGCTTATTGATACCATCAGTTATGTGAGCTCTCATGTCTGAGAGGATGGAGGGTTTTCTGGTATCTGATGATTTTGAGGCTGCTGCAGCTTTTGACTGTCATTTGTAATGAATTGTATTTGTTCTTGAGCAGCTGAAGGCTGGGGCTTTTGAACCCTTGCTCATAGCAGCAGGAGGAGGGGGAAAGGCATACCTGAGGGATCAGGACAGCTCCCTGGATGATGTACCCCTGGAGCAGTTTGAGAACAATACAGCAATACCTGGAGTCAGTGGGAGAACTGGGGCAGCAGGTAAGGCCCTGCAGCAATACAGGGTCTGCATCTGAGGGCTGAACACACAGAACTGACCTGAAGACATTAAGCAACAGAAATCTTTTTGAGTCATGTAAACTTTTTGGTGGGAGTAACCCCTGAGGCATCAATGGTTCTTCAAGTTCTTGCATATGTCCATTACACTGTAGAGAGATGTGCATATCCTTTCCACTGGTGCTAAACAGTCTTTCCTGGCAGTACACATAAGGGGTGGCCCTGCCCATCTTCTAGCTCCAAACAAAGGTATAAAGTGTGGAACCACCCCATCTTTCCTTCAGTTCCTTCTTCCCATCCATTGTTGGTGCTCAGGGTGTCTTTCTCATAAACTTCATTTTGAGGCCAGAAGATCATCTAGTCCAGGGATTCCCAACCTCTGGCCCATGGGCCAAAAGTGGCCTGTGGTGCTTTTTAACATGTTCCATGCTCCCCTGCCAGTGGCTTGGAGCTAAGTTATATGCACTTGCCTGGTCCCAGTGTGCAGCTGGGAGTTGGGCTGCAGCAGCCCCCGATCTGGCCCCAGCACCCCCACACACAGGGCACTGCAGCCATGGCTCTCTGGATGGAGAGCTTGAAGAACCGTTTGCTCTAGGGTGACAGGCACCCAGGCTCAGCCCACAGCCAGCTCAGGCTCCTCATTGGCGCCAGGGGCTGAGTGTAGCTTGCCAGGGCAGGCAGCTCCTCCCTTGCTGCTGTTCACGCTCTTCCTCTGCTCTGCTGGTCCTGCCCAGCCACTGGGGAATGGGCATTGCTGAACACAGCCACCTCCCACCCACCCACCCCTGTAACAACCCCACACTTCCCACAGCCAGGGGGTTCCTTGCACATCCCCTACTTCAGCAAAGCCCTCTTGAGGAAGCCACCAGTCCCCAGTGCTGGGCTGGGCTCACTTCAGAGTCTGCCTGCTCCTGGGGGAATCTCCTAGTACCATCACCCACGGAGCCCAGCCCCCCTGTGTGATCAGGTGGGGCATTGGAGAGCAACAGTACTCGGGGAATGGGGACTGAGCCTGGGGCCTCTAGCCAGGGTGCTTCAGTGTCAGTCCACTGCGCTTCTGCGAGCGTCCTAGCCAGCTGCCAAGACTGTAAATATCTGTTGGCAACCAAGAGCCAATGTCATTTCACCCCACCCCCCCCAAAATACCAGCTTGTTTAATCACAATCCAAAGCCACAGCTAGGCAAATTGGGTTTGAAAACTATGTAGGGTGGATTAGGGCACTTTGTCTGTTTCCACAGCTGATGTGTCAGCACTGTACAGTGTTTTACCAGTTAGAAATCTTTACCTTTTTGACTCTCAGCACCTCCTGCCCTTAAATAATTACTGTCTAGTGCTCACCTGATTTCCTAGACCGTTGAACATAACTGAAAAATAACTGGAAAAAAATGCTTAAATATAAGCATTGGTTTTATCAGTTGAAAGTCAGACTCAGCCAAGCCACTCTGGCACTCTTTCAAAGCTTCCACTCTAAGGCACTTGTCCTTATTGTTTCCCTTTACCTCACTTTTTCCCTTTCCTGCTCCTGCATCATCTAGGTTTGGGGCCTGTTCATGGGCACAAACCAGGATTTAGGTTATGGCAGTTTGAAGGTTTATCATTAGATATGCATCCAGCCCTTTAAAAAAATAATTTTCATTATAATTTAGTTTGAATTTAGTTTTTTTATTTAATTTTAATTAAATAGACTGATGGCCTTTTAGGGTCTTAAAAATTATATTTGTGGCCCTCAAACCAAAAAGATTGGGAATGAGTGATCTAGTCTGACCTACTGCGTATCACAGGCCACAGAACCTCATACACCCATCTCAGCAACAGGCTAAGTTACTGAAGTCCTCAAATCTTGATTTAAAGGCCTCATGTTACAGAAATGCTAACATTTGCTCTGATTCAGACAAATGGGAGACTCACGCCCTGTGTTGCAGAGGAAAGCAAAAAAGCCTTAGGGTCTCTGCCAGTGGGGCTGGATTATCACAGGAGCTTTTAGGGGCTGAAGTACTGCTCCTTGGCCAGAAAGGGGGCCACAAGCTCCAGCTTCTAAAAACCCCTATACGGTTTCCCTTTGCCCTGCTCAGCACCTGCAGGGCTGGAGTGCTGAGAGTGCTCCTGCCCTGCCAGTGCTGGGGCGGGAAGCAGGGCCCTGGAGCAATGTTCCCTCTAAGCTGCATGCCCCCAGCTCTGCCTGGCTCAAGGGAATGCTCCTAGCCATGCTCGGCTGGCAGCTGCAGTCCCTGCCCGGAGAGCAGCTCTGAGCTGGGAGTTGGGGGAGGGCCAGTGCTGCCTTTGGGCCAGCTGTGGGGGCAGAGCCAGGGAAGGCCGGGGCTCGGCAGGTTGAGACTCGGAGCTTGCGCGCCACCACTGTAGCTGCTGCCCCGGGTGGCCCAGCAGCAGACCCGTGGCTCAGGTGCTGGGACTCGGGGCTCGAGTCCCGTAAGCCCAGCGCCAGCGACGCCCCTGCTGTCAGCACAGTTTCTACTGTTCTGGGGTGACCTTCCAGGACCCAGGGCCCATGATCCTGGAGGGCTGCACCAGGGACCGTGCCACTCACCAGCCCTCGAGGCGGACTGGCCAGAACATGGCCAGGGCAGGAGTGTCCCCAGGCCCCCCTTCTCCAGTCACAAGCCTCCATGCTGGGGGGTGAGGGCCTGGGGGGCCCATGGAGCGGGGAGCAGCCTGGGACCCCCAGGCTCGTTAATCTGGCCCTGTCTGCCAGTCTGTGCTGGAGGAAATTTCCTTCCTGACCATAAATATTGTGATCATTTAGACCCTGAACGTAAGGTCCAGACCCACCAACCAGACACCTGAGAGAGAATTCTCTATAATAACTCACAGCTCTCCACATCCAGTGTCTGATACCTGGCCATAGTAAATATTTGCTAATGGCAAACATGAATGGGCCATATGCCACTGCAGACAACCTTGTCATATTGTCCTCTCCATAAACTTATCAAGCATAATTTTGAAATAAATCTTGGTTCCATATGAACAAACTTATTGCTGTTTGGCTATTTAGCTAGTAACACTCTTTCTTGTCCTTTATGGTTTGATTTTTTTCTTTTGTTTTTTCTTTACTTCTTAATTTGTTTTATTTTAATTTTGTCTTAGCTCACTTTTTTCCAGTGAGGTGGGTCTTCAGGCATGGCCTGGTGCCAGTGGAGCCTATGTCAAGGTCCCTGCGTTTCCAACTGTGCTTGGGTTCTTGGGAGCCCATGTATGTCAGCAACAGGAATTTGCACTATCTCAGTGCTTAGGCCAGGGCTGTGTTAGAGACAGGGGCTCTGTTCATGTGCCTTCAAGACTGGAACAGAAAAGATAAGGAAGGATGGTCTTCATCGCATCTTGATGTAGGTGCCAGTTAGACTGGTGTCAGAATTGCCTTAGTCAGCTAAGGGAGGCTTTTTCCATAACTCCTTCTTGGAATGTTCCCCCAACTTTTCCTGCAGATCAAAGTTATAGGAGGCCCCCATCACTGGGACCATCCTTCATATGGCCAAGGGCTTCAGAGCATTCCAGGCCACACAAACATGAAAAAAATCAGCATCAGGTTCATCAAAGATCAGGAATCAAGATGCTTACACAAGGTCAATCCACTACTGATGATACAGCTCCCCACTCCGTGATACTGGTTTATGAAGTAAGACCTGCACTGCTGACTCTGCCCTCCCAGAGGCCACCAAGACCTGCTGTTTCTTCAGACTTCTTGATCGCAACAAGATAGCCGTCCATGTCAGCATTGATGTTGCTAGAGGCTTATGTCATGGCAAAGGACTTGTTATGCCTGTCAGTAGCACCACCATCCCATTACATTTGGAGGAAGATTCATGTCAGGCACCTGCACAGATACTGAGATCATCACCACAAAGACTCTTTATTTTGACCCCATTGGCTGCAAGCCAGGTAGTACCCTCTTCAACTTCAGTAATTCTGGTACCAACTCCTCCACACAGCATATTACCAGTGGCTAGGAGGCTGTCCATGTTTCGTCCAGTACCATATTCCCAGCATGGCACAGGTGAGGTACTGTCATCTTTGAGATGGTGGATGAATCAAGGCAGATGCGGAGCGGTTCCTTTTGCTCTGCCCCTCCCCTTTATGTGTCTAATAACAAGACACTTCAACTATGGCTTGGAGAGTACAAGTTGTAGATCTTCAAGGGTTTTGGACTGCCTGTGAGGTCAGGTGATATGTAATGATTTTCAGATTGCAAGCAATATTTTGTACATGTCAGCAGCTCCTGTCCTCACGTTCAAGGCAAAATGGTCCATGTGTTCATCAACAACATCACAGCTGTATTTTACAAGAACAAACAAGGAGGTGCCAGGTCAGATAGCTTCCATCAGGAACCGATCAAGTTGTAGAATTTCTGATTTCAGAGCCTGGTCGCTGTCAAGGTGTCAAACTTGCTGATGTTCAAAATGACCTGGCAGATTGCCTAAGCACACCAAACTTGGACCATGAATGGTTTCTAAACACAACCATTCTGGCTCCACTATTCTACATGGAGGGAGTCGTCTGTCAGTTTATTTGTGATTTGGCAAACCAGAAACTGTCCTTCATTCTGTTCTAAGGAGAGACACAGCTCTGGGTCAATCTCATACATTTCCATGGGACAGTGACCTGCTACGTGAATATCCATCAGTTCCCCTAATTCTCAGTATCATTCTCAAACTGAAGCAAGAACAAGGCAGAATGATTCTTATACCTCCAGCCAGGCTGACACAGCTATGTTATTCTGACCTCTGTATTTTCACTTGAGTATCCTGGCTGTTATCAATAACTGGAGTCACACAGAAGCATAGCTATGTGCTGCACCTCATGGCGTTGTTCATCAGTAACTAGACGCAGAGGAGACGTCCCTTCTCAGTGGCCATGTAGGATGTTCTTAATAGTAGGAAACCTTCCTTGAGTGACTTACCTGAGTAAGTGAAAGTGGTTCTCCATTCGAGCAGTCTCACATAATGTAACACCTACTCAGACAAAGGGTATGTCTGTACTGGTGATGGCCAATTTCAGGCTTCCAGGAGTGGATCACGGCGAGTATGAACTCGCCATGCTGCTCCCAGAAGCTGGCCCTGGAAGTTCTGGGGGTCAGGGTCAATGTTCCCTCTAAGGTGGTGATGCAGCTGAGCGAGTTCCCCGACCCGTAATGGCCCCCTTCCCTGCTGCCCACCAGCTCCCCAGGCACATCCATAACTTCCTCAGCTGCATCATCAGCTGAGAGGGAACATTGGACCTGATCCAATGACTTACACATCCCTGCATTCATTTTCCTCCCATCCTGTAGGTTCCCTCATCTTCAAACCATCTGACAAAGTGGGATTTTCTTCCACAAAAGCTCATATGATAAATAAATTTGTTAGTCTTTAACAGTGCCGCAGGACTCTGTTTTGCTGAACTAGACTAACATGGCTGCCCCTTTAGATGGGGGGGGTGCTTCATCTTCTAACCATTCATTGTCATGTAGCACCTGAGCACTTCATCCTAGGCTCTGAAAGTATTTGACAAATGGGGACACCCAGGCTCTGATCCTCTCCCCCCCCCCCCCATGCTGCAATAGGAGCTAGAGCAGCCCCAGTCAATGGGAGAGGGCTGGAGCATTGCCAGAGATCACCCAGCAAGATTGTGAAGTCAAAAACAAACCCTAAGCCTCCTGTATTGTAGCCCAGTCAGGGATTTTCCTAACACCTCCCTACACTCCCACCCCACAGTTGTCCGCTAGTAACAGTGTTATACCAATTTAATGAGCACCCCCCCCACACACACACACCCTAATTTTGAGTCCTGGGGAAGCTGCTTGCTCCCCCTGGGCACCTTCCCTGGCAGGATGGGCTGTTTCCCTGAGCCCCATAACCAGGCACCTTCCCCATGAGTCCGCCAGTTAGCTTCCCCGAATCCCCTGGCCCCAGGCACCCTTGCCCCCGGCTGTCCGTCCTCAACTCCCTCAGGACACTCCTGACCACTGGAGCTGCTCCCACGCTAAGCACGCTCATCACTGCTGCCATTCTTCCAGCTAGCAGGAAGTTGCACCGGGAAGTTTAAAATCTCCCGCCCTGAGCACGTTCAGGGCAAGGGATTTTGAACTCCCCGGAAGAGGCTCCCTGCCGACTGGAAGAATGTGTGTTCAGGTCTGGCGAGGAGCCGGAGCTGCGGGCCCTGCACAGCTGGCAGTGGGTGCAGTCAGGGCTACTGCGCACATGCGCAGCTTACAGGGAACACTGGTCAGGGGGCATAGGGGAAAGCCGACCACAAGCGATTGGTGGTTGGCTTTACCCTAATGCATAACAGCAGCTAAGTCACCACCATTTACGCGAGGAATTTTACATTCCTTGCATAAACGGCAGTTGACTGCCGTCAAAAAAGCCCTAGGTGTAGACTAGGGCTAAGATTCGTTCTCTCCTGCATGCCTCTTGAGGAATCAGGTCTAACCCTCAGCTTTGTTAGCATGCATCTGGCCACCATCTTAGTGTCTCATCTTCAGGTCTATGATAGAATGGTTTTGATTCACCCTGTTACAACCAGATTCCTGAGGGGCCTTGAGTGTTTCCTCCTATTAGAGGTCCTGCACAAATCTGGGATTCTGATTTAGTGTTGCCTGCTTTGGTGGGCCTTCCTTTCAAGCCTTTAGCATCATGTTTTCCCAAAAACTGTCTGTCTTAGTGACCATCACTTGTGCTAGGAGAGTGGGAGAACTGAATTTCTTGGTCACAGATACCTTCCCAAGATTCAGATTAGGTGGCACCCTAAGTTTCTTTTGAAGGCAGTGTCTGATTTTCTCCCAAATCAGTCTATATAAGCACCAGGTTTCTTTCTGAAGCCCACATGCTCACAAAGATGAAGAAGACTCCAGAGCCTAGAGTTTCATTGATCTTCGACCTTTTTACCTGGACAGGATAAAATACTTTCATGGTTTTGCCAAGCTTTTTGTTTCATTTGTGGAGCATAAGGGAGGACAATGAGTTACAACACCAAGACTCTCAAAATGGATCACCAGCTGGTATTGCGTGCATAATAAAACCAAAAGGCTTCCAGACAAGCTGACAGTGTATGTGACCGAAGCAGTCAACCTCAGAAGTGTTTGTGGCGTATGTCCTTATTATTGACATATTCATGACAGCGACATGGTTCATTCTTTCACCAGACATTATGCACTGACCACTGCAGTGGCACATGGAACTGTAGAAAAATTACACATGATGCACGCTGTTGGGAAGGGCAGCAACTTCAGCTGCCCCTGAGCATGCTCATTTGTTGCAGGATTCCTTAGGGATAGAAGTGACTGCACTAGTCTGGGCTGGGTTCTAAGGCAGGGGCTGAGCATGCTGTAGACTTGGTGAGCAAGATGCTGAGGCCAGGACCTTCTGCGGGGATGCCTCCATAGGGATTGTCGGTGATGCCTGGGTCTTCCCCAGCTCTCCTAAGCAGGACACAACTATCACTATGCTTGAGAACTGCTCTGCTCTCAATGAGTGACTCTGTTTTTGTTTTCTTGCTTGTGACAAGTTTTGTTGGAGAAGAACCTTTTGGCCAGAACCTGTGAAGGTGCCGTGTATTGTGCATATCACGCAAACAATTTCTAGGGCCTCCCAGCCCCTGCCTCAAGGAATATAGGCAAAGCAGTCCTACAGTTCCTCTTCCCATGACACTCCAAGCCTCACCACTTGGGTACTGTAACTTTCAGGTGGGCTCAAATTCATTTAAATTGCCATTCTCCAGTGCCTCAAAAAAACAGTACTAAATTAAACCCCAACTCCCAAAGAGAAGCAGCTGGAGACCCACGATTCAGTCTGAAAGGACTCACAGCAAAAATTGTTCCATTACCCCTCCCCACATTAAAATACTAGCTAAAAACAAACACGATGAACTTCATTTACTAACTTAATAAACCTTATCATAAAAAACCAAAATGAATTTAAACAGAATAGTCCCCACAGAAACATTTGTGGGAAAGAAATGCAAGATTCCCAAAATTTAGGTGGAGTTCACCCATGTCTCAGTTGCAGTCTCTCTTTATGTCCAAAGGCTTGAGTAACAAGAAGCAGCAATCCTCTTCTTTGGTTGCAGGGACCTTAGATAAAAATCCAGGCAGGCTTTTCTTTGTCTTCTGGAACCAGCACCATCCAGTCAGTTTACTGGTTAACCAGCAATTGGTCACATATGAGAAAACTCTGCTGTAAAATACTCCACTGCAAGGAGGGAACATCTTTCTCTCCACTCCTAGCTCTGCTTCTCCCAGTCACACACTGAGCTCCTGGGCTCCTCTCATTGCAACGCTGTGTGGCTGCTCCTTTCAGGCTACTGTTCTCATGGCATCTGACCACAGCAGCAGTAGAAAACATGGTTGAGCATGCTCAGTGCAACCACTCACTCACTTCTGGACCTGGACAGCAAAATCTGCCCAGTGCCATAACACAGCCTCAAGAGATCCCTAAAAGAGGTAACTCCTTTAGTTGGGTATATGGGTTACAGTAGCAGTTTGGGAGGCATCTAAAGTGTAATGGATGTATGCAAGCACTAGAAGAATTGAAAACAGTTACTCGCATTCTCCTAACTGTTGTTCTTCAAGACATGTTGCATATGTCCATCAGATGACGCAACTCTTCCCCCAGGCCACTAGAGTCGATTCGTTGTTTCCAGTGCTAAGAAACTGAAGGAGGGTTGGGGTGGTTCTACCCTTTACACCCTCAGTTGGAGCAGAAGGAGCCAGGAGGTATGTAGGGCCACCTGTATAGGTGCCACTAGAGAAATCACCTCCAGCCCCAGTGCAGAGGATGTGCATGCACCAGCAGTGCCATGGAGATGCACTTCTTGAAGAATAACAGTTTTGAGAAACTGAGTGACTGTTTTTCTCAGACTGTAGTCTGGAGTGTCCTGGCAGTCCGTGGGACCTTCTTTTTCTGTGGTGTACAGGGACAGAGCCACCAGAAAGCCATGGGCAAGGTGGGTAATGGGCTGAAAGAGAAACTGCTTCATAAGAGAACTGTTTTTTTATGAAATGATTCACAGAATGAAAATGGTGAACTACTCCTAAGATAGGCTCCTTGTCATAGTGGTGGCCCAGCAGTGAGAAACAGCAGAAGTAGTATCAGGCCCCCCCCCCCCCCGAACATGCCAAACAAAGAAACAGGGCCAGAGTCCTCATTCCAGGCAGAAACAGAAACCCAGTTTAGATTTCTTCCTTCTTAGCAGCTGAGTCCAGAACCATTCCCAGGAGGCACAAAAATCCAGTTCCAGTGCTTCTCTACCCATAAATTGCACCGAGAGCCCATTTCAGTGTGGTCATGAAATCAAGCTCAGGTTGTTTTCCTTGCAGGAGCTGCCCCTCAAATCCATCTCCAGCCAGCACAGAAATCTAGATTAATTTTTTCTTATTTTTGTTCCAAACCATTTAGCAAACAGAGGGAGTTTTCTGTCTCCTGGACACTAGGATGTATAGTTAGCAAGTGTTTTTCAGAGCTAGATTAGCAACATAGCAATATAGACCCTGAATTGTGTTTTCATTGTGAAAGCTGCATTATGTACAGCCTCAGGCCCTTGGTGAAAGGAGTAATTTGAATACAGGTACATCTTGGATGATTCATAAGCAACATCTTCTCTCCTTTTGCGCACTTTCCCTCACGCCCCTCTACCCGTGCCCATCTCACCTGATTTTCTCTCTTTTTCTGCAGGTGGAGGTGGTGGCTGGGCAGACACCACGCTGTTTCCTCAAGCTGGGAAGTCTCTTCTGGAAGGTGGAGAAGGGGGGCAGGCTTGTCCCCAGTCACTAGCCAAGCTACAGTGGGCCACCTCAGGCGGTTTTGGTGGAGGAGGAGGAGCTTGTACATCAGGTGGTGGTGGTGGAGGTTACAGGGGTAGGTCTGTTTGTCCCAGCATTTGTGGGAAGGGAGACTGTAGAGACTGGAGATGTTGCTCTGTATCTGCAGATATTAGCCTGTCCAGAAGGCACAGTCCATCTACAGATGATGGATTATGTAGAAATTAATGTATTTGCACCAAGTTAGATACCTTTGGAATGAAGGAATCTGCTGGCCTCAATTAGCCAGAGATGAATGACTTCATTGTCCTCTTTGAGGACAAGAGATGGACACTTTATCTTATGAGCAAATCCCGGTGAAACACCGTTGTTCAAGAAACCAATGGAAATGGGAGAACCTTGGCATCCTGTGATTGCCACACCTTTGCTGTTATTCAGCACTTGCATAAGGTGACTCTTCCCTTTTTTCCAGGTGGGTATGCATCAGATACTGATGACATCACAGCTGATGGGCAGGACGGTGTTTCCTTTGTGAATCCTGCTGGGGAGATCTTCCTACATCCCCTGGCAGGTAAAATACACTCTTTATTCTCCTACAGCTGTGTCTCCCTCCCCTTTACTTCTTGTTTCTCCTTTCCTCCCTTCTGTTCTTCTATATAACCTCCCCCCATGCATATACTCTGTGATGCAGATCCACAGGTAATGTAAATTGTCATAGTTTCATTGCCTTCGATGACAATTTACATTACGTGAGGATTTTTTTCCTTCAACTTTCCTAGGCTAAGAGGTGACACCAATCTTCAAGACCAGTTGTATGTAGTCAGTCTGGCCTTTTCCACCCTCTTTCAGTGTTGTACTTTAAGATTAATTTAAAGGGGTCATGCTCTTGGGAGGTGAATTTCAGTGCCAATACTCATTCATTTCTTCTGGCCCTTCTCATATAGGCGATGCATGTACAGTGTTATTTTGGGATATATATTTTCTTATGTAGAGAGACTGGTACTAGAGCCTCCTATGGTTGCCTTCTGCCTGTTCAATGTGGAAGAAGATTAAAATAAACCTTTCTCTTCCATCTGGCTCCTTCTCATTCAGCCATGGAGAGTCACGGTGAGGTGGAGATTCGGGTCGACCTGAACTGCAGTCACTGTCACTCAGGCAGCTGTAAACAGGGCCCTGACACCAAGCTGCCGATCTGCATTTGTGAAATGGGAGCCGTGTTGGCCAGTGACAATGTCACCTGCATAGGTAATAGGTAAAACTTTGTACTCATAGAATTCCTTCGGTCTTTTTTGCATCACCCTTCCTTCCATCTTTCTCAAGGCATTAAAGATATGTGACTTATAATCCTCTCTGTTGATGGCCATTAGAGATATTTCATACATTAAACAAGTTAGTCTTGCCAGCATGTCAGGGAGTTGGGTATTATTTTCATTTTACAAATAGGCAAATGGAAACAGAAGAACAGATTTTCCAAGGTACTTAGGTGCCTAAAGACACAGGTGGACACCTAGGGTACATCCACACACAGGTTTTAAATTGAAGTAACACTGGTTATTTCGATTTAAAAAAGGTTAGGTCCACATGATGTTTCCTTAGATTGAAATGAGCTCCCTCATTTCAATATAAGGAAAGCCATATTGATACAATAAAACCTAGTTTTATATCAATAGGATGGTTAAATTGAAATAGTTATATCAATACAACATGATATGGACCTGTTATATTGATATAACTGTTTATATCGATTTAACTTAATTTGATTTTCAGAACCTTGGTGGGGGAAAGGAGGTGGAAGGGACCTAAAGCCAGGTGCAGGGCTCCCATCCCCTGCTGCCCAGTTCATGCACTCAAAGCCAGATGTGGGGTCTCATCTCCCCTGCGCCCATCTTGCGTGCCGGAGCTGGGCGCGGGGCTGCCTTCTCCCCACCACACGGCCAGCGCTGGGGGAGCCAGGCATGGAGATCCCTTTCCCAGCACCCGGCTTGTGTTGGGGAAGCCAACTGTGGAGCTCCCTTTCCCTGCATCCAGCCAGGACTGGGGGAACCCGGTGCAGAGCTCGCTTTCCCTGCACCAGGCCAGTGCTGGGGAAGTCAAGTGAGGGGCTTTCTTCTCCCCGTGCTGGCTACAGCGTCTAAAGCCGGGCACAGGAGTCCCATCCCCCACCACCCGGCGAGCGCTCCTAAAGCCAGTGTGGGGATCACATCTCTCTCACGCCCGGCAAGCGCATCTAAAGCTGGGCACTGGGTGTCTTCTCCCTACGTCCGGCGAGCGCACTAGGAGCCAGGCACTGGATGTGACCCTCCCCCCCCCCCACCTCTAAGCTAGCACGCTGGGAACCGGATGCAGGAGTCCCTTCTTCCCATGCCCAGCTAGCGCCCATGGAGCCCAGCCCCCCAGCTACCACTGGGAGAGCCCAGTGCAGGGATCCCTTTGTCCCCCTGCCTGGCTGAGCTGCAAGGCTGCAGCCGGGCAGGGGGGGTGCCTTCACACTGCTAGGTTCAGGAAGCTCAGAGCTGGTGGGGGATCTTTTTCCTCTACTACCTGGCTCTCCCCGTGACAGCTGGGCAGGACATGGGTGGCAACATTGCCCATCTTGAGGGCTATGTTGCCATACCTCCCATGGGGCCCCTCTCCTAAATTGAACTAGCAAGTTCTGTCCATGGACATGCTATTCAATTTGGGTTTCTAGTGGGGACATGTTAACTCGATTTAACTGAAATCAATTTAAATACTGTTATATCGATTTAGCATAAACCAATTTAACTTAAATCGAGTTAAACTGCTTAGTGTAGACATAGCACTATTGAGATAGTGAAAAGCACCTAAGCTAGTTAAGGGCTTAAATTCCATTTAAATCAATGACAGCTGTTTAATCTGCTTAGTTGGTGGGCACTTTTGAAAATCTTACCGGGTGTCTATCTGTATTTTTAGATTTGTCAGTATCTTTAAATATCTGGCCCAGAGGGGTTAAGAAGCTTGCCACTAAGCTGGGAAACTTCTGGCTGTCATCCCCCTGCTCTAACCACTAGACAGTGTTCCCTTACTGTAAAATCAAAATCAGTGTTCTGTTATTTTTGTGCCCGTATTATCCTTTTTCATATTGTATATACTTGTGCATTTAACTGTATAGCTGTCCATTTCAAACAGCTTTTAATCTGCTGGTTACGCAAAAAAACAGTTGTTGGGGAACAGGTGAACTATGGAGCTTTTAGAGCATGTTGGGGGAGGACCTCAGAAAGGAAAAGGCTGAGAACCTCGAGGACAGAGCAGGAGAGCTTATTTTCAAGTTCAGGTAATTAAGGACTTGCTGTCTGGCTCATGCACTTTCTGCAAATGCAGAAGATAGTATTTGTGTATGTGGGAGACTAAAAATGAGGTAAAAAAATTTATAGAAAGTTTATAAAGAGCATTGATCATTCTTAGATCTCCCTGGACCTGTGTTTTCCAGCTGGAAGGGGAAGCAGATGTACCAGAGAACTGAAAGGGTCTGTTTCTCCAGTACTCACAGCTCATACACAAGTAGGAAAGACTGTGCTCATGATATTCCAGGAATAGCTATAGATAAGTGCTTATCTGAGCCAAACCTTCTGTTTTGCCCATCACTAGTAATGGTTCCTTCTCCCAACAAGCTGCAGGTGTGGTCTACCTATCTAGCTATGCTTCTTTTTGCATTCATGCCTCTACACTGGGGAGAGATGAGGGATGAGCCAGAGAGTCTGTGTAGCTGGAAAGGGAAACCTAAATGGGAGTGAGCACCCATTTTGGAGGAATGGGGGAAGACATCTCTCTATATTTCACTCTGCAGAATGCAGGGTTGTGAAGAATGTTGATCTTAGACAGGACTGAAAATTCCAAACACCTTCTCCTTCCCACCAGGATAAGTTGAATTACACCCAGTCTCAAAAATTCAGTGTTGTTTGGGGTGAATGCATGACATCTGTAATACAGCTCCGTGTTAATTCATCCAATGAGCAAACAATCTATTCTGAGAGAGCTTTTCAGCTGAAAGATTCCCTAGTTGGGATCTGGGACAAATGATCATATCGGGGGGTGGGGGGGGCATGGGTACCAGAAAATGTCTTGGGTTAAACACGCCTCTGGTGTAACACCACCAAATAGAATGACTGAATCACTGAAGTGCATGGAGTTATATTGGAGATGAATGTGGCCTCTTCTTTTCTCACCCATTAATACCTATTTGACTGATAGACATTGTTTTCTAGTATTGTATCTTTTAACTCCAAGACATGGCACTTCCATAGGGAATTCCAGCTGGTGGGCAGTATTATTTTCCATATGTCTGAACCTTAAGAGCAGAATAATGGGAATCCTTGTTTAATCTGTTTGCATTTTGATCATTAAATTGGTTGAACAATGATTTATGAGTATTTATGACTCCCAGGGCCCTCGTGGAATTTGCTGTAACATGCCTATGAAGGTCCTTCACCACCATCACCATGTTGGGTTTTTTTGGAAGGAGGTGGGAGGAGGGGCATGGTAGAGGTTCTCTAACAGGGCAATGGTTGTCTGCTGATTAATGTCTGTGTCTTTGTTTTTGCCAGTTCCTCACAGCCCCATGCCAGAGGGACACCTGCCTCTCCCGCTCCTCCTAGCTATAATCACCGTGATTATAGTGCTTGGACTAGCCCTTGCTTGTGGCAGCCTATCCATCAGTAAGAAACATATTTGGCTTGTATTACTATGCTCATTCCTGCTGTTGTTTTCATCTTTATGGAATATATGTGCTCGAAGAGTCAAAGCTGTTAATGTGACCCTGTCACTGTCCACTGTTGAACAGGAGTCAGAGTTGGTATACAGAGACCTCAGTTTGCTTCGTTCCATGCCAAACAGGCTAAGAAATGTATGCCAAAGTTCGGCAATGGATTGGGTAGGATACCCATGAGAGAAGGAGCTAAAAGGAGTTATAAAGTGGTTTGGAACATAAATTGAATGATTCTGTAAAACAGGCTTACCCACAATCCACTGAAGTGCCTTTTAAAAGAGAGTTTATCAGATAGTTTCCTATTTCATCAGACAAATCTTTTTGATGAGGAGAAAAGGTTAGTACTGCTGCTGTTCTGAGATGTGAAAGATGATGGCCTCTCCTGCTTTAGACAAACAAATGGACAAAGGAGGAAGAAGAGAGAGGATGGGAAAGGTGCTGAAAATACAGCTTTTGCTGATGCTGTCAGGTTTCCGGGTGGCAGGTCAATCTCGGGCAGATGCTCGTTTGGTAGGACAATTGCAATACCTATTGTCCTGGGTTCAGGCTCCTCTCCTGGTCTGAAGCATCATCATCAGGTTGGTCTGTTCCCCTCTCCTTCACCAGTCTCTCTCAAGCTGGGCAGAGCTGATTGGACCATAGCTCACTGATACTCTGTGGTACAGTTGACCTCAGAATCAAACAGGAAGCCAGTAGAGAAGGAGACAGGACAGGAGGAAAAATAACAGGGTAGAAAGGATACACAAGGGAAAGGGAGGCAAAGTAAGATCTCATATGTCTTATATGTCCAGCTGGAGACCCCACTGGTGTGACAGTGATGGCCAGTTGTCCCCACTGATGTGCAGAGCTCTGGGTTTTACAATGATGCAGTGACTTTTGGGATCTCCAGGTGAAGGACACTGTACCTAAAGTGGAGCAGGGGCCTGACATCATTCCCCCTCCACCCAGGATTTCTTAGCAGGCCAACCTCTCCTTACAACATTTCTTTGTAAGGCCTGGAAACAGGAGGGTGCTAAGCAAAACTCATAATTATTTCTCATAACTATTACAACATGGCTCACCCCACCACTCTCAGCGTGGCTTTTCCTAGTCTCTGAGTTGGCCCTGCTGGAAAAAGGGAGCCCATCTTCAACTTATATTCTGCTAATCATGGAACTGATGAGGAATTAAGAGGGACTCCTACCAGAAGATGGATGACTACCAGCCAAAGGCAGAAGAAGACTGTTTCCAAAGGGATAGCCGTGTTAGTCTAGTCCAGCAAAAAAAAAAAAAAAAAAGAGTCGTGTGGCACTTTAAGACTAACAGATTTATTTTTCGCATAGTCTGCTAGACCCCTTTACTACTTCTGCTGTTCATATCTGGGGTCAGACTGTGCTCTGCCCTTGCATAAGTCAAGGTGTGGGGAGCCAGCAAGAAAATCACCCTTCACCTGGCCCCATCTCAGGGCTGGGCACAACAGTAGTCCCCATGAGGTGCTCTGGCCTTGCTCCCTTTGAGGAGAAAACAACTTAGAAAGCCTCTAGATCACTAAACAGGTCCACCATTAGCAACCACTGATCTCCAGACTGCTGTCATGACCACTGGTTAAAAACAGAACTCATTTAAGGGCATGGCATGCTCTCTGCTTGATCTACCACTTGCTTTGTTTTCTTCGGTAAATGGCAGCAAGAACTCCTGCTGATTAGTGTAGGAGATGCTGATCCAGAGAAAAAAGTGATGAAGTGAAGGTTCTGTCCAGAGTCCAGGACCATGTATGGCCTGTGCTCCATGCTTGTGTATCCCATTCAAGAAGGAGAAGTCACTGCAAAAAGAAAGAGATGGGGATAATGCTGGGGATTTAAGTATGTGAGTTTGGTCCATAACTGCTGACTTGGTTTCTTCTTGTTGATTCTTTTGTGCTGCTGCTGGTATTGTCTCTTCTGTTCTACCCACACACTGACTTTTCATCCTCTGGGGTTTTTTTTGGTGTGCTCCCACAGTTTATCATCGTAAAAAGCAGCAACTGGAAGGAGCCCGAGCACGGTTGCAGAGCCCAGAATATAAATTGAGCAAAATCCGCACCTCCACCATCATGACAGATTACAATCCCAACTACTGCTTTGCAGGGAAGGCTGCCACGCTGAGCGAGCTGAAGGAGATCCCCCGGAAAAACATCTCCCTGCTTCGGTAAGGCTTGCTGCTGGGCCTGCTCCTTAATTCAGGAGTGGAGTTGTATCCTGAGGTGAAGGGGCAGGGTCACATACTTATTTTGTCTGGATGTATAAAATGTGCCATGGAGCGTGACGATCAAGAGATGCAGGGTTAGCTGGCTGACCGACCATGAAAACCTCACGCTCTGGCATTGTACACCCTCTGTGCAGCTGTTGGTAACACTTGCGCCTCACTTTAATCTTCTGCGAGGCATCTCTTTATAACAATTAGACCCTGACTTAAGCACCAGGAGTCACGTGTCCTGTTGACTGAGTCAGACTCCCACATAGAAGCAAGCAGATTCCCTGTGCTGTTCCACCCTTACACTTTTGGGATGTCCTGGGTCACTGGTCTGGCTCAGCTCCCAACAAATCCCTTCCAAGCCCATGACAGCGTTCCCTTTTCTGCATAAGAATAGAAATGCATCACTGGGAAAGCCATCCTGGGCTGCTCTACAGGTCTATGCAATCCAGCTGATGTAGAAAACATAGAGCAATTTTTGACGGTCCATATTTATTCAGTTACATCAACCTTTCAGGCACCAGCCTACAGCCTTCTCTCTGATTCATTGTAGTCTTAAGAGCACCATTAGTAGCTGAAAGACCTTGCTGTTGCACAGGTATAATTTGTGAAGTTATGTGTGTCAAAAAGCTGAAAATTGCAGAGAATTTAAAAATCAGATGGTAACTGAATGTGAATCCCAGTGACTTTATGATTCAAGCTGGTGAGATTCTGAACAGAGATCCCTAAACCATGCTTGTAGCTGCTTCCATCACTCCACACTGACTCAACAGACTTTCTAGGTTTCAGAGTGACATTCCTGTAATCTTATTACATAGATAAATCTGTCACCAAATTCTAGGGTACTGGGACCAGTGTAGATTCAAGCAGTTGCTTTGTCAGCATGCAGTAGGCTCCAACTTTTTCAGCACTACTAATATTCAAATATCAGAGCACTAGTGTGTGTCCACTGGTGATTCTGGATAATAGTCCACCCTGGGACTAATTGCTTTATATTGTATTCCAGTTATGAAAACAGGTCAAAAACTGTTCCTGAACTTGACAACAGCCTGAAGTCTGCTGATGCAGGGCTACGGACACAGTAATGCCTGCTCTTTCTCTTCCTTTCAGGGCACTAGGGCATGGTGCATTTGGTGAGGTCTATGAGGGAACTGTGGTAGGAATTGCAGGGGATCCCAACCCACTCCAAGTGGCTATCAAGGTCAGTACTTGCAGCTAATGGCCTAGACTTTCCGTGAGCCTGATGTCACCCTGTTACCGTTCCAGTTAGAAATGGATTGTTGCAATTATCATATGCTCCATGGTTAACAGTGTTAAATAATTAATGCTGCTAATGTCACGTGTCCTGTTGTTTTGATTTTAAGCCATGTAGCAATAGCAGCAGATTGAAATAAACAAGTCTGGTTTGTTGCCTGACACTGTAGTGGCTACACTTGATGGCCATAGGCGCTCTTAGCTTTGGGGCAGGGTGGGCAAGTGCCACAGGCTCCGTGCCAGGTTGCAACCAGCTAGGGCAGGAGCAGCTGGGCCAGGAGCTGTAGTGTCTGCGGCTCCAGCCAGCCTAGCCAGGTGAGATGGGGGCCAGGGTGGAGGAAGGCTGGGATGGAGACCAGTATGGGGAACAGTGGTGAGGAAGGCCAGCTTCAGGGCCTGAGGGGAGGAGGCTAGGGCCCTGTGAGGCTGGGGGAGAGTGAGGGGGGGAGAGCTAATGGGAGGACTAGCAGTGGGGCCTGAGGAGAGGAGGTAGGGGCAGTGTGAGGCCAGGCAGAGGGCTGGGGGGCCAGTAGTGGGGGAGTGGCCCCATCCTTGGCTTCAGCCCCTGGTCCCAGATTCATTGACCACCCCTGTTGATGCTAATGAAGCTGCAAAGATTTATGTTAATTTTAATGAAATCAGTGGGCCCACTGAGTCAAAGGCCTCTTCATGACTGGACCTGAAGAGAAGAATCTGTCCCCCCACTTCTGCTGCCAGTGCTAGGGAGAGCTCCCCTAACTGCATCAAATCGCAGTCACCTATCCATGTAAAATATGTTAACTAAAATTAAAACAAAGGACCAAATCCTCTGCTCATGTAAATACGTGCAGCACCACTGAAGTCAGTGTGTTTGGGCCATTTGATACTAGCAGCAAGTTTGCCCTGAAAAGTGGGGTTTTGCTTGTGGTGTTTGCTGAGAACCTCCCATTGCATCAATAGTCCTGTAAATCATCTTTTTGAGTTTAGCTACACTTGGAGCTGGTGAACCGATTCCCAGCTGGAGGAGACATACCTGTGCTAGCTCTAATCAACCTAGCATGCTAAAAATAGTGCAGCTATTCCTGCCATTACTGATATTCCAAGCTTTGTGACAGATCATCTAGACTTCTCCTTTTTTTTTAAAAAAGGTGTCAGAAGCAGTACTGGTAATTACAGGCTGATAAGCTTAACTTCATTACCGGGCAAATTGGTTGCAAGTGTAGTAATGAACGGAATTATCAGACGTGCATTAACACAATTTGTTGGGGAAGAGTCACACAGCTTTTGTAAAGGGAAATCACGCCCACCATTCTATTAGAATTCTTTGAAGGAGTGAAACAAACATGGACAAGGGCAATCCAGTGGGTATAGTTCACTTGACCTTTCAGAAAGCCTGTGACACCAAAGGCTCTTAAGCAAAGTAAGCAGTCATGAGTTGGGGGAAGGTCTTCTCATGGATAAGTAACTTGTTAAAAGATAGGAAACAAAGAACAGGAATTAATGCTCACTTTTCAGAATAGAGGGGTAAATAGTAGTGTCTTCAAGAATTTGTACTGGGACCAGTGCTGTTCAACCTATTCATAAATGATCTAGAAAATTGGGTAAAAAGTCATGTAGCAAATTCTGCAGAAGTTAGCAAAATTACTCAGATAGTTAAGTCCAAAACTGACTGTGAAGAATTAGAAAAGGATCTCAAAAATTAGGTGGCCGGACAACAAAATGGCAGATGATATTCAGTGTTAATAAATGCAAAGTAATGTACACTGAGAAACATAATCCCAGCTACATATACAAAATGATGGGGTCTAAATTAGTACTGCCCTGCAAATCTGTTGATATCTTCTTTATATCCTTTGCTATCTACAGACAATTTTTTGCAGATGGTGGATTGGCTGCGGATCTCAGAAGCAGGGAAGCAGCTGTTTGCAGCTCAGAGCCTTTGAGGCTTGTTCCCCACCTTTGAGATCTGGGGGTACAGTCTGGCTGCCTGTCAGCTGTTCACTGGGAGCCCCAAAAGCTAGCTGCCCATCAGCTGTTTGGAGCCTCCCCACTGCAGGCCTCCTATCAGCTGTTTGGCATTCCCAAAACTTCAGCTGGCCACTGATCAGCTGTTCCATGGAGCCCCCTGACAGCTGCCCATCAGCTGTTCAGCCGCTGCCTGGAGGACTGGTTCCCAAACAGCAGATCAGTGGCAGTGGTTACAGTGGGCTGGCCTCCAAATGGCTGATTGAGGACCCAGAGCTACAGCTGCATTAAGGTGTAGATGCCATAGAATAGAGAGACTGTTGATGGTGGATCAGATGTACATTGATTCTGGCAGATGCAGATTAGGTCCACATTTTCATATCCATGTAGGGCTCTATAAATTAGCTGTTTTAACTCAAGAAAGAGATCCTAGAGTCCTTGTGGTTAGTTCTCTAAAAACATCCTCTCAATGTGCAGCAACTGTCAAAAAACAAATGAACAATGTTGGGTACCATTAGGAAATGGATAGATAATACACCAGAACGTATCACCAATACACTATATAAATCCATGGTACACCCAAACCTTGACTTTTATTTGTAGTTCTGGTTGCTCCACCTTAAAAAAAAAATTGGAAAAGGCACAGAGAAGGGCAACAGAAATTATTAAGGGAATGAAACAGCTTCTGTAGTGTAGCAATTAAAAAGACTGGGACTATTCAGCTTGGAAGAGAAATGACTAAGAGGGGATATGAAAGATGTATAAAATTGATGATTTGGACAAAGTGAATAAAGAAGTATTATTAACCCCTTCATAACCCACTCAGGAAAATGAATAGGCAGTAGATTCAAAACAAACAGAAGGAGTACTTCATACAATACACAGCCAACCTGTGCAACTTTTTACCAGGGGATGTTGTGAACACCAAAATTATAATGGCATTCAAAAAAAAAAAGTATTAGATAAGTTCAGGGAGAACAGGTCCATCAATGGCTATTAGCCAAGACTGGCAGTGATACAACCCCCTGCTCCAATTGACAGAAGCATCTGGCACTGGCTAGTTTTCTGATCATTTGAAGCACTTGCCTGCAAAAGTTAAGAGGCCCTAATGTCTGAAGTGAAATGGTGCTTAGTAGTCTAGTCCATGTATCAAAGGGCCATGATCATGTGTTGTGGTTTAGCTGCTTTGTTAATAATAGGTTTAGAAATCCTTTCATTAATCACAAGATTTTTGTGGCTCATTTTAAAAAGAAAATTACATTAATTTGTGTCAAACTTTCTCGTGCAAGTGGCCTGCAGCACAGAAGGTGGGTCTTCACTGCAGCATGTGCCTCAAGTCAGTGAACTCGAGGTGCTGCACTGAGGCCAGCCTGACTCCAAAGCAACCACACTTAAAACCACTGGAGGAGCTGCCAGAGTGATCGGGTTGGCAAATGATGAGTTGTAGTAACTCAAGCTATTGCATCATTCACCACTGCATTCCTACCCCAAGCCACAGCAACACTGAAGCATTTTTCTGCCAACCACATCCATCCCAACAGACCAACTACTCTGAGTTCAATGCACCATTTAATTCGAGCTATTGGGTTTTGTGTGCAAATGTGAGTTGTTAGGGGTAACACTTGAGTTATCATTCAAGTTAACCAGCTATAAAGATATGGAACATTAAAAACCCATGGTTGGCCAGTGCCAGCTGCATCATACTCATGGGGGTGGGCTGTGGCACTGTCTAATTGCAGGATTAATTGGCCAGGCTCTGGCTGGAGCTCAAATTCTAGGATACTGGGAGGTGGGAGGTCCCAGGGCAGTCTGCAGCCCTAGCCAGAATGTCTACTCCACAATTTAATGGCCACACAACCCCAGCCCGAGTCAGCCACAGGTGTCTAATTGCAGTGTAGACATACCCTGAGCAAGTGTGAGAGCCCAGAACTGAAACTGCTTATGTTAGTTTCACAGTCCAAAGTGAAGTTCAGTGCTTCGCAGTGAAGTGCAAAATAGAGGGAAGAAGTAAATTCAGATGCTAGCTATTGCTTTATCTTTAATAATCCAGGACCAAATTGTGGCCAGCTGCTGCACAGTGAGCAAGGACTACTCCCTGTGAGCAGTGTTCCCTTTAATTACTCATAGACTGTGTGCGCATACAATTTCTTTGTGTGTGCAAAAACATTTCTTTGTGAGCACCAATATTAGCACTATTGAATTTTTTTGTGTGCACTTTATTTTGTTGTGTGCGCAGGTTTCATGACCTGTGTACATGCACACACGTGCACAGCTTAGAGGGAACAGTGCCTGTGAGTGCCTTGCCTGCAACCCACCAGGATATTCACATGGCCCCCTGCAGAATGGAACTGCTGAACTTAAGTGAGATTCTCTTGCACTTCCTTCTGAAAGATGATATAACACCCATATGGCTCATGAGAGAGGGAGTTAAGGGCATTAAGGTCATAAGGGCTAAGTGCACACCGATCACTTCATGGTGCCCAGATTGTGGTATTGTCACACAGAAGCTGGGTTCACATTGCATTGTGGTCTGGCTGTATCACCAATCCCTTCTTTCACAGAATTTGGATTTGTCAGAGGGTAGATATCAGTTACAGAGCTTTAACAAAAAAAAAATCCAACATGCTTCTTTTGTAACTGTTGCATCAATAATAGATTGCAAACAGGATAAATTATGTAGGGACCATTTATTTCATTAAGCAAAACGCTGCTGCGCCCTCCAGGACCAACACTGCAAATGGTATGAGCCAGTGGTTCTCAACATCTTTGGCTTGAGGTCCACAAATACAATTTTTACAACCCTGAAGGACCCCAGTCTCACCCAGGAGCCTCCCGACACTGCAACCAATGGAAGGAGTTGAGCAGGGAGGCTGCCTCCTCACCGACCTTCCATCCCCTTGGCTGCAGCAGGGAAACTGCGTGGGTTCTGTAGTTCCAACAGGGTCCCTAAGCAGTGGCTTCCTTCTGCAACCAAAGGGTCGGCAGATCAATGCTTCACTCCCTCTGGCTCCAGCAGAGACCCCAGCACCCAGGCAGAGCCTTTGTTATGTGCCCTGCTATAGCTGGGAGAGGAGAGTACTGATCTCCCATCCCGTGGCTGCCGCAAGAAGCCTGTACTGCTGTTTTATCCCTGTGGAAACATGCTCTGCCTGGTTCCTTAGCAGAGGCTCCATTTTGCAGCCAGCAGGAGGGGAGCTGCAGGCCACTTTAAAAGCCTCTGCAGGCTACTTTTGGCTCCCAAGCCAGCGATTGGAACCACTGACATGAGCCATGTGATGCCTCATGGCCTTGCCTGCAGTCAGTAGCAGACACAATTTCCTCAGTTTGCACACAGATAGCAGTAGCCATATCATTCTCTTCAATGGTGCCCATAGCGTCCTTGGCAGCCCACTCAGCATACACAATAGCCCCTCTGCAGACCTGCACTTGCAGTTTGCATCTGTCAGTGCCATTAGTATGTACTGTTTTAAATGAGCTATTCAGACCTATAGTTTCCTGGCAAATGCACCTTTCAGTATAGAATTAGGTGTGTTCTTCCTCTGGGTAGAAAAGTAGTGCATGTAGGGTAAGTGTGCACATAAGAATATTTTTCACATAGGTCATTCATCTCTTTCCTATTCATTTGTCTCTTTCTCATTCATTTCCTTCCCGTCTGTTGAGTCATATAGGACCTAGTGTATAGGGGAGTCAAAGGGGGGAGAGACTTTCATCATAGCGACCTCATAATCATACTGTGTTTTCACTGGTTTTTTTTATACTTCTCTGAAATATCTTTTTTCTTCTGGGGGCTTCTCCCTTTTCTTTCTTTCTTTTTCTTTTTCTTTTTCTTAACAGACGCTGCCAGAAATCTGCTCTGAGCAGGATGAGATGGATTTTCTGATGGAAGCACTGATAATCAGGTACATTTCAGTTGGGGGGATCATTTTAATCAGTGTATCTAACCAGAAAATTAACTGACTGGCTCAAGAGATTAATAACAGAGTATAGAGACTTCCACAGTTAATCCTCTGGTTCAGTCCAGCCCACATTGATATAAATACAAATTGCTACATTCAATGATTGTTTGATGGCCTCAGCCCAGTTTCTAATGAGCATATGTGTCCACGTTGTACATGATACCCTTAGTGATTACCTCAGCAAAGCCTAAAGTAACTTCTCCAGTGGTTATTTGGGAAATAAGCACTACATCCTTTTAGTAGTGTTACATTTATATAACGCCTTTTATCTCAGTAAATCCCAGCGCCCTTGATCAAGTTGGAGTCATATCTGAACTCCTCATGGAAGGAAATGCTTCCAGATTGAATGGAAAAGAATCTGTATAATGAGTGAGCAAAAGGATTTGGCCTTATAGCCATGCAGCTCTACTGAAATTCAGCCACCACTCTGGTGGAGAGCAGCAGTCAGGTGGCACAAAACATGCTGCACACCAGGGAGGGATTTTTCAGCCCACGACATTGAGGCAAACCCTACTCTTATTAAAAGTGCTGTGGAGTGTTTAGGAACATACTGGACCTGGCTTACCCATGGGTGGCTGCATTAGGACAGGTTGCATGAAGCTTCTACCTTATGCCCTTCGAACAGTAGCCAACCACAATTGTAGCCCCCTCTGGTCCACTAACCACAGTGCCTCCTAGTGCCTTCTGCAGTACTAGTCACCCCAAAGGTCCCGTGTAGTGCAGCTTTTAACCCTCTCAATGCAGGCCAATGCTGCTTAGTCACAATCTGTCTTTTGATGTCTCTATAGAGAAGACAGGACAATAATTTATAAAGCCTATCTGAAACAGGAGTTTCGTACAGTGAACCATGCAGGGTCTAATTTATCCACCTAAGAAAGCTAAAAGGCTGAGTCATCCCTGTAATTCCATGTACTCGAGGTATTTCAAACTTGGCATTTATGTCTCTGAACCAATCTCATGTGTTTATAAACAAATTTGAAAAAGGGAGATGATCTGGAAGAGCTTCTCTATCCTCTTTCACAGCACGTGGCTGCTTTGCTGAAGACAGAGCTCTTAGTTACCATGGCATTGCGTTGGTTTTCCCTGACAGAGCAATCACTGGAATAATCCAGTAAAAGCCACACCTATTCTTGCAAGTTTATACACAGAATGAAAAGTCTGAAAGACATCTTGAAATATGTAGCTGGGGCTTATTTGTTTTTATGGCTCTTTGCCTGTCCTTGAATGCTTGGAATGAAAACATTCCCGTAGGTGTTTGTATGTATATGACTTCATCTCGCAGCTAGGATATGCCGCTGGGATTGACCTATCCATTGACACTGGTCCCTCTCCCACTGATTGCTGGAGCCCTGATTGGCAATGCAAGGGGAGGCAGTGCTGATACATAGTTTTTAAAAGCAACCCACCAGATTATTTCAAAATGTTTGGTTTATTTAGTAGTTTCCTGCCTCTGTCATTCCCACCCCCACCAAAGTCGTCAGTTCATATCTAATCCAGGTTAATAGTGAGCAAAAGTCACTACCTTCTGATGAGATTTTGGCAGCCTATATTAAATGATGACAAGTTCCAAAGGGGTAGCAATGTTAGTCTAGTTCAGCAAAACAAGCAAGGAGTCCTGTGACACTTTTAAAGACTAAACAAATTTATTTATCACATGAGCTTTCATGGGAGAAAATTCCACTTCATCGGACGCTTTGAAGATAGGGAATTTACAGAATGGGAGGAAAATAAATGCAGGGAAGTGTGAATCATAGGATCAGGTCACACTGTTACAGCAAATCAATGCAGTAGTTTAGATTCAAACACAGTGAAATAGCATATATGTGTTTGAATCTAAGCAACAGCTTTGATTTGCTATAATAGTCTGACTTGATCCTATTGCTTATACTTCCCCACGTTTATTTTCCTCCTGTTTTGTAAGTTCCCCCATCTTCAAAGCTGAACTGAGTCTCCCAAACTACACATCAGTTTTTATAAGAAACAAAGGAAATATCAAATCCCTACCTGACAGCATTCTATTTCCTATGGCTGTAATATTTTGGACATAGAAAACACAACTTACAGCTTTTGTCTTTCAGAACCCCTGTCACAGTTATATCCATGAATCTTCTCTGTATTAGAGAATGGCAGCAGTTATGTGTGCAGGGAAGGTGCTGTTGAATTTGGTAGCTTTTGCCAATTTTCTCTTACTTTCTGAGGAAGTAAGTTCAGATAAGGCAATGTCAAGCAAAATCCCCTCAGATTCCTCATAATTAGAGCCAAGTTGAGGGTACCATGTTTTTACTTAGCTGAGGTCAGGAGGTTCTATTTCATTTGGTTCCAGGGGTGGGGTGGGGGGTAAGTAAAAAGTTTTATCCCCTCTCTGATTTTGTCTCCTCCTTCCTATTTTGCTGTGGCTGTCAATTCACAGTAAGTTCAGTCACCAGAACATTGTTCGCTGCATTGGCGTGAGCCTTCAGACGCTACCTCGTTTCATTCTGCTGGAGCTCATGGCTGGTGGAGACATGAAGAGCTTCCTTCGGCAGAATCGCCCCAGAGTGGTGAGACCTTCTTCCTCTTTCTACCTGGGCCTTTTTTTATTTTGGCAGTTCAGTAGAGCTGATCTTTCCCAATTCTTACAATTTTCCGGGATTGGATCAATGCAGGGACTGCAGGGGCTGAAGCCCTGCGTCCTGACCTAAAGGGAAGACCCTGGACTACAGCCCCTAAGGCAGGGGTCAGCAACCCAAAAGATAAGAAGAGCCAATTTTTAAAATTCCTTCAATAACCAAGTGGTTTGAGAGCCACAAGGGGTGTTGACTGCTAGTTAAGAAACTGAATAACAGAACAGAGATGCATATTGATTTTTAATAACAAAAAATGATGTTTGCTGATGCAAGCCAGCAATTTACATATACATTTTAACAATATATGATGTTATAATGACAGTTTGCTTTTTAAAACATACAGCTTTTAGATCTTTACTGAAAACTTATTGGCTGATGACATTGCAGAATGAAGGCTTTGTTGAAGTAAATCATCAATTTGAAGTTACTTTTAGTTAACATTTAACAACAAAGGTGAGCTCTAAGAGGGGTTAAAGTGGGCTGGAATGCAGTGGAATGCTGTTCCGGGGCCCTCTATTTTTAGGGGCACTGTATTCTGGGGCCTTAAAAATATAAAATGGATCTGGAATGGTGCATTCCGGGGCACACCATTTAAAAATAGCAGGCCCCGGAATGCAGCATTCCAGTTCCATTTTCTATTTTTTAGGGGCCTCCCAAATGTGTTTTAAATCTCCCTCCCTGGGTCGGCTCTCACTGTGCATGCTCAGAACCTCTGAGCATGCTCATTGAAAGCCAGCTCAGGGCTGGGCTGGGGCTGCTCTGACCTGTGGCAGGTAAGGAGGCCCTGGGTGGGGGTTTGGGGGCAGGTGAACCAGCCCGGTAGGGAAAGGACATGAGGGAGGGGGTTGGCTCAGGGCAGCAGGGGAAGAGGGGACAGCGCAGCAGGGGGTTGGGGGGAGCAGCAACCAGACGGGCTGAAGGCAGTAGCTGGGCTAGGGGGCTGGCGCGTGGGGGGCAGAAGCTGCGGTATGAGGTAGGTAGGTGGGGGGCTGGCATTTGGGAGGCAGGAGCTGGGGTGCGGGGTAGGCAGGTGGGGGGCAGGAGCTGGGGGCAGGATAGGCGGGTGGAGGCTGGTGTTTAGGGGCAGTAGCTGGGATGTGGGAGGGGGCCTCACCCATGCAGGAAGGGGGCCCAGCCAATTAGGGGGGTTCTGGGGCTCACCAATTTATACTTTAACTCCTGAGCTCTAATTCTTGGGAGGGAACATGGAGGAACAACTGCCTTCAATACTGGAAAAAATACAAAATGTCATGGTCCTACACATGAAGTATTCATTTCATTTTTGCTTTGTCAATGTAAGTCTTAATTTAATATTAAGTGTTATATACACTTACTTTCAAAGAAACTTGAGGGCCCTCTCAAACAAAAAGTAATTAAAATATATTACTTATTAGATATAAATAGGTCTCTGGGTACGCAAAGAACTGAAACAAAGCATTTGGCAATAACACCAGTGTCCTGTCTCTGCCTTGGCCCAGAAGCAGATGTACAGGAGAAAAACGTCAGCTCCAATACAGGACACAGATGTGGGGTAATCTCCGCACAGAACCCCCAATAGATACAAATTGGATCGATCCTTGAAGCATGGTGGTTGAATATCCCCTCTTTAACCAATTCTTTTAGCATCAACTATAACCCCTTTCTGTATTCTTGTTACCCATAAAAGTGTCCAATTTCATTAGAATCTTGTTCAAAAACCCTCTATCACTAAATTGAAATATTTGAATCATAATTTTTACTAAGTACTCTTCCTTTATGCAGCTTTCCTTTAAAAAACAAGCAAAAAAACAAACAAAACAAACAACCTGTGTTCAGCCAACACTGGCTTGTTTTTTCCCTCTCTGAGGTCACATTAAATTTTATCCACCATAACTCATCTTCCCTAATATAAACTGAGTACACCTCCCAGAGCCAAGAAAAACCTTACAATGAAGGAACGCATGGCCCTAAGAATATTTTGAAGTTTAATAATGGTACAAAAATAATAACAAGCAGTTGTGTGGCACTTTAAGACTAACAGATTTATTTTTTGCATGAGCTTTCGTGGGAGAAGATCCCACTTCCTCAGATGCTTTGAAGAT
>ML681963.1:85058935-85102584 GCA_007922195.1 Podocnemis expansa | reverse complement strand
TGAGGAAGTGGGATCTTCTCCCACGAAAGCTCATGCAAAAAATAAATCTGTTAGTCTTAAAGTGCCACACAACTGCTTGTTGTTTTTTTACTGGACTAGACTAACACGGCTATCCCTTTGGAAACTGACAAAAATAATAGTAATTTAAGACTATGAATAAAGGTGAGCCCATAACAGTTCTATGATAGCCTTACACAAAAGGATATTTATCCTTTTCCATAATAGTTCTGTGATAGCCTTACACAAAATTTATAGACTTCAAGGTAGCACACTTCTTTCTGTGCTTTCCTATTCTAAAGAATTAAAAGCTTGGATTCCACAAAACTCTGGCAACCAAAATAGCATTTAAAAATTCTCCCCCAAACAAACAGGGCATTAATATTTGCAACTAATAGTGTGGGTTTTTTTGTTTGTTGGTTTTGTTTTTAAATCTAAAGTTAATTTAAAAGACAAAGTGGTACAAAGTCAGTGAAAATTAACCAAAGCAGTTTAACCTACTGCTTTTCTTCATTACCCACCTCCAGGAGTCCCCCTGGCTCCCACTCTCTTATCATATTGCAGTGCTGAGAGAATTCCCTATCCCAGCCAGGCAGGCCAGGGAACTCAGAAGTCCTGGCTGCACCTAAGCTGTGGTGGGGGCCCCTGTGCAGCTGGTTTCCTGGTTCCTAGCTTAGCTGGCACCCTTCAGCCTCAAGCCCAGCACATCTGGCTCCTGGCAGCTTCCCCCCCTTACGTAAGCCTACAAGCCAAGTCCCTTCTCTGCATCTCCAGCCCATACCAAGCTACTGAGACTCTCCCCTGCCCAGTACATCACTTACTTGTGCTTAAGCAGGGGAGTCTCCAGCTGTGAGCTGCCTCCAGGAGAGGATATGTAAATAGCTGCCTTCAGCCCCAGCTCTCACCCAGGGAGCCACAAAGCAGCTGCTAAAGAGCCATTAATGGCTCAAAGAGCACTTGTTGCCGATCCCAGCCCTGAGGCCTCTGACTGATCCACATACATCCCCCACTACCCCACTGAGCACGGGAAGGGCTTGGGGGCTTGGAGATCTCCAGCCCTGGGTGAGATGCTAGGGCCAGAGGCTGGGCTTCATGCTACTGCTCCACCCCTGGGCTGGCTGGTCAGTGTCTGGGGACAGGGTGGGCCAGCATGTGTTTGCTCCACTCCAGGAGTGCAGTGCAGCCTCCAGCATGGCTTTCTAGGGCCCATGGCCCTGGAGGACTGCATGGGAGGCTGCACTGTGCATTGGACCAGCTGAACTGGTGCTGGGGTAGAAGGACTGTGGACAAAAGCCTCTGGCCCAAGACAGCCCCCTTTCCCCTGTGCTGGCCTACTTGAAGGCTGCTGTAGCAGGGCGCCAGGGCCTTAGGTAGGGGGAGCCCACAGTGATGTGGCGTGTTAATCTGGCCTTGCAAATCTCTGCACATTTTTCCCTCTTCCCTTGACTAGAGCAGATGCCAATAATAGAAAAAGATTCCTTATCATATATTCCAAAAGATCTGGTTAATTAGCAACCAAGGAGGAAACAGAGTGAAGAATGTTGTCCTGTCCCCTTCTCTGTTTGATACCAGGGTCAGCTGGACAACACTCTTTGAGAATGTTCCCCCAGTCTCCATCATAACATCTACATGCTCTGGTGTCCAGTGAAGCACTGAAATTGCAGCAATGCCCCTCCTTAATGGAAAGATGTTGTGGCAGCTGTTCAGCTGGCATAAATCAATATCACTGCATTGACTTCAATGGAGCTATGTCAGTATACACGAGTTGAGAATCTGGCCCTACGTATGCCAGAAGCACTGAATGAAATAGTCATTGCAAATACATTATAAGATGGAATGAACCCCTGTTTTCTACTTGTCAGTTGTTTGTGAATCAGTCCTGATTTCTACAAATGTATTTGTTACTGGCAAAGGCTCCGGGAATAGTTTAGATGATCAGATTTCAGTATATTGGTTGTTCACTGATTGCTAATTTGACCTGTTTGCTAATAGTTGTTCAGAGTGTGTTATTGGTCATGTAACTCATGTGATGTTGCTTCTGCTCCCTGACTGCATGAGTTCCAAATGGGCAGCAGTGTTAGTCTAGTTCAGTAAAACAAACAAGGAGTCCTTGTGGCGCTTAAAAAATAACAAATTTATTTATTGCATGAGCTTTCATGGGAGAAAATCATCACATGGTCTGAAGAAGTTCCCCCATCTTCAAAGCATCTGACAAAGTGGGATATTCTCCCATAAAAGCTCATGCAATAAATAAATTTGTTAGTTTTTAAGTGCTATGGGACTCATTTGTTTATTTTACTGACTGGATGAGTGAAGCTTTCTAAACAAGAGAATAAAGTGTCTAACACAGGCATATTAGAGACAAACAGGATGAGGGAACATCTCTGATTGGACCAAATTTTGTTGGCAAGAGAGATGAGCTTTCGAAGTGCACAGAGCTCTTCTTCAGTCAGCTTGAAAGCTTGTCTCCTTCTCCCACCAACAGAAGTTGGTTTAATAGAAGATATGTCATCCACCTTGTCTCTCTAATATCCTGGGTCTGTCCCAGCTACAACTGCACACATAATGCAGGTTCAGTTTATTTCCCTTCTTGGAGCTGTACTGGAATAAATTTAAATGGGTATAAGCACATTCAACTACATCAACACTAAGGGGGCATTTCACAATGTCAGTATAGTGAGAGTAGTACAGCTCTTCTGAGGAAACAAAGCCCATGATGGAACAATGAATAGTAACTAAATAGCAGTGAAAAAAGAATGTTTTCATTTCTGCACAGCAAATATGAATGATGGTGTGAAGAAAAGTCTGAACATTTGTTTGAAAAGAAATTTGTTCTCAAGGATGCCAAGTTCCAAAGGGGTAGCCATGTTAGTCTAGTCCAGCAAAACAAACAAGGAGTTTGCTGACACTTTTAAGGACTAACACATTTATTTATTGCATGAGCTTTTGTGGGAGACAATCTCACTTCATAAGACCCTTGAAGATGGAGTTTGGGCTCCCATTCTGTGAGTTCCCCATGTTCAAGTGTCTGATGAAGTGGGATTCTCTCCCATGAAAGCTCATATGATAAATAAGTTTGTTAGTCTTTGAAGTGCCAATCAGACTCCTAGTGTGTTTTGTTATAAAAAATGTTTGTTAACAACAAACTAAAAGGGGCGAGAATTCAGTTGAACCAAAACAGACCTTCCAAATTCAAAGAAGCCCTTCCAATTCAAATTCAAAGGAAGAATGGTCTTGAGCAGCCTTTCTGAAAAATTCAGCGAGCTCTGGATCTTGCCACAAGTTTGTATGGCTACAGTGCTAAAGAGGAAACTCCATCAGCTTCAGACAAAGGGATCCCAATACACACTATAACATGTTGATCTCTGCTTGTCTGTCTCTTACTTGTTCATTCTCTTTCACCTTTATGAGGTCCATGTTTATAAATCTTGCCTTTAGTGGCAAATGTCCAAGTGTTGTGTACAATAAAAACACGATGCAACACATTGACTAAAACACTGGCTGCCAACAGCTGGAGTACTAATTACATGGTTTGAGGCTGTGAAATGAACAAGATAACAACGTCCAGAAACAACAGGAGTAAGAAGAGCAATTTGATGTGGCATGTCTGGGAGCTACACTGAGCTTCATAGTAATTTCTCCCCACCTCTCCCCAGAGCACTGGTAAAGCACTTGTTATAACAACTTGCCTGGAGATACACCAAGGAATTTTCACCACAGGGCGGGGAATGATTGCCAGAGAAAAAATGTGCGTCACACGGACATCTAGTTAGCACTGGTGCATCTCCTCCTGGCCACATCTGGGGATTAGCCTTGCCAGTCCAACATCCCTCCTGTGCTCTGTCACTTTCCCAGTCTTACTCTCTTGGGACTCAGCTGGGCTCACTTTGTGGGTCATCCCTTTGGCCAGGTCACTGTTGTTCTTCCTTTTCAAGGTATCGGACTTTCTCTGGACCCACTGTCCAAGGCAGTCTTTTCTCTCACACCATTTTAATGGCACCACTACCCAGTGGTTTGTAGGAAAATCCAGGCCAACTCTCCCCACTTGGTTCCAGCCCACTGATCCTACAACAAGCAGTCAAGTTCTGCACAGTCCTGAACATTACTGCTTTGTGTATCCTTGGGTTACTACCTACTTACCTTTACCTTTTCTCACCTTCAGTGGTTACAGCCTCTCACACTGCAGCCCACCTCTGCTGTCAGCTACTGGGCTTTATACAGGCCCATTCTTGTTCCTGTCCATCCGAGCCTCATATCTAATTAATTCTGGATCCTCTTCCTAGGTACAGCCTAGGCAGTGAATTGGCTCACTTGCCCACCTTAACCTCTTCATGCCTTGTGTGGGGCTAGGGGTAGGCATCCCAGCACAGTGCAACTCACATAGAAGAGAGTAACGTAACACTCGTAGGCTATGTCTACGTTGGAGAGCGTTTTCGAAAAAAAAAATTTTTGAAAAAATTATTTAGAAATATATTTGAAATAATTATCTCCAAAATAACCTTTTTCAAAAATGCTATTTTGGGAGAACGGTCCAGGGACCAGCTTGTTGTCCTGAAATACCACAGCTGTCTTGCCCCGGCCCCCCCCCCCCAAGTGAAAGTCTACACTGGACTTTCTTTTTTGAAAAAACGAAAGGCAATGGAAAGATAGGCAGCCTTTTTCGAAAAAAGCTTTTGCTGCATCTGGTGATGAGTTTTTTCGAAAAAACCCATCTCGAAAAAGGCTTTTTTTTTCTTTTTTTTAATGTAACCAGGTTTAGCGTTGCCAAAAAAGCATGCTGGTATTTTGAGATACTGGCACATTTTTTCGGAAAAGCTAAACCTGACAGCTTTTTCAAAATAAAACGCCTTTTTTTGAGATGGCTTTTTAAAAAAACAACCCATTGCCAGATGCGGCAAACCTGCCTATCTTTTGCATTGCCTTCCTTTTTTTCGAAAAAGAAAGTCCGGTGTAGACTTTCACTTTCAAAAAAAAAAAAAGCTGCATTATTTTGGGACAAGGAGCGGTCCCGGACTGTTCTCCTGAAATAGCATTTTGAAAAAAGTTATTTTGAGATAATTATTCTGAATATATTTTGAAATAATTTTTTTGAAAAAAGTATTTTAAAAAATGCTTTGCCATGTAGACACAGCCATCATGCTGGGAATGTGGCATCCTCTGGGCTCAAATCTGCACTGGGTCTTTTTTTTCATTCAGTAAACCATAAACAACCAAGGTGTGTCTTGTCTTAGTCTGTGAACTAGAGAGCGCTACCAAATCTGCATGTACAATATTTTAAATAAAGAATCCCCTTTGTGTTTATCATACCTGAGTCCTAGCTCTTCCCTGGAAGAAGGGATGTTACAGGTCCAGAGTTTGTTCATATTAGGAGCTGGAACAGAGAAGTGCATTCACTTGTCTTTGCTTTTTGTCCCTTGCAGTCCATTCAAAATATAGGATAGATGTATTTTTTTAAAAAGCTCACTAATTTTACCTGTGTGACCTATTAGCATCCCAAGACTCATTCTTTAAAAGTCTGCTTATCCAGTCTCAAAATAGCTTTGTGCTTAGTTTCACACTACTTGCCACAGCATGCAGTTCTTGTTTACACTTTTTGATAGATGTGTTGACCATTTTATTTAGACTGGGCCAAAAAAAATCACACACTCTGAGGGGAATCTGGCAGACTTATGTCTCCTGTCTAGAAAGCTTGAACCTTAAATAGAAACTCACTCTTTTTGCTGTTCTCCTCTTTGACATGCCTCCCTTCCTCTTCATACCTGGCTTTTTATTTCTCTCTCTCACTATTCTTTTTTTCCTGTACAGGCTCTTACACCCCATCACCTTTGTTCTCTTCTCACTTGTGCGTAACTGTCTCTTATCCAGAATCAGCCATCCACACTGACAATGCAGGACCTGCTGAACATAGCCAGAGACATTGCTTGTGGCTGCAAATATCTGGAGGAGAACCACTTCATCCACAGGTAAGATGAGGCAGGCCATTTTAACATGAAGTTTGCTTGAACTCCATTGGTCTTATAGAAAGCCTATGGTTTCCCTTTTTAAGGAAAGATGTAGACATGGTTTTCAGATTGGATTTGTGTGGCTTTGCATTCTCCATGATAGACTGAGTCTGAAGAGCTGAAAGAGATGCTCCAGTGAAACCATAGGATGGGGACAGGAATTGCTGATGTTTCTGCAATAAAAACCAGAAGCAGGTTGAAACTGGGATTGTTTTATTTGAAAGATGATCGTTACAGTGTGTCACAGAGGACAAATGCATGCAAGTCTTCTGTTATAGTTCTAAGTAACTATTAAGATATACAATTGTAGTGTCGTCACAGATGACTTCCTAAGTGTACTGTTCATGTGATAAATAAATCTGTTAGTCTTTAAGTGCCACGGGACTCCTTGCTTCTTTCGTCAAACAAAGGTATAACTAATGACTAGACAGGTCTGTGGGTGTTAGCTAGTCCCTGAAAACTACACATCTAATGACTCCACTTTAGCAGCAAGTAGCACAGATGATTCAATGTTGTAATGTGGCAAAGTGTTGTGAACTCTATTTGATCTGCAGATAATGCTAAAGCATGACATTCTGGATGAAGATTTTCAGAGGCAATAATGGGAGTTACGTACCAAATCCTATTTCCTTTCAATGGGAATTAGGCTCCTTGCTGCCCTTCTAAAAATCTCCCTCCTGGCTGTGAGCACTTCCAGCTGTTCATCTGCTAGATACCGTCAAAACTCATGCGATAAATAAATGTGTTAGGTTTTAAAGTTTCCCCAGGACTCCTTGTTGTTTTGCTAGATGGCATTATTGTATACACAGTTGAGGTTCTTCCTGCTTTCCACTAGATGGTAGCATCACCTTACACAAATGTGCAAGAGACTCAGGAACATGGAGTCCTGTGTGACTTACAAATAGGATTAAAACATACAAGGAGTCCTGTGGCACTTAAATACTAACAAATTTATTGCACGAGCTTTTGTAGGAGAGAATCTTATTTTGCCAGACGCTTTGAAGAATATATAGAATTGTTACTCTTTAAAAGTGCCACAGGACTCCTTGTTTGTTTTGTTGAAGATAGGCTAACACGGCTACCCCTGTGGAACTTGCCAACCTGCAATAGAATAAGGAGTTGCTTATTTCTCTTTCAGGCCTCACTGTATAGATTTGTTGATTGACTTATGGTAGGATCTGCACAGAATAACCTTTGATGTTTGACCTTTGACTAGAGAAGCAGAGAGCAGGGGTATTCAGGGTAAAGCAAATCAGGGCTTGTGCAGTCCACACAGCCGGTAGGATGTTGAACAGGGAGTAGGGGTACATATGCCCTGCAATCACTGATGTGACAAGAGACATGTGCAGAGGTAACCAAGCTGCCTCAGATCTACCCAGATCAGATAGCACCAGCAATGAACCCACAGCAGTGCAGGCAGCTGCACAGGCTGTGTACCATAACTGGGGGCCATGGGGTATGTATTCCAGCAGCTAACTCATGCTGCAGCCCATGCTGCTATGGCTTCACTGCAAGTCAGTTTGCCACTTTGTGCCTCAGTTTCCTCACCTGTAAAATCAGGATACTGAGATTCGCCCTCTGCCCCCATGATCTGTGGCTGAAATGCTAGAGAAGAGTTAAAAATCCCCTGTTGGCTGGCTGCATTTCTTGGTTCCGGCTGAGAAATAAAACAAGAATCCTGTGGCATTTAAAGACTAATAAATTTATTTATCACATGAGCTTTTGTGGGAGAAGATCCCACTTCGTCAGATGCTTTGAAGATGAGGGAACTTACAGAAAGTATTTTCAGTTCCTGGAATTCCCAGGTATAGCACCTTTCTGAATTCATCTGTCACTTGCAGAGCTCTAATGTCCATCATGTACCCAGCTCATGTCAATAGAAGGAGCAGTGGACCCACTCCCACAGAGATGGAGGAGGCTCTTAAATAAGGGTATTTCTACACTAGCACTGGAGGGGTGGTTTCCATTTCAGGCAGACATATTTGTGTTAACTCTGAGCAAGCTTGCACCCTATAAATAGCAGCTGTGGCTGCATATGTGGTGAGACAAGCCAGCCACACTGAGTATGTGCTCAGGGCTGGGGTAATCTAGTATATTTTTGTTAAGGACCAAATTTCTTGGTCAAGATATAGTCAAGGGCCAGACTCCAGAAAATAATAATAATAATAATTAATAATGTTTTAGGGTCCATTCAAAAGTGTCTGGCAGTCTGGGTGTGGTCCATGGTCTGCTTACTGACTGCACCAATCTAGGGTTTCAAATGAAATTGTAATCAGGGTAGCTAGACTGGTGGTTTCAAACATTTTTCCTTGAGACCCAGTTGAAAAAAAAACATCTAGGCCCATGACCCAACAATTACATCTCTGAGCAATGCATTCCAGTCTTGCGGTGGTGGCAGCAGGAGGTGCCACAACCCAGTACTTGAGAGTCTGCAACACAGTACTGGCTCCCAACCCATGGTTTGAAAGTCGCTGAGCTAGCCTGTCCCACTGTCCGTGCAGTCACAGCAACCCTGCTCTTTGTAGCAAACAGGTTTAACTGCTACACAGCCAGGCAAGGTGGGAGAGACTGGATGAAAAGGAGAAAACAAGAAGCAGGTGGAAGTGTGAGTAGGGAATAGGGGATTGATGTTTTGCTTTCCTTGAGCTTAGTGTTATGGGCAGAGAATGCTCTTCAGGTTAGGGTAGCAGAGAAGTAACCGAGACATTAGGGTGGTGCTGTCAGTTCTGCCAATGGTTCAATATGGAGCCTCACTCAAGTCACTTCATTTCTCTGTGCCTCAATTTCCCCTCTCTGTGAACTGAATATAATAAGGGATATTGTGAAGTTTAATGAATACAAAGTGCTTTGAGGTCCTCAGATGAGTGGTGCTATAAATGGATTATTATTGTTACTTTTTAGAATTACATAAGCAAAATACAACAGCTAGAAATTAAAATAGTTCTCAATGTAAAACCATGTTTTAAAACTATACATAAATTAAAAAGGGTGTTAACAACTCAGGACTGCGCTATCTTGCCACGCTACTGACTTGTGGCAGGACTGTGACTGTGCAAGGGAGTGATGGTCTATGTTCCCTCTAAGCTGTGCGCGTGTGCACACACACACAGGCTGTGAACCCTACGCACACAACAAAATAAGGCGCCCACAAAAAAAATTCAACAGTGCGAATATTTTTATGCTACTTTAAGAAAGCTGTTCCAAGTAGCATGTTTCAAATAAGATTTTGTAATTTATTTCATTTCCGTCACCATGCCAAAATAAATATATTATTTGCAGCCTACACACTTGCTTTGTTGCGCTCACAAGTTGGACCACACTCACTGAAGTGTGCACAAATTTGCACACCAGTTCTGAAAATTTGCACAAAATAAATTTTTCATGCACACAGCTTACAAAAAATTAAAGGGAACATTGGTGATGGTGTATAAACCCCACTCTAATCCCTTGCACAGCTATACAGGACCCATCCAAGAATGGAAGGGAGAGGAAGGTCTGTGAGCTGAAGCAGGCAGGAAAAGGCCCAGAGTGGGTGGATCCAGGACTGTGCTGTCTTCTCTCATGCACTCCTGTCCTAGCCAGTCAAGCTGTTGGTTGTGAAGGGCTATGAGTGCCTGCAAAAAAAAAAAAAGGAGTCGACTAAGCACTTGCTTAAGTAAACTTAATAACTCCTACCCTTAAAGTCAACTTTAAGGGTTAAGTCGACTTTATTAAGTCAACTAAACACAGTGTCCATTAAAGTCAACTTAATAAAGTCAACTTAGTGCAATAGAGCCTTTTAAGTTGACTTTATAAAGTTGACTTAAGCAAGATGATCCCATTTAACGTCGACTTTATTAAGTCGACTTTAAATGGGTCCCTTTGCTTAAGTCGGCTTTGTAAAGTCGACTTAAACAAATGGGGCTTCACTAAGTCAACTTAAAGTCACCTTTAAGAGAACCTTATTGTCGACTTCCCTGAGCCCTGTAGTGTAGACATAGCCCTTGATACTTCAGTTACACTTTCTACCAAGCATCGCAGTTCTGTGAACTACCCAGGCCTCTATCTTAAGGGTCACCACAGTCTGCCTCATGTAATAGGAAATGGCAACAGTGCTTTTTTGAATGAAACTAAGCATCCAAAGGAAGTAGAAATGCATCAGTTAGATGTGAACAGAGCCAACAGGAACAAAGGTTTATATAACAAAGGCATTCAAGGCCTCAGGTACAGCTATTCTCATTACTATGCACACTGTGAAAAGAGCAGCAATTTTGTAGGCAGAGGAATCTCACATCTCTTATGAGGTGGTCTGAGAGGCTATTACAGAGTCTTTCAGTCTCCTTTTCTCAAACACGCTAGACTTGACATCCTCACTTGTTCTGATGCAGTGTTCAGCATAGGAGTGTTTTGGAACAGGGAGCCCCATAACCCTTACATTCTTTTTCAATTCTACGTCGGTAAATTTGATCCCATCCCTTCCACCTTCCTGAGAAGTGATTTATGTCTTTCTGCATCCCACAATGAAGGCTGGCTGTCGCAGACAGCAGTGAGACGTAGAAATTTCTGTCTTACCATTGAATTTTCATTCTAGGATCTTTCATGTCACACAATCTGACCTTCCTTGGAGGCTTGCATTGTATCTTGGGTTTTACTCTAGCTGTTGCTCACTTGAGAAATAGTTTGAAAGGGCTAAGTGTTCTGCCAGGCCATCTTTAAATTTTTATATCAAGGTTCTGCTGTAAAGAGTTTGAGTTGAATGGTATTTTCATACGCTTAGTAGTTTTTAGTTTGGGGAACTGCCTTTCTGGAGAGTTCTTCCTGAGGCTTGGCCATAATTCCAGCCTCAGAGCAAAGATTTGGTCTGCCTCCAGTTCACCATGGAATCAGGCAACTCCCCACTGTGCAGACCATCTGACATAGAAGGTCCTAGAATGAAAAGTCTCAGGTAAGACAGACTCAAGCAAGTTATTTTTGCTTGTTTTCAAGTACATTGTATTAGAATGCTATTAGTGTAACATTGGTGCAATCTAAATGGTAGCTTTTATATATATAGACACACACACATTTTTCTAGCCAATAGCAGAAATTGCTTTAAAATGGCCTTCCGCTCAGAAAAATGACTGTATAAAAGACACCTTCCCACTCAGCAGATCTGCCCCCTGTATGTAAGCAGAGTCCAATCTGCTGATTTTACTGACTAAAATAAGCTGTTTTCACCACTGCAGAGCCAGAGCATCTACAAGAGAACAGTATGGATCCTAGTCCTTTGTGTACACCATCAATAACAGAATTGTTCTCTAAGCTTCAATCATTTACAGCTACCAAAACCCACTGAAGACAGGGGGTTGCCCAAGTGTCAAGAAGGGCATAATTTGTCCTGAAGCAACTTTATAACAGTGGCAAGGAGCATAAAGGAAAACCCCAGCTTGTTTTTCAGATGCAGGGGGAGTTTTCAAGACTGGCAGTGAGAAGAAATATTTTACTTGTAAAGCACATTTTTATGGCCATCAAAAAGCCAAAGATCCTACACTGCCATTATTTTTAACATTTCACTTTTCAGAGCACAATGGTACTTTGAGACAAACACAAACCCTTCAGTCTCTCTCATGCTTTCACCTCCTCCCTATGTCACAAATTAACAGCCTCATTCTGCAGCGTTACTCCCTTAAATTTCAATAGGGGTAAGGGCAAGCATCAGCTGAAGTGTAGGAGTAATGATTTGCTAGCTCAACCCCAAGGAAATATAAATAACAGCTTGCTGGAAAATACTGGTCAAATGGAATTTCACATTAAAGGAGACAGCACTGAGAGATATGAGGCCAGTGAAGGAGTCACAGATCTTGCTTTTTTTAAGGGGGGGAGGGTGAAGAAAAAGAGAGGAAGGGAGGCCAAGTTAATAAAGTAGGAGAACTGAGTTCTGTCCTGACTCTAATACTGACTCACTGTGTGTCTCTGAGCACTGACTCAGTTTCCCAGTTTCTATAAAGGAGATGGTGCTGCTCACTCATGTATAATGCGTAGAGATTTTTGGATGAAAAACTCTATTAAGGTACTCTGTGTTAATTATAATTAATTCGAATAATAATAACGTGGTATTCATTTGTTTAGTAAATAAGGTTATGGCTACACTTAAGAATGCTAGTTCAAACTAAGTTAATTCAAATTAATTAATTTGAACTAATTATGATTAATTCGAACTTAGTTCGAATTAGCACGTCCACACTAGAAATCAAAATGGAACTAGCATGTCCATGCACAGTACTTGCTAGTTGAGCTTCGGAGGGGGCAACCATGGGAAGTGTGGCAACATGGCACCCAAGAATGACCATGAGCCCACCCAATACAGAAAAAAAAGGAAGGCACCCTGGGAGGAATAAGGTCAAACTGTCTTTAGTTCAAACTAAGGGTTAGTTTGAACTAATGTTGCTGCATTGGGTTAATTTGAAATAATAAATTTGAACTAACCCTTAGTTCGAATTAAAGGCAGGTTTTACAAGTTTGAACTAAGCTTTTCTTAGTTCAAACTAAGGAAAGCCAGTGGCCATGGACTAATTTAGTTCGAATTAAGCCTCCTTAATTTGAACTAAATTCCCAGTGTAGACATAGTTTAAGAGCCTAAGCCTTCTAAGGATTAATTTCAGTGTGGTCATTTGTGGGAGTAAGGATTACTCATGTAAGACTTACAAGACAGGCTTCTATAGTCCTTAAAAAAAAAAAAAAAAAAACAACTGTTTCTTAAGGTGTGACAGAAATGGAGTTGATATGTATTCATGATTCATGTGATGAATACTCTTAAGAGCTGTGAGCAAAGAATCTAAGACGATTGATTAGTAACCTAGTTACTGAGAAAGACTGTGTAACTTAAACTGGAGTTATAAGAATTTCCTATGTGAATGTATTGATTTAACTTAATAAAGTTTTTGCAAAGAGCAAACAGGGAGAACATCCAGGTACGTGCTAGAAATAAAATGAGTTTCAGCTGTTAGCTCCACAGACCCTGTAGCTTGTCTCCTACACATTTTGTTTGGCAGGCTGGAACTAGAGAGCAAAAGAAAAGCCTTACTGTGGAAGAGATGGTAAAGGTGACTCATAGGTGCGCTACAGTCAGGCTGGCCCAGGTAGACTTTGCAGTGAGAGTTTAAAAAAATTGGGCCTATTCAGATCCAAGGAATGGTAAGCCTTAGTGGAATGTAGGATTTGCCTCTAGACAGGTTTATTGCTTTTTAGGATATGTTTTGTCTGAAATGCTTTTGTTCTGTATAAATGATATTTTACTTCAAGGAAGCTGCTTGATCACTAATTACCACTGTAATTGTTCCCAAGGGACAAGTACTGCATAGTCTGAGCCTGAGCCAGGTCTGTAATAGTGATTACTATTTACTTGGAAGACTGCCATCTGGCCTGAGAATGAGAGAAGTGCATGTTTTCACCCTAAGAAAGAGGTGACAGCATTGAGGCCTGAGACCTAATATGAGTGGCGCCTGGGCAGGTCAAGGTGTGTAGAAAGTGCAGTTAGCCTGGTAACCGTTTCATAAGGTATTACTATTTAATAAATCAATTCCTCTTTAAAGGGACATTGCTGCAAGGAATTGCCTGCTGACCTGCACTGGGATAGGACGAGTAGCCAAAATTGGTGATTTTGGAATGGCCCGAGATATCTACAGGTAAGGGGTGAGAGAGTTTGATTTGCTTGGAGAACAAATGAATGAAATGACATCGCCAGTGGGTGGAGGGACCCATGTCCATCTAAAAAACTGGAACTGTCTTGTGGCAGCTGAGTTAGGATCACTCCAAGTGGAACCAGCTATTATCTTCAGGAGAGTTGTCTACAGTAGAATATTTACTCCAGTTAATTGCTTGTCAGTTAACTTCAATTGGCTACAGTGGTTTTCAACCCTGGGGATCTGCTGCCTAAGTGCCACACAACTCCTTGGGTTTTTTTTTTTTTTGCTGGACTAGACTAACACAGCTATGCCTTTGGAAATTCACAAAAGGTTGCCATTACCACAGAACAGTGATTTCCAACCTGTGCTCCACAGACCGCTGAGTTTCTACAGACTACGGCTAAGATTTCCAAAGGGGCTGGCACTTCCATTCAAAATGTTTAGGGGTCTACAAATGAAAAATGGTTAAAAACCACTGAGCTAACAAACTGGTGTATGCTAGTTTGGACATTCCCTGTTTGTTTGTTCCAGGCTGGGCCCTGAGGCATAGTGTGCAGTCTAGAATACAGAAATGTATCTGCCAATTCCAGCTTACTGGCGATCAGAGCAATTAAGTTAAAAAAAAAAAAATCTAGTGACAAACCCATGCATGGTGTTTGGAGTAAACCCTGCATTGTTGCCGTGTACCTTGGATAGTCATTGCACCTGCACAAAACCCTTCCCAGCTTATAATGGTTGCGTTTGAGACCTCCTTCCCATTCTTTGTGCACAAGTGTAGGTGATCACACAAAATGCAGGCAACAGGGAAAAAACATGCTCAGGAAATCATTTGGGAACCAGTCCCTGTGGTGGAGTTATGATGGCAGGAAAACAGGATTGAAATCCAAGCATTCTTCTAGAAGTCCAAAAAATAAGTGAATTCTTCAAAGCAACATGTTATTCACTAGGCCTTGGTTCAGTTTTTAGCCTTTTCCATCACTGACCAAGAAGCAAAGCTTCTTGAACTGGTGGAAAGACCTATTTCTCCCAGGAATCAGCTTTAAAGAATTCATTTTAGACTCTTTTATCCACAGTGAGAGTTACAATGTTCTTGCTTGCCAGTTCTCACACAGACCCATCTGGGTTTATTTTGCCCCCACTTGAGATGGGGTGGGAAAAGACCTGTTTTTTATTGGGCCCCTTTCAACGCATATGGAATTCCATTAAATCTGTAATTCTCCTTGAATTTGGTCTTCCTAGGGCAAGCTACTATCGCAAAGGTGGGAGAGCCATGCTACCTGTCAAGTGGATGCCACCAGAAGCTTTCCTAGAGGGGATCTTCACCTCCAAGACTGATACCTGGTGATGACTATCTTTTAAGTATCTCTGCACACCAGAGGGTGGGGTTAGGGAGCACAGTGCACATGCAGAGACATCAGCTGGTCATCAGAAATTAGGCTTTTCTCACAGAGAAGGCTTTCAACATGTTTAAGTTGCCCAAAGTCCTAACAGGGGGAATCTTTAACTTCAATTAGAGTTTTGCCTAACTGAGTCTTGAGTGAGACATGTATGTTACTGAAAACCAGGACCATGCTGATTTGGATTTTAAAACTGTGCTTTAATATTAGGCATTTAAAGAGCCCACCCTTCCACATTTGACTTTTATGTATTGTAAGCATACAGTCTTGCAGCCAGCTTTTGCAACCTGGGCCACCTTTACCACTGTTACCTTAGCACTGTGTTAGGGCATTGGAGGGCTGACAGAGATGCTGGGCCTGCTTCCCTCCTTCCACAGACTGCAGCTCCTGGCAGTGAAAAGCTCTGTGAAAAACCAGCTGCAAGTCTGTCTCTGATACGTGGCCCAGAACTTTCTGGATCAGCTCATAAATTGAGCAGGACTCAACAAAGATAAAGCAGGGCTGGGATACTTGCAAATACACTGTTTAAGGAAATCTTCCAGGTCACTGGGGTCCCTGCCACGTGGAGCATAGCAGCATCAAACCTTGCTGTGCCTTAGGCTGTGAATTGTAACCCAACCCCCCAAAGTGCAATAGGAAGGGTTCCTGCATACCTGTTTGCTAAGGAGTATGTTTACATAGTCTGTTTACAGTGGGGCAGAGTCTTAGTCTAACTTGTCAACCTGCAACATCTGTCACTCAGCACCTATTGCTGACAAGCCAGCCTGTCTGCTTAGATGCTGCTAGCTCTGTAATCACACAGGATTAGCCTTTTGCTCTGGCATTATTTTAATACCGAGACACTGACATAAAGTAACTTAAGCGGAAGCTCCAGCTAGTTTCTGAGGACACGGCATTTATATAACTGCCTTTCTTATCAATTTTTTTCCATTTTAATTAAACAAACAACTTCAGGCTCCAGCAGCAGAGCATTTGTGAAAAAGCAGCGGGAAATGGGAGGTGTCCAGCCTATCAAGAATTGTCTTTCAGCTCAGTAGCCTCTTAAAGATACGCTGGCACATTGCCTCCAATGTCACACTAAACCTGTTCCCTGAAGATATGTATTAGCAATGCCCAGCCCTCCAAAGGATTAGGAATAGATTATCTGTCACATCAGAGCAGGCCAGTCAGTGGCCAGAACCAGATATTTCAAAGGAAGGTGCACTATGCCAATACAGGGCAATTAAAGATAGCTTCTCAATAGCAGAAATTTCTTAATCCCCATGAAGGAAGGGCTGGTGAAATTCTGGTACAACTGAAATCAATGGCTGAACTCCTCTTGACTTCAGTGGGGCTGTTATTTCAGCCTTGGTCGCAATAATATCTTGTGACAGGGAGTTTGATGTGTCTTGTGAAAAAGAGTCCCCTATTATCAACTTTGTAAGTGTGGTATTTCAGTTCCACTAAATTTCCCCTGGTTCTTCTGTTATGAACACTCAAACACCTGGATACTTACCCAAACATTTTATGTCATCAGAAGTGAGTTGGAAATCTCATGCAATGTCTGATACTTCGAGTTGCCAGTCAAGGCAGATATGCCAGTGAAATAACTTCCTTAATGGTGCTTTGCCATGTCTACTTCCAGAGCCACTCAGACCCAGGTAGTGAGAAGAGAAACATTTTAAGCCAGAGTTACTGTAAGATTTTGGAATCTCCACAAAATAAGGTTTGAATGATTGCCCAGATTGGCCTAAGGGTTTGTCTATACATGGATTTATTCTGGAATGGCCATCGTGCTTTAAATTCACACCCCCACTTCCTCCAAATTAACTTTGTAGAGCAGACAAACCCTTATTTTTGTCACACTGACCCTCCATCGCTCTGATGAATCTGGATCTTTAGGATGTGACATCAAGATAACGTTGTCTGAAGACATTTTACACCAAGTGCTAAAGCTAGGCATTGCTGACTGCTTTCTGTGGCAGGTCCTTTGGCGTGCTGTTGTGGGAAATCTTCTCTTTAGGCTACATGCCCTACCCTTGCAAAACCAACCAGGAAGTGCTGGAATTTGTCACTAGTGGAGGCAGAATGGATCCACCAAAGAACTGCCCAGGGCCTGTGTGAGTATCACCTCACCCTTAGACATATGTCAAAGGCTGGGAAATTCAGACTGGCTAGTCAAAGATGGCTGCCTCCTCCTCCACTATTATTTACCCTAGGTTTTCCCCAAAAGCTAATGAAAATTTGAGCTGAGATACCATTAACTGGAATCCTTTTTGGCAGCCTTAGTAAAGAGGCCCAAAGAGTTCAGTGGGAACGGGAGACTTTGCTGCAGGTTATATTGCTGTTTCCATGTTATGCTTGTTCTTTGAATAAAATACAGATTTCAACACATAGGGCTGAGAATCTGACAACTTTTATTGCCAATAAACTTCTATACAATTAAATACACAGGCTCTCTGTCCCAGCAGATTTCCTTGAGATGATGACTACCCAGTTGATGTAGATCCTGCACATATGCTCCTACTTTAGGAAGCATAGCAGGTATATGGCCAGAGGACAGAGAACATGACTGCAGCATGCACTGGTGATCTCCAGAAATTCCCTTTGCCAGAATGTCACCAAGGAACTAGTAGCAGTGGGAAATGAATTAGAACAGCACTGAGTTTGCTTTAAATTACACCATCCAGATGGCCCCAGAATCAGAAAATGTGAAAATGATACAGACCCAATGTCACCCTTTCCCATTGGGTCCTGTGCTAAGTGCTGATCCTCTGAATTCACAAACTAGGCTCAAAGGCAGATCTGATAAATGAATCCTTATTGATTTATGTTTTTGATTTATCATCTGTATTATTAATTGGCACACGTTCATTTATTTCTCAAGTTACCGGATCATGACACAATGTTGGCAGCACAGCCCAGAAAGCCGACCCAATTTCTCCACCATTCTGGAAAGAATCAAGTACTGCACACAGGTAATGGCCTCCAGGATTTAAGCTCTCACTTGTTTATGGCATCCAGACCATTCTCTGATACAAACGTTACTATCAAAACAGAGGGAATGAGTCATTCTGATTGGCTGTCTATTTAATTTCCCAATTCCTTTGTCTGGTCTGTAGTTCAGTCAGCCTTGACTTGTGTGCTTCTATATGTCTCTCTCATCTTACCTACCTCCACCCTACCAGTATGCATACAGAAGTATTTTACAGTCCCTTCTTTGAAAAGTGCATTGTAATGGAAACTTGGAAAGGTTTTCAGAGCCCTTCACAATGTCTGTGGCCCATATATCTCTCTTTGACAACTTTTTTCAAATTTCTTAGAAAGCTGCAGCTGAGCTGGCTTGGAAGAAGGGGGATGAGATAGCACAATGGGTTTGATAAGCTGCCAGCCTTTTGCTGCTAGAGACCTGGATCTAAACCTAGTTTAAGACATAAGAGGAAATTATTAGATGTTGACAGTCTCTGCCTGCTCATTAATATCAATAAGGCAGCACAAAATGGCAGACTGTGTTCAGAAAAAGCCCTAAAATGAAATAAGTGTTGACAAATAATTAGTGAGATACACCATCAAAATGGTGTGTGGCAGTTCACGTGATGCATGGCTGTTACACGTTTATTTTTCTGAACACTTTCCTGAAAATGCATGCGTAAAAGTTACAGCTGGGCATGCTCAGGATGTAAAACGTGATTACTGAATCCTCTGTTTCAGGACCCTGACGTGATCAACACAGAACTGCCCATTGAATGTGGACCAGCATCAGAGGATGAAGGGAGCACTGTGATGTGCCCAAATAATTCTAGTGGGAAAGTCTCTTTGCTGGTGAGCCCATCCCTCCCACCTCAGTTGGCTCCCCTGGCATTAGAAAACCATCATGCAGGACATAAACCTGCACAAGGTCCACAGGAGCTGCTAGTGGAGAACCTTGGCAACTGGCCTGTCAGAGGTCCCAGCCTACCAGGCCTCCCAGATTCCAGCAACGAGCAATGGTTCCAACAGACCTCAAACCAGAGGCTGGAATCAAGCAACCAGACAGTGCACAGATCACACAAAACCAAAAACCTTTGGAACCCTACCTATGGATCCTGGGTGCTGGAGAATATCTGCCGATCCTGTCCCAACACCAAGGTCAAAGCAACCACAGAGCGAGAAGATTCGGGTTTTGATGGGAACTGCAGCTCTTCCCCTAGTTCTCGGGCATCTCCAAGCAGAAGCCACTGTCCTAACAGGAATATCAGTGGAATAGAACTGGTGAAGCTGCAGACGTTCCCCTGTGGCAATGTGAATTATGCGTATGATGATCTTTGCTGTGTCACTGACAGGCCTTCGGTGTTGGCAGTGGATAGAGCAGCTGTGCTGAGGAGCACCAGTCTGCACAGAGATGGGAACCCTTTTTGTAAACCAGAGAAAACATTAAGAGAGAGGGACTCTGGCCTTTCCTTGTCAGACGACCTGAGTATTACACCTGTGTAACAGGAGATGTTCTTCCAAAGGGTCAAGACCTCACTGGGAGTGTGTGCATCTGAAAGGGGAAATTGGAACTGCTTCTTTGGTCTCTTATTTCTTTCATTCAAGTTTCAGATTCTTTCAGATGAGTAATGGTTTGACATCAGAAGTGTCCTGCTGCATCCTCCAACATGCTGGATTCCTACTCCAATGAGGAAAATTGCATTTGTTTCCTCCTGTTGAGCCAGCGCCGCTGATTTCAGGATATAAATCATAGTGGCATTGCTGCACTGACTTAGAGTCCAGAAGATAATGAAAGGAGTTGCTTTCACTCAGCTCAGGTGAAAAACAAACAAACCCGAACCTACCATCCAATCGTTACAGTTGGCTGGAAATGACAAACATCATAACCACTCTTTTGATCTAACATACCAAAAATCATGTGCTGTGGCAGCAGCCATTAACTTAGAAGGGCCGTTGAGTTCCCCAGAGCTTTGCACATTCCAATGATGCTGGCGCGGACAGGGCAGTAACCAAATACAGCCAAGTTTGCACTTGCGATTTTGGCAGAACCACCAGAGAACTATTAAATTTAAATCAGTGCTTGGAGAGGGGAAAAAAAAAAAACAGAAGTGGGAGGGGAAAAATATTATTTCAAGCTCCTCTGAGAGCATGTTTTTAAAAACAAGAAGAGAAAACTAATCAAGAATTTTAAAAAATAACTTATGAAGTTGACTGCATCCCTTTAACTAGTGAAGAAAACTTGCTTCTTACCTCAGGGGCTAACTTACCTCACAGTTCCAGACCCTGGAGGTTTGGGAAAAGTTCTAATCAATGCCCAGCTACACTGTCATGAGAACTGGACTTTTCCTTTCTTTAGCTGGACTTTACATGGGATGAGCTTTAATTTTAAAAATACTCTAATATTTGGTAGCAATTGGCCATATTACAGTGGCACTGCTGCTGTGAACTGAAGATTTAGGGCCATTACTGTAGAATGCTGGTTTTTTCTTTTAATATGTAATATAGAAACCCCTCTGAAGTGGACTTAAGTGAGACAAGGAGTGCAGCAAGAAGTGTTTTATTTGACCATTATTCTTAAAATGCCTCTCCATAAAGCAGGATTGAATAGGTCAGCCATCTTGGACGTCCAAACAACAGCTTGGCCTTATGCACCTGTCTCTCCTTGTGGGGAGTGCTTGCAGCAGGATGTGGTTTCTTGGCCTCTTAAAAGTACAGCGCTGTCAGTTAAGGAGGCAGGTCCTTGTTCTGGAAGAGTTGTTATTTAAACGACTTCTTCCTGTAGTTTGCAGTGAATCTGATATTTGCTGCTTAGTTAGAGCCTGCCAAACAAAGGCTCTGTCTACACTACAGGGTTCAGTTAAGTCAACTTAATAAGATCTACTGAAAGTTGATTTTAAGTAGGCCTTATTAAGTCGACTTAGTGAGGCCACATTGCATTAAGTTGACTTTATAAAGTCAACTTAAGCTAGGGGACCCATTTAAAGTTGACTTAATAAGGTCAACTTTAAATGGGTCCCTGGGCTTAAGTCGACTTTGTAAAGTTGATTTAAATGGCCCCACTGCACTAAATCGACTTTAAGGGCAGCTGTTATTAAGTTGACTTAAGGAAGCTCTTAAGTCGACTTAATGACTCCAAATGGGGCCAGGGTTTTGCTTAAGTCAACTTAAGACCATAGTGTAGACATACCCAAAGAGACTGAAGAGGTAAATGCAGCGCTGGTTGTAGACCTGAAAATGTTTTAGAAATGCTTTGCCCTGGTGCCATTTCTGAGTATCTGGCTGCCAACATTCAAGTAACAGGCGAGGGATAGCTGTGTGAAGGGAGGATGGAACACATGTCCCAGAACCTTATCGATCTGTAGAGCCTGTCAAAAGAGCAGCTCCTTGAATTGCCATCTTTATGTTTAGGGTGGAGGGAGACCACCATGATACACATGAGGTAGCTGTTCCCTTCAGGCAGGAAACTAAACTGTGAAAACACTGCGATCGCTTCTCTACACCTCACCTATGTTTTCTGAGCAAAGACGGGTTGCTGCATGTGTGTCATTCATAGTAGTCAGGCTCACATCATGCCCCATATATGCATATAGTCTGTCTGCACCATTTGGAATAACAAGCAGTCTCCTTTCAGGAGATGGTTAACTGTAAGCACAGAGTCCATTTCCTCTGCAGCAACACTTAATGTGTGGTGCAGAGAAGCACAGTGTCAAAGATGTTGTGTTCCAGTTCACACCAGCAATACAGGCCGGGTGTCTCCAACTCAGGGTTCAGGTCAGGGGGCGAGTTAAGGTTTGTCTCATAGCTTCCCCCACCTTACAGGACCTCTCGCTGTGGAATGGATAGTTTCAAGCATCATCACTTCGGTGCTGGGAGGTCCACCTTTCCCAATGGACCTTGCATTGAGGAAAAACCAAATCCCTGTAATGGACTTACAGACCTTGAGGGCCAAAAATAATGCCTTTTTAAGATCCTTAGTGAGAGAACAGACCTAAGGAGACAGGTATCTCCCAGCTGCGTGGGATTGTTCCAGAAGGGATGGGGGCAAATGAAATGATATAATAACCAATAGTTCTTTAAAGTAGAATTTTGTCCTCCCTTGCCGCCTTCCATTGTTGTATTTCTCTCCATGTTCTGTGCACCCAGTTGTTTGTCAGCTTCCCTCCTGCAGCTTTGAGGCCCTGCAGCCTGGCCGGAGGATGGTGTCTGTGTTTGGATCTCCTCAGTGCAGAGCCTTAATTGACGAGCAGCATTACTGTTGAGCAATTCTTCCTCGTTCCAGAGGCTAAGCATATTTTTTGCCATGCTTCTTGCTCTACATGGCCAGCTCTGGTGTATTCCAATGAGAGGTGCAACTATCCCTCTGGCACAACTGGACGAACCTGTAAACTTTGAGTTCCCAGCCCCATCCATGTCCAGTAAGTAGCAGGCCTCTGCACTGCATTCAACACTTTCCTATTTGAGCTGCTCCTCATAATCCCCGAACTCACTCAGCATTGGCCGTTTCCCCAGAGATACACTAGCAAAATCTCTTAAACTGTTGGCACTTGTAGTAATGATGTGGTCGCTGCCGCTAGGGGTGGGGGATGGATGGGGTTGGGTAAGGCCCCATTGCAGTGCAGGTTCTTCAGTTTTAAATCAGCAACAGTGGAGATTGCTGAAGGTGAGCATGCCCCCGCCCAGCCCCCTGCTTGTGACTCACATACTGTATGATCTTTACTTGCTGGTTCTAATCACAGTGCCGTATGCCAGCTATGCCTACCACTTTCCGATGTCGCTGACCTCCAGCGTTCCAGTGGGATGGCTCAAGGAGAAGCTGATATGCAGGAAACAGCGGTGGAGGGGGACAGAAATAACATACTCTTTTCTTGCTGGACTGTTTTCTAGTACAAGTCCTCATAAGCAAAACTGCCCATGCCCTAAGCCTGAGGTTGGCAACCTGAAAGATAAGAAAAACCATTTTTAAAAATTGCTTCAAATGCCAAGTGTTTTGAGAGCTGCAATGGATGTAGCCTCCAAGTGGAGGGAGCTGGGCCAGGACACCTACTGCAGGGTCCCATGGCAAGGGGAAGGGAGTGTCCCAAACCAGGAAAGGGTAACCCACAAGGTCCCTTGTAGTAGGTGGGGCCTAGAGCCCAGATTCACAAGTGGGTAACTAAAGAGCTGCAGGTTGCAGACCCCTGCTCTAGGCTAATCTGCTTTGTTTCAGAGTGGTGATACCTACAGGAGCTACACATGTTCTACTTCCAGCCCACAGCACCCCCTGCCTCCAAATTAATGATGTGACAATGAGGTTCAGAAATGAGCTAAGAATGTTTTCCTGCATGCAGGGTGAGTGGCCAGGCATCCCCCCCCCCCCCCCCAACCCACCAACACCTTCATAAGAGCCATGGCATGAATTCACATAGAAAGCAAGAGCATGATTAAAAACAGGCCAGGAACTGGGGGAAGGGGGTTGGGGGGGGGGGTAGGCTAAGAGTGGCACACTAGCTCCATGGGTGTTTTTCAGCCCCCCCCCCCCCCAATCACCATACTGCCTCTGGGCCATTGTCCAAATGTACCATCAAGCCCATTTAAGCAAAGACCCAACCTCATCTCGGCCTCTTGGCTAAAAGTGACTTACTTATGATGATGATACTAGGTGGAGGGGATCAGGAAAGACCATGGAGTTGCACATATGGCCCAGTCAGTTACCCACAGCAGTTAACTGGGGGGGGGGGGGGTCTGTAAGGCAGGGCACATGCAGTTAAGTTAAAAGCACCAGTCTCTTAAAGGTCAGAGTGTGGTATGGGCCTAACTCACGTACCTGCCTTTGAAAAGGCCACCTATGGCTATGTATGACTATACTGTAGAAGATCCGTTAATAATACACCCACCAGGACGCTACAGTTGCATAGCCACTTCACAAGCTTATTACTCTAGGCAAAAATTAACCATACTAATGGCACACACCGCAAGCGTGGGCACTTAAGATGCTGGGAAGTGCTTAAGCCTGTGGAGACATATTAACAGATTGCCAAAATTACATGATTACAACTAAGCAATTTTTAATTGCCCTTAGTTAGGTCATAAAAAAAGTCACTAGTGTATGACTAACCCTATGGTGGCAGCAGAGTGCTAGATTAGCATGGTAGTCAATACCCCAAAGGCTTTGGTTCTGGCAAAGGTGGTGCATGAGTGCAAATACTGTAGTGGCTAACACCTCTGCTTAACAGGCAGAAGGTTGTGTGTTCAATTCCCAGGGGGTTGGACTTGATGATCTCACAAGGTCCCTGCCAGCCCTATGAAACATGGGGTCCTGGGGCTGTTTCAGGTCTTCAGAGTTGCCAACCACTGGCACAGCAGCTCACTGCCCCCCCCCCCCCCCGACCTGCTGAATGTTGTATGAAAAGCCTGATCAGCCTCAGCTGTCTTTTAAGCTTTGTGCTGTTGTGCTTTAATAACAGTGTGAATCACCAACTTATTTTAACTCAACAGATGTAAATAAATAGTATCTTCTGGTAAAGTCTCAAGGGCCCTACTCCTCCCTGTTTGAAGTTACAGGCACCTTTCCCTTGATTGCAGGTCAGATGATGTAGTAAGGCATCAGGGATGCAAAGATGACCTTTGAATTGGGTAGCCAGAGCACTGGAGCCATGACACTTAGCACTTATGGCTTGGAGGCATCTCCCTCATCCCCCTAGTGATTATGAACTAGTGTGACATTAGGATCACTAATAACTTATTGAATTCAGGACCTACTTTCTTGCTCATGAGATTTTAATCTCACCTTTATTTGACTAATGTTGCCTTTTACAGCCCCCTAATTACAGTTTAGAAAGGACACTAACAGAAAAACCAACTTAAACCTGGCGTCTCAGTTGTTTTCCTTTAGCTTGCTTTCTTTGCTTCCTATTCACACCACCTTTCTCTGTCCTCATTCCTCACTTCCCAATGTTCCCTTCCTACTTTTCCCTCACTCCTAAGAGTTTTATCTTCTGCCACCTACTTTGAAATGAGCTTGAAATGGCATAGGCAGTTTAAAATTCTGTTGACTGAAGCTGCCCTCCCTCACCCTCTTTTCTCTTTGCTCCTCCATTTTGGCCAAGTCTACAGTAGGAGAGGTTTGCTGAGGTAGCTACAGGAATGCATTCCATGTATGGATGCCACTTCTGCTGTTCTAACTTATCTCCATCTCACAAGCACATGAAATAAACCTGCCCTTTCAGCAGTGGCATCTTACCAGTGTAACTGCTTCTACATTCGCACTTTTGCCGGCAAAGCTGTCCCCCTCACCCCACTGCCTGAAGCAGGTACATGCAGCCAAAGTCTGTAGTGTCAGCCTGGCCCTTCTCTGTCATCTGAGCGTTTACCAGTCCTGCCATTATTTAGGGGAGAAAAAGTAGATCCCAGCCTTGAGTGGGAATGCTGTGGCTGGTCCATATCAGCTGGCTTGGGGCTGTACAATTGCAGCATAGGCATTCAAGCAGCCTGAGCTCTGGGATCTTACATGGGGGCAGGGTCTCAATGCTCAGACTCCAGCTGGAACATCAGTACTGCACTTTTACAGCCACACAGCAGCTGTTTAAGGGCAGTGTAGCCATAATATGGAGACCTAATCTACAGCATTGTCTCACTTCTTAGTTGTTGTCACTTCTGCTTCTGGCAACACTATTTGTCCACCTACCCTTTAGGTCACTGTACATAAATAGAGGAGTCTGCTTCTATGCAATTTCCTGTCAAATAAATGTATAGTTCTATATTTGCAATACAAAAATAAAGAGATGCTAACAGTGTCTATTTGGTCTCCTCTGTGTTCAAGCTAACACCATCTGGATGCAGGGGAGAGAATGATGACTGAGAAATTGCCAGATGGTTCAAACGACAGAGCTCTGTTCTTCCTCTGGTAGCACCTACTACAGGGTGCCTGCTGAAGTCGTCAGCTGCTCTGAGGGTGGAAGATTCATCTCAACTGCTGTAAAGCATTGAGTTTTAGGACATTGAAACAGTGATCTATCTTCCTTTCTTCTATTCCTAGGAAAGCCATCACATTTGGTGTGGGTTTGGGGATACATGCAGTCCATCCCAGGCAGGCAGAGGAATCCAGTTCAAACAGGCCATTGTATTTCACAATTTTGGGGCAGATTTATAAAGGTATCTAGGCACCTATGGACATAGATAAGTGTTTAATAGGATTTTTAGAAGCATCTTGGTGCCTAAAATCAATGGGACTCAGTCACCTGTGTGCTTTTGGAAGTCCTACTGGGTGCCTACCTACATTTGAAGGTTCCCTAAACGTTTTATAAATCTGGCCGCGGCCTGGGCAGGACCTCATCCCATATAATGCACCATCAGCCCAGAGCTTAATGGTAGCCAGGAGCTCAACATCCAAGAGACAGAGCACCGGAGTCTTGAGTCAGCATCAGAGGCCCAGGGGACAGTCACCAGGACACCCTGAATTGTTACGCCCACCTGCAGTGGAGTTTGGCTCCTCTTCTGTTTTGTGATGGCACAGATAGGCCAGGTTTACAGTAGCTTCCCGTTAAAACCAAAGCTACACTGATACCCACAGTGCAGGAGCTCATCATTCTTTTTTCCTCTGTTTGCGACTCTGTGGACTTCCCCAGTTAAAACAAGGTACACTGGAGATGGCATGTGCCACAGCCCACCAACCTCTACAGAAACAGCAGCAAGCTCAGGAAGAGTGCTGGCAAACCACTCCAGTTCCATGCTTACACATACCAAACTAGCAAGAACCTCTGTTTCTATATTTCCTCCCATCCCTTCCAGAGACAGCATGAGTAGTTGGTCAGATACAGGCATGTTAATGTCCCTTCCGAACACAGATAAAATTGTTCTTGGAGGGAAACGACAGACAGATGAACCTTTTCCTTGGGTGAGAGTAGTGTTAGTTCTTCACACACTTCCCAGACTGAGCTCAGTTTGAGTGGAAGTAAACTCAGAATGATAGTACATGTTATGACCAACTAAAAAAAAGTATCTGTTCACTTTTTCTCTTCTAAGATTCAGGACTCCAGTCTCCTTAGATCAAATGGGTCTGCAGTATTAAGATGCACTTTTTTTTTTTTTTTTTTAAATAGATGGCAATGGACTCCCACATCAAATGCAGTCCCTAGAATAGGTAAAGAGCAACACTGAGAACAAAATACAAGCTGTGTCGTGCTGTTACACTACAAAGTGAATATAATATTTATCCATTCATTTAAAAAGAGATCACAGCTACCAAACATCCTTAGAGGAAATTCAAAGTGCAACAGAAACACTTGGAGAAATAAGCTCCTGCAGCGTTTCTCTACAGAGGAGAGAAAAAGAAATCACATGTCAAACCATGATGGATGGCTTTTTTTCCCCAAACTCATTTATTTGGTAATATACACACCTTGGAATAACAAGTACTCAACCAATACAGTCAGAATGTCAAAAATGACCTTAGTCATAAATTGTAGTGTTCAGAACAGGATGCACTGTAGGATATAGGCCATTAGCTCACAGTATCTTGATAACAACAACAGTAATAATACTACAAAAAATAAGCAAAGGCCCTCTGAGTTGTTTTAAGGTTTGATCCAACTCCCGATGAAGTCTTTCCATTGACTTCAACAGAAGTTGGATAGGCCCTAAGTGACGTCTTCCTTCCATATATTATAAAAGGGATTTCAATTTGAACTTCTTGAGCTGAGTTTCCCATCCTTCAGGGTGGTCATACTCTTGTTTTTAATTCAGTTTAGCTATTTCTTTGCCTTTCTCTTTACTGCATCTTTCTTCAAAGACCTCAAAGTACTCAATAATTAATGAAGCCTCACAACATCCCTGTGAGGTAGGTAAGTATTATTGGTCCCATTTATAGATGGGAAAACTGAGGCATAGGAAGTTTGCGCATTACCACAGAGCAAGTCAGTGACAGTGATTGGAAATATGTTAAGAGTCCTGGCTCCCAATTCCAGGTTTTAACTGTGGTACAGAACTCCCTCCATTTCTCCTTTCATATAACTGACTCCACAGTACCTATAAGTAGGAGTTGTGTTGTGGCTTCTTCCAAACTAGTCCTCGTATAGGCCAAAAAGCCATTTCAAAACAACTTTGCTAAAACTATCATTTTGAAATGAACCTGAGTTTCACAGCTCAATGTCTCTTGTAATAAAGCTTTTCTTTTTGCTATCTTCTCCAACAAGTGCACAGGAATGGATCCATTTCCATGTCAGAGCACTCTCCCCTGAGATTGTCAACTACAATATACCCTTTCAAATGACAACTCTCTTGGTTTTGGAGCTATTGCTTCCATGCTGCCTCCATCTGTCATTTCAAACTGTAGAACCAAACAGATCTGACATGAGTCCTAGATAGATTCCGGTTTCTCAGCTCTGCTAAAAGGAAATTCATCACCAATTTTTCTTTAGAGCTTGATGTTGTGTGGGTGCAGAATGCTGGCATGTGTAGTCACAGAAGAAAAATTTAATTCTCACTACCAATTAAAACTAGACAGATTTAAACAGTTAATAAATGAACATTAAGTAATAATTTTGTACTTGTAGGGAGAATAGCTGCATGACCTAAAAAGGCCTTTTCCATCTTTAAATCTTGTGATTTTATTATTTTGGTTCATGATAGGCCTGCCTAAAGTAACAATGACATAATGAAGACCCTGGGTTTTCTCATCTAATGACCCCAAGAAGAATTCATAGATTTAAGCTGTAAAGAACTATTTGGGTTTCTTAGTCTAGCACCCATTCTCCCGAACCACCGCAAGCAGGGCTGTTTTCATTAGGGCTGTGGGATAGAAGGAAAACATTTTGCCCATATTTTTGGTAAACGTCATTGAAGGTCATTTGGCTTGCTTAGACAATTTTACAACTTGGGGACACAGAGAATAAAAACTTGCATGCTTTTGCATTTGCTTGAAAAGGGGCCTAAATTTTCTGTAAGTTATCTCCTATTTCGAGCAAACTTGTATTATTCTCAGCTCAATAACAGAACCATCTTCACTGAATAGAAACCCTCAAAGATTCATAATCGTAGGGTAAGTTTTGAATTTGCAACAAAATACATAAACCATTTCAAATTTCAACCAATTCCTGGTGTTGGTGTAAAATATTCATACTGTTCTATTTCAGTTGTTTCTCCTGTATACCTTGTCTGTCTGATCTTCTCTAGATCATTACTGGCATGGTCACAGCTATTAAAATGGATGCTTTCTTTGCTGCCCATGAAAAATAACTGATGTTATTAAGACTGACTGAGCTCCAACTACAGCACATGAACCAAAGTGGCTTCCTTTAAAAGTTACCCTAGACTCCTTAATCATTATACATATATTTTGCTCCAAACAAGAACTGTACAGACAGTCTCATGTACCATGTCTGGTAATGATCATTGGTGCAGTGAATCCTTACACAGCCATGGAACTACTTACAACCATTGTAAAGTTCTGTAAGTTTCTTTTGACTATGGTTGTGTATTGTCAAACGAGAGATTTCTAATCAAGTGATGTTTTAACATCTAAATATCAAGTGATTTTACTGACTGCATGGCCTTGTTAAATTGCTAATGGCTTCAACTTGGAGAAGGTATTGTCAGAAATCTGGATACCAAATGAGCACAGAAATATTAATTTGTATTGGGAGAATACCTAAGAACCCCAATTGGGGCATATGGCAGAGTCTAGTCAGGCTAATATAATACAATGGTTTCAAACATCAGAACCTTATGCTCTCAGGGAACAACACCCATAATAGATCTAGCCAACAGTGTAATGCTGTCTATGGGAATACATTTTCTGTCTGATCCCTGTGCAGTCAGCCTACAACTGAAAACTTTGGATGGGGCAAAAGAACAAATCTGACAACACCAAGAAATCTTATGCAACCAAAAGATGGAGAATCAAAGCCTTGGTGTAAAATAGCATGTTGATAACTGGACTGCTAGTATTTACACTATATGAATTTGGTGTTTCCTCTAAAATAACTAAGCCCCTGAAAAATAAATTTCATCCCCAGCGCATCCACTAAAGAGAGATGCTGAAAGTCACATGGTGCCTGAATAATGCTATGCTATTTATTTCCTGGAGCATCTGTAACCTCATTAGGAACTACCAGAAAATTGGTAAGAATATTCTGAGATAGAAGAGTATAGGTGAGGGCAGGGAGTGAGAGAAAAGGTCAACAACAGCTGTCCCCTGCAAACACTTTGGGCCGTCTACATTATACAGGTACATGAACTTAATCATGTCAGTGTCTAAGCTACTGTCCTCATCCAGCTGATGTAAGTGCCATACGACACTGACAAGTCCACGTCCACAAAAGGCACAAGGGTTATGTCAGTGTAACTCAGGTGATGCAGGGTCTGTGTGGACAGGGTCCCTTACACTGGCTATTGGCTCTCTTGTCAATTTCAAGCCAGGAGCTGTGCAACTGACAAGAAAGCTGGGCAGCTAGACTCAGCTACCTCATGCACCCCTGGAGACCTGGGTGGCTTCAGACCCTGGACCCATCAGGAGCTGTGCAGCCTTGTCAACTGGTGAAAATTTCCAGAACGGTAGCCACGTTAGTCCGTGTACAGCAAAAACAACAAGAGTCCTGTGGCACCTTGAAGACTAACGGATTTCTTCAGGCATAAGCTTTCACGGGCTCCAACCCACTCTGTTAGATGTAAAATAAAGTATCTGATGAAGTGGGTTGGAGCCCACGAAAACTTATGCCCAAAGAAACCTGTTAGTCTTTAAGGTGCCACAAGACTCATTTTTTCTTGTCAACTGGAATTCATAAAACTGGTTGGCTCCCAGCTGGAAGCGGGTAGCGACTCAGAAACTGTGTCGGCTGGACCCCACTTTCTGGGGGCAAGACACCCCAAATAGCTTCTCTGAGCAGGGAACAGGCAGTGGAGAAGCCTAGGTGTCTTCCCCCATTCCCAGCTGGGAACAGGGAGTAGGGGTAGCCCACTGGGAGCCATGAAGCTTGTGGGGCAGCCAGGTTCCCAGCAAGGAGGGGCCTGGGGAGCTGAAAGACCTGGCTTTCAGCTCCCCACACTGCCTCCTTAGATTGGAGCAATGGCTCCTGGTGAGGAAACACCACCGAGCCAAGGAGGGTAGTGTGGGCATGAACCACCACAATAAATTACTGTAGCGGCTATAAATCAAACTATATTACATTTCTAGTGTAGAGACACCCTCAGACAAGCACTGCCAAGAACTACTGTAGAGCCTCAAAGATATGAGCATCTTGGGAATGAAGGTTGTGCGTGACTTGGAAAGGTTTGTACCTCTGAACAAAACATTATGGTCCAGTACCCTGAAATTAGCATCTTCCATCTGTGGCTGGAAGAAATCTTTGCAGCACTGCCCGGTCTGCAAGCAGCTCCCTGATCTACTCCTGTTTCCTGTCTTTGGGCTGAACTGGGGGGGCCTGCCCCGCACCTTTCACACTACAAACTCTGGCTCTCAGCCACCTCATCCCACAGCTCATCCTACTCTGCGCACTGCCCACCGCACTCGAGGCAGTATGCGGCACCTCTGGTGGGACCCAGGAGTGCAGTCATGGGCATGCCAGCGCATGGCCTGGGGCCCTTTAACACTCCTCCACAGTGCAGCATGCAGGCATCTGCTCAGACTCTGGATCCTGCTCCAGGCCAGGCTTTGGCTGCAACAGTAGCAACCTCCATCACAGCACCAACAGTTTCCTTCAGTTCCTTGCAGCATCAGCAGCTCAGGCTATGGCCGCTTCTTTCCCAGGCTCAGGCTGAGCTTGTCCTCCTGCTGGCCATAGGAGGAAGGCTTACAGGAAACAGTACAGACCCCAGGCTACTTTTGCTCTGCACGCTCAGGCTATCTTGGGCTGGCGGCAGGGGCTGTGAACCTCAGCGTATTCACCTCATGCCTGTAAATGGCTGCCCCTTACATGGCAAGCGGAGTTAGGAACAGGAAACCCAGCTGTCCCAATCTTTAACATGCAAGACAGGCACAGTAGAGATTTGCTTTTTGCCTCCCCCCCCCCCCCCAACTACCTTATTGCTTACTTCTGGTTTCACAGGGTGTTCAGTTGACCCCCCCCCCATTTGTACCTCTGAGGTTCTACAATATAATCACCCATCTCATCAGTTCCCATCTCACGCACACTTGTAATGAAACACACCCTGCCTAATATAGACCACAAACGACAGCCTAGGGACTTGTGGTTAGGAAGCAAACATTCCCGCTGTTTTCAAAGCCATGCCGCCATCCACTGAAGAATTCTCCTCCCTGCTCCCTAAAGCAATCTGTCATTTAATCTGGTTCACTAATGGGCAATCTTGAGTCACTTTGGTTTACCTGAAATCAGAGTCATTGTGATTTACTGTACAAACCTTCTGGAATCATGCTGATTTGGTTCCTGCGTCTGGAGACTCTGATTCACTATGGACTAATCTGAAGTCGATCTGATTCATTAAACACCAACCCTGAGTCACTCTGGTTCAGAAAGAGCCAATGCAGTCACTTTGCTCATGAACAATCAGGCTCTGAAAGCAGCTCCATTTGGACTGCAATAAACCCAGGAGTTCGGAGGGAGTTAAAGAAGTTTCCCCCCAACTCAGAGATCCCAACAGAGTGGAAGGTTACAAGGCAGACCTAGGACTTTGCACTTGTCTCTTCTCATCTTTCGGTGATGCTGTCTAAGATACTAATTAAATTGTCCAATCCCAGCAGGTACCCATCCTCCCGGTTGCCTTCCTGCCAGGGAATCCTGTGGTCCAACGTCTGCCCATCAGGGAGAAGTGTTGTCTTTCCAAAATCAATTAGCCACACATTGGCAAGCTTGTTGTCATCATGCACAAAGAGTAGTGAACTTCCAATGACCTGCAGAGTAGAGATGGGTGATGATATGCACAAGAGCTATTGAGGTCTCCCTCCCCTCCCACCTCCCTGCCATGAGCAACGCCCCATCAGCTATGCTGTACAAAGAGATGACGACTGCTAAGCTACAAAGCCTACACAGTGACAGTGAGCCAACTGCTCCCTGTAACGTGACTGCACTGTACTGACACAAGGGGCAAAATTCCAGACGACAGCAGCAACAGACCTGACCCTTTGGCTCACTGAGAATGTATCTAGGTTCTCTGGGTGGGGACATGATGTCTGCAAACATCATGGCCCAAATCAACAGGTGATCAACAAAGTCCTGCCAAAGTCTAAGGGGGAATTACCACCAACAATGTAAAATAAGTGGTTAACTCTCAAAGCTTCAAACACACACACACACACACACACAATCTGCTAAGGACCTTTACATCAGTCTGTATGACCACACTGCACCAGGCGTCAGGTAGACAAGTTCTTAGATCTGGCTCAAACTTGCATGTCCACAGATTCCATAGTGTGAACTGCAGCAAATACACCAACAAACCCATGACATTACTTTCTTTACTACCCTGCCTGCAAAGAAAAATAAGGGCATTTATTTACACCGATTTAAGTCAGGAGGCACTGCCTTGAAGTTGTTAGTCTGAAATCCGAATTAGGCGCAGCCACCCTTTCAAATGAGAGCTCCCCCAGTCTGACTCCTTTGGGAGCAGATCAGGAGCAGAGTAGATGCGAGAAGCCAGCACTAGTAAACCATTCTTGCCAGTGAACTCCTGCTGGTGGAAGCTGGGACAAGAAGATTTATCACCTCTCATCTGGAACTGGAACGCTCTACTCTTGGGAAGGAGATTTGGTGGTTCATGTGTTATTCCCAAGCACCACACTTCTCTCCTATCCAGTGCCCTCCTGAAACCCTCTCTCACTAATCAGCTAGTCTAAAAGCTTATGTGAATGGCAAGCTGAGGCAGCAATGAGTCCCCAGGCAGTGCTGCCCTCAGTCCCTATGTGCTCACCCACAGCTCACCTCATGCCGTTTAAAGAAGTCTGAGGATTCGAGGATGATGCGGATATCATGCAGACGCTTGAGGTATTTTTTCTGAAACAGAAGGAGGAAATGTACATTTTAAGGTCACTTTACTGAGGGAAAATGAGTGCAAAAAATTAATTTGTTGTGCAAGTTTACTGACATTAATTGTGTTTGTACAGGTACCACGCGTCACTTTGCCCCAAGGTTTTCACTCAGTCTATCAAGTACAATACATGCCCCTACAAAGACTCAGCATGCTGCAATGCCTAGCCAGTCTTTAGGCAGGAGAGAGTGATACTGTACCTGACTTACCATGGTCATTGCAATGACACTTTTCATATTATGATATGCACTTTTTAGGCTCACAGTCCTAATCCTGTTCTAAAAATAGAACCTGCTGTTCTCAAACAAACACAATGCAGTGGCACAGGGCAAGGGCTTGGCTTCACATGGGTGCCTGGTTCACAATTCCAACAATCTCAGCCATTTGGTTCTGGAAGCAGTGCTATGCCAACTGGCTGGAAAACCAGCATCTTAAGGCTTCAGCACCACTCACCGCAGACAGAAGCATGGATGTATTCCAACAATCCCCCCTCTCTTCACAATGAGAACTGTAGTTTTTAAGAGAGGGAGAATGTGGGCCAAATCTGGAGCCTGTCAAACTATTTTCCCACTGCCCAGCACTTCTGGTGAGGTAAGCAAAGAAGGAGTTAATATTATCTAATCAAAGACCAGAGTGTGGGAATACAGAAGTTGCTTTTTAAGCAAAGTCTCTCACATAACAGCGCACTGTACCACCAAGCTCCCTTCAATCACACTCCTGGGCTTTGTCTTCACTAGATTTAATTTGTGATTCACAAATTTTTGTGACACATCAGAAGGCAACCACCATGCCCTGAGGCAAAGGACAAACCACTAGTTTAGTCTGTCTCACTTTTTGCTATTTCATGGTATCTGCAGTGAAAACACACAGCCACATCCAATCACAATCACTGATGGATGATGATCTGCCAGCCCCTATCCATAAATTCAGATTCCCCACACTCTGGATTTTCTTCCTTAAAAGTTGCGAAGTGGGAGCCATGATCACATGTCACAAAGAGGTCTGAATGGATCACAGATTAGTACCTCTCAAGACTCACCAGAATAGTCATGTTGCCCTCAATGAATTCCATAAAAACCTGGAAAACTTGCTCCCGTGTCTTAGTTGTTTTGAAGTTTGTGTTACACGTCCCATCAGCCTTCTGCATAAAACACAGAGAGAGAAAGGTTTCTATTCTGTATCAGATACAAGTCAATCAACCAGTAAACTTCCCTGAACCATCAACGGGTCAGTTCTATCTGTTGCTCATCAATAGAAGCGAGTGGCCTGATGGGAAGAAGCAATAAATCACACAAGAGCCAAAGAGGAAGAGCAAGAAAGACAAACCAAACACTTTCAAATAGCACTCAGTTTCCTGTTGACTGCACTTACAAAAGACCTCTCAGATATTGTTAGTTTGTGACAGGGTTTCCCTCTCACCTCACAAGAGACTGCAGCTTGCTGAAGGGTCAACCACACGTTGCTTTTTGGCTGCATTCTTTTCTAGATTGACAGGGATCCCCCCCAAAGCCATGCGTGGGAGTGGATATTTTGTGGCCTCTCAAACCCAGTTTGTGTTAATTCACCTCTCTTTCACTGGGGAAACCACAGGTTGTGGGTGAGACTCTCAGTCCCCGATAAAAATCTCTTTTTATATTGGCTAGTTCCAAGTCAAAGTAGACAAAGTTATCTGCTGATAATAAAAACTCTGTTTGCAACAGTGGAGTTGTGTTTGTATGAGAATGTGCGCCAGTGTACAAAGTGTGAGAGTGAATTCTCAAGGAAAAATGTGCATGGGAGTATGTATTTAACTGTGTCTGTTGTAAAACTAAGCAAATTTCTAGGTGAGTTGATGTATCCTTTAGAAGACTCCTGTGTAGCCAACTAGGGTTCATGTCCCTGACTGAGAACCACTGCCTTTAGTCAAAGCACAGGTGGTGTGGCCATGCTCAAGCACATCTACTTTCCTTGAAGCCATAACTCTGGTAACTTCTCCGTCAGTCCCTTACCATACCTCCAGTGCAAGGTCTTGTCAGCCTGGGGGACTGACTGCACGACTAGACAGGGTGTGAATCTACTACACACCAAGCCCTGAGACCCCAATCAACTAAACTCCAGAGCCAATGCCCTGGTGGACAAGGCACATCGGCCAGAGCAGACTTTGCCACTGTACAGGATGCTGCTGCTTGTGCACTCTCCTGCACGCAGTTGGAGGAGATGCAGTTCTGCATTGGTCCCGCTATAGCATTTTGGCTACCTGGCAATAGATCACTATTTACCTTAGATCCTTCCATGCAAGGATCTAAAGCCCCTTACAAACATAAATGCTTGCAGTGTCTGAGGAGGAATGAAAAAGTATTTAATAATTGAAGAAACCAAGACACCAAAGGGTCAAGTGATTTTCAGTAATTGCCAAGTGAATCACTGGCACAATGAGAAATACAATGGCAGACTCCCAATTCCTAGTCCTATACTGTAGCCAGAAGACCATCCTTTTACAAGGACAGAGAGGATGATGAACTCTATTAGCATAGTGGAACCATCATTCCTGCAACTGATCACATTGCTTAGACTATCTCTTGCTTGAGGCTTGCAGGAATACAGTTCAGATGCCATGTGCTCTAAGCCAACTCAAGAGGCTCCATTTGTCTCTGATGCAAGGGGCAGCATAGACAAGACCAACTCTCATTGCAGTATTAATAAAAGGCTGAATGAATTTTGACATATTTCAGGGATACAACGATGGTGTGGAGAAAGAAGATGCTGTGGGATGGATCACTCATGTTCAAGAGGAAGGAACCTCTGTAGTAAATCAAATTGCATTTGGGTCCACTTCACCAGATAGCCACCATGATTTCACCCTCATTGGTTCTCACTCCAAGTCACGGAACAAGGATACTCTTGACTTAACTATTGAGTGATTATCTCTCTCACCACTAGATGGCAATGCTAGCTCTCCTCACATCCACACATTGCCATAAGCTCACTTTTCAAAATGGGGACTTCTGGGTTTCACTGCTCTATGGGTACACAGAGTACCATGAATCCATTACTTCTCAATGATTTGAAAACAGAACTGGGCTGTCATAGAATTTTGGGAGATTAGGGTTGGAAGGAACTTTAGCAGGTTATCTATCTATCTATCTATCCCCCTGCTCAAAGCAGGACCAACCCCAACTAAATCATCCCAGCCAGGGTTTTGTCAAGTCTTGCCTTAAAAACCTCTAAGGATGGAGATTCCACCACCTCCTTAAGTAACCCATTCCAGTGCTTCACCATCCTTCCTGGTGAAAAAGTTTTCCCTAGTGTGATGTCGCTGTGGTCCATATGAGAAAGAGTTAGTTCTAGAACATACATATGTAAACAGACAGCACTGCCAAGAAATTAGGGCACAAGACTGGCAGCTGGGTGGCATGGGCTCCAAATGCAACCTGAACAACTCATTGAACACCTCTATCTCAATCCTCCTAGCTGTAAAACAGGGATAATACCACATAGCCAAATAGCTCACAGGAATGCTGTGATAAAGGCAATATTTGTGGAGCACTGTGAACATTGCACGCACAAATGAAATGCTAAGTATTATGGCCCATTACAGTATTGTCAAACACCAGGAGAAACTACAAGCAAGACTGTGCAGTGTCCCTTAGACAGATGCATCATATGGTCCCCAACTCACCCAGCCAGATCTGGGAGAACCTTCTCCTGGAGACATTATCACTGAGCACTTCCTATGAAGAGGAATTGGAACTAGGCAGATCTTCTGCACAGGGCATGGCAGGAAAGGGAAAGGCTCCTTGCTGCTCTCCAAATCTCACACCAGGGCCCAAGGTGATCTTCCCTTATGAGTCATCTGCAGTGACTAGGATGCATTGGAATGTCTGCAGGGAGGAGGCGAGCTAAAGACTGAGATTAGTAGTTTAGCAATGTTACTGGATGGTTAAGGGGCTAGTGAGGAAGAGCCTAAACCACCTGAAGAGCCAAAGAGTGGATACAAATAGAACCTCGAGGTTCCCACCAGTAGCTGAGCACAAACTTCCTTTGACAGGAGCCTGCATCAAGAAAAGCACACATCTTCCAGTTTGTTTCTGAGCTCAACTCCTGCAGGTCAGTCCTAGGGGAGTGGCATGGAGAAGACCAGCCCTGCATAAGTTTGGACACCTGTTTATCCTATTACACTAAGAGAGACCATGAATGAGGAAGGTAAAAGGCAGCCTAGAGAAACAGGAAGAAGGATAGTTAAGAGACTATTTCTTCTCCTGTCTGTCCACTCTCACTGACCTGGACTTCAAAAGTAAAAGCAGGTTTTAGACTAGAAACCTTAGTTTCATTGTCTTCTCTTGTACATGCCAAACCTACAGGCTGCCAGAGGGCAGCAATGTGCCCAGGAAAAATTCTGAAGTCAAAACAGAGCAACTCATGGTAACTAACCACTTATATGTGGTCAGCATCTCATAATGCAGTGGTGGGGACCCACTACCGGGTTGCAGACCCTCAGGTACTAGGTCACGGTGCCCCCTGCTGCCACTGCCAAAAGACTGGAATGCATTGCTCAAAGATGTAATTGTTGGGTTACAAGCATAAGTGATTTTTTTCAACTGGGTCCCGAGAAAAAAGTTTGAAAAACCACTGTCATAAGGATCATGTTACCTTGTCACTTGCAAAACAAAACATTAGCATTTGCTCAAGGAGCTGGATTGAGTCTATAAGGCCCACTCAGAGGAGAGGCACCCCCTAAGACCACACCTGTTCACAGGTAAGAAGTGAAACTAGATCAGACAAGACCAGACCACCCTGGAAAGTTAAAAACAATCCATACTAACCAGATGAGGAAGCCAGATGAGGCCTGCCTACTGGCCAATTCTCAAGTAACGCTGACAGACATCCCCAGTACTTGAAGATGAAAATGGAGCACTGCATTTTGAAGGTGGTTACCACGAAGGTGGTATTTGCCCACTTGATAGATGCCCACAGAACACTGATAGGGCAAATAGGCCCCAAAAGTGACAGACACTGGAGTTCTTCTGCAACACCGAAGTAACAACATAAGATGGAAGAACTGACCTTTTCTTGCCTGAGGAGGATTGGCAAGTGAGTTATAGCTGAAGTCTGAACATTTGGGATTGTGAGTCCCCTTCCTCCCCTTACTTGATTATATGCACAAATTGAAAGGGTGATTTGTCTAGATACAGGGAATTCTACATGGCATAATTCCTGTGTTTTCACTTTGCCTCAGAAATATGTGGGGGGAGAGGGGAGGTTTGAGAAAAATCTGTTTTACTTCAATTCACTCAGAGTAAATCTGTGCACTCCTGGGATGGCTACAGGGTAAAGGTCATAGTTGAGAGTAGGAGGAGGGAATTCTTTCACCAGCTCAGCACTCCTCCTATCAGTTTCACTTTCATTCTATCTACACTGTGATGTAACAATTTGGTTACTTTTCTCATAGTTGCCACTGCTGTTCTCAGAGCCGTTAGTGTGGGTTTGACAGGTTCAGCACATTTCTTGCTTCATAATGCTTTTCTTACCATTGCCATAGAAGTGTGAAAGCCACAATCAAAGAGACTGCATGGCTCCAGCTAAGAGGTCACCCTGTCTTTTTGGAAACCGGGCTGACAATGCACAGTGACAAGTTGATTAATCATCAAATCAAGCAAAGGCATGAGCCCAGTCAACAGGAAAGGTCAGCAGTGGGGCATGCTCACCTTAATCCCTTCGATCCTAAAGCCCAAATTGGCGCTGGAGCTGATGGTCTCTCTCCACTGCATGTAACGTGGTTTGGTCACAGCATGTTGCATGTTCTCCTCAGCCGTGGGTGCCAGAGGATCCACCTCAATCATCTTCTTGTACATGTCCTTACGCAGCTTTGGCTTCTCCCGGGCTTTAGTCAACTCCTCCTCCAGGTATGTCCTATAAAAACAGGATAGGCCAACAAGACAATGAGAACTGCGCTGGAACCTGAAATAATACCACCATCTTGCACTTCACTGCTATCTTCCAGCACAGGATCTCAAAGCACATTAAAAACTATAATGGATGAAGCCTCTCTCAATGCACATCAGTGAGGAAGTTAAGTATGATCATCACCTCCATTTTAAAGATGAGGAAAGTGAGAAACAAACACTAAGTGACTTTCTCAAAGTTACATAATGAGTCAGTGGCAAAGGCAGAACTTCTGACTCCATCCTTGCTCTAATTACGTCCTTAGTTATTACTAACTACTACAGCCACCCCTTAGTTACAGGGCTTGGAAGAAACACTGGATTCCTATCCCACATGGTGCACCATGATAAAGCTCAGATAGACCAATGGTAGTACCTCAAAGATGAAAGGAGTCTGGTGGAGACTGAACTCTCTCAGTTCAGGGAAAAGGGAAAACAAACTCTAGACAAGGCTCATTTTCCAGGCCCCTGAAGCCTGCTGAGGCAAAATACCAGAGCAAATGCACAACACAGGCCCAAAAATGACCCTGAAGCAACTGTGCATGTGCTCTGAGCTCCACTGGGTTGTTTCAGCATGAATTTCTTTCAGTGGGGCCTGCATATGCCCCTCAGCTCAGGTAGGCTCTTTGCCTCCTTGATTAGGGAGAAATAACTGGTGCCACCTCCCCATGAACACCATCCATGTGGGTTTCTAAAATGACAGTCACTCCGCTACTTCTGCGCTGCAGAGTTAGCCCAGGCAACTGGCAACCCAGTTTGAGCACGTGGCTCAACCTCCCCCTCATGAGAGCACACCTAAAGCAAAGCCCTGCCCACTTTACTGCTTCCTCAGGTGTTTCTGCATGTGCCTGTGTGTCTGGGGACGTGCTCCCTGGTTCTGTGTGTGCAAATGCTCCAGGATTCTTTCCCAGTCACTTGTGTCAATTGTGAGACAACCTGCCTGTTCTGCTGGGGTTGGGGGTGGTAATTATGGGAAGGCACTCTGACTAGAGACCATCAGCTCTCAGAAGATTTAGCAAACATTCTCACTTCAAAGCGGGCAGGTTCCAGCCCAAGATAATGGGGCTCAGATTCCAGTCCTCCTGCAAGCCGAGTAAGCTAGTGCAGGCTTGAAGTACTTAACACAGTTATTAAAGCTTGTGTGGACACGCCTTGTGTTAAGAACTTGAGTTCTCTGGCTATTAACTCCAGGTAAAGAAGCCTAGAGAAAGTAATGAAATTATGAGCGATGTTGACCTTTATGTTATCGTCCCTGGCTGTCTGAGTCACCTGCTCACTGAGATGCATGGGACTATTCACACTTCTCACAGTCACTGTTCCAGGCTTTCTGCAGACTCATCTATTTATTAGGGGTGCTTGGTTCACACTTTATGAGGGTTTCTTCACAGTCACAGCTAGACACTTTTTAAAATGCAAGCAGGGACTCTGGAGAACAAAATAATGGAAGCAGAGATGTGTCAGTTTGGCAGGGGAGCACATATCTATGGTTTCTGAGCCCTGACTACCAGCTCTGTTCCCTGACGTAACAATAGCTGCAGTCTCAGGACTCATGACGGCTTTGTTGACAGGGAACAGTTCAGTTATCCATGTCTGGGGAAGAGAATTTGACTCTTTTTGAAAGATGTTTTGTACTCAGAATGGTTAACGAACTGACCACCAGTGAGTTATGTCATGCCTTTTTGTTCCGGGTTTATGTTTTCTTTTCCCGTTTTCTTTACTCTCCCTAGGCCAAGTCATATCAGGCAGGTGCAAAGCAAGAACACAACAATCTGCACCACTAAATAATTCAACCTTGACCTACGCAGCAACTAGGAGAGAGTTCGGTGTCCAGAGCTCAGGAGCTCCCTTCAAACTGCTCTAGTAAATGACGCCACCCCAAGGAAGGGATCTTTCTTCCTGTGTGCTTCAGGATATTTTCCAAGCAGAGATTTCCGACTGCTCCACCTTCCACGTGGAATGTTTTGGGAGCAAGACCAACCAACTAACCCATGCCACTAGCAGGCCTTGTACCCAGGCTTCATCTTGAGTCCTCAGAACAGGGCACTTTACCCATCAGTCACATCATCACACCAGCCCACCACTCCCCAGATTAACCACATGTCCTGTAAGCAGAAAACAAGATCCTTTTCATGTCTCCCACCTGATCCCCATCTTACAGTCCATGACACGAGGCCCTTCAAAGTCAGCAAGCAAGTCATCCAGTTGAATGTATTTCTCGCCATCTCTTTCAACAACTCCATGGAAGGCAGGGACACAGGAGCGCAGGGGATCTTTCATCAGCAGCTCAAAGCACTCCTTCTCATTCTCAGAGAAGCGCTTCAGAATTGTTCCACTGTCAGCTGCCTTGAAACTCCCTGAAAAGAAAATCGACACATGCTGATAAGGTCCGTAAGCGGGAAACACCTGCACTCCCCCTTCACCCACCTCACCCTCATGCACCAGATAAAGAGTTCCCCTGAACAGGAAAGATAACACACTCCTTGTAAAAAATAAAAACACCCAATGTAAACACAGCCGTTGGCTGCGAAAATCCATTTGGATAAGTTCCCATATATGAATTTATTACCCCAAAGAGTATGGCTGGGCCAGGCCATGTTTTTTCCATGCTGAAGTATTCATAAGAGTATTGACATACCTAGCTGCACTAAAAGGCAGGATGGGCAAGACTGCACTAACCTGCTGACAGCCAGGCACTTTTCAAAGCTATAAAATGCTCCAGTGTGGGCTGTGCTGCTGAATCCCGTGAGTAGCAGGATGGGATGAAATCGGAGCCAAGCACTACCCCTTTAAAAACACCCACACTCGCCCTCCCACCTCCAGGCTCTACAGCTCCTTTGGCGCCTGGCTAATCTACAGGTGCAAAGTGTAGCTCAATTGTTTTACAACCCTGGATTTGCATGGTGCCAGTGTAAACTACACAGTGCTTTCAGACAAGAGTGGCAGTGATTACGCTCCTGCAGAGAAAGCCATTCAAGCTCTCCAGTCCTGCAGTATGATAGTACCAACAGAAGAGAGACATTGTTGGTCCACGTGGACTGAAACAAACTCAGGTCCTACCCTTAAGCTTAATTCTGGCTTTAGGCCTGGCTTTCAGCCTCTATCACACCATGACCCTGCACAGTCAGCCGCTAGCAACTGATCCTTCTCTGATGTGCCCCGGGATCCTTAGCACCAGGTGCTGCAGTGCAGGAGAGAAGATGCTGGGGTGATGGTGATCACTGTGACAGTTAATGGAGAGCTCCTTGATCAGACAATCAGTTGCAAGTGATGGGTCAAATCTACCTCCAGAAAACCAGACAGACAGGGCACTGGAGGGGATTCATGATACTGGCTCCTCTTCCAGACAACTGATGAGGTTTCAGGATGGAACTAGAAAGGTATTTGTCACCTAAGATGGCACATGGACATGGATTTTTCTTCAAACTTTCCAGAGAGGCAGCTGTGTTAATCTAGTTCAGCAAAAAACAAACAAGGAGGCCTGTGGGATCTTTCCCACAAAAGCTCATGCGATAAATAAGTTGGTTTTCAATGTTCCCTCTAAGCTGCGCTGGCGCGCTGCAGCGCAGCCCGCCACAGCCGCCAGCGCAGCGAAGGCTGCTGGCAGCCGGAGTCCCTCCACAGAACTCCTCTGCAGCTGGGAGTTTTGAAAACTCCCGTCCAGAGAAGCTCCAACGGAGCATGCCCAGAAAATCTGGGCATGCTCTGTAGAGCTCCTCTGGCCCGGGAGTTATGGCTGGGCCCTCTGGCTCCAGTCCAGCCCCAAGGCAAGTTGGGGGGGGGGGGGGG
>ML681963.1:84980274-85058835 GCA_007922195.1 Podocnemis expansa | reverse complement strand
GGGGGGGGGCTGTCAGGAGCGGGGGGAGGGGCTGTGCAGCGGGCCCCATGGGGGGGGGGGGAGAGCACAGCGAGCAACTGGAGTTGCTCAGCTGCCCTCTCCCCTTAGAGGGAATATTGGTTGGTTAGCCTTTAAAAGTGCCACAGGAATCTTTCGTTTTGTCCCCCCACCCTTTTCTTCATAGTGGAACCCCAAGGACAACACCCAGCTAAAACTGGGAGAGGCTGATAATGGGTGGCTTGAAAACCAAATTGCTCACAACTTAGAGTCAGCCCTTAGTCTGTACCCACAATCCCAGCATGTGTGCTAATGGATTTAGTGTGATCCCATAAGAAATTGTAGAGGAGGAAAGCCTCTCCTATAAACTAGATCAGGTCTCAGACTTGGAAAGGCAAGGAAACATTTACAGAGAGTAGTAAAGTAACAAAAAAAAAAAAAATTGATTACTCACTTAAGGAACAAGACAATGGATGTGTTATCCTAATCCACTCTGGAGGCAGCAGGCCTACTATTTCTCCAACCACTACCTTGCTGGCTTTTCCCCAAAAGGCATTTCCCATGCTATGAGTGCTTTATGTGGCCACTCCTTTCAACCTGACCTTTCCCAGCTACCTACCAGCACCTTGCTTTCCCCAGTCCTAAAGGCTGACAGCGCTCACCTGAAAACAGGTTGTTTTACTCTTCCCAGGCACAGCTGGCTTTCACAGAACTGAACCCTCAAGGACATTACCCCCACCATGGCCAAAAGGAAAAACCTCTTCCCAAAACCCCCATTCAACCCAACAGAAGCTGCAGGAAGTCTCTCTGCTGCCCGACATCCTACTTGTTCCAGAGCCAAAAGACCAGAGAGTGACCTCTCTCTCACCTGTGTGCCCAGCCAGCTGGACCCATGAATAGCGCTTCTTGAAGGGGCTGATGACTGGCAAGTTGACCATCGTTTTAATTGTATTCCATGATATTTTCTGTAACACAGAAGACAAAAACAATTAAAGAGGGCAACCTCTGAAGGGCCTCTGCCCCCGTGATGTGTTGAGCAATCTGAAACCCAAGCACATTGCTCCATCAGTGCTTTGAATGCTCAAGACAGAGCTGGCATTACAGCCATTGTGATCACCACTGAAGAGACGGTTTCAAAACATGTGGGCTATCAAAAAGACTTGATTAACTTTTACAATAAACAAAAACACCCCCCAGTAAAATCCTGCCAGCCATAAGAAAACAGCCTCCAGGAGATTTTAAAGTGGCACTTTGTGATGCACATGGCATGGCCTGGAATTCCCAGCAGGTGTAGACCAAAGTTATGTCTACACCGGTTGGGGGGCGGGGGGGTGAAAGGTCTCTCAGCAGTAAGTCTCACAGATCAGATCAAGTGAATCAAGCTCACAGAGCTGAAGCTACAGAGCTAAAAATAGCCGCATACAGACCTTGGCACCACAGTGAAACCCTGTGTGAAGCAGCCCAGTAAAGAGGCTGGGTCCCAAAGCCTGGGTTGCAGCTCAGGTCTGAATGTCTTCATTGCTATTTTTAGCTCCTTGGCTGACCACTGCACATCCTATAAGTGTGATCATGGCAGCGTCAGGTGACAGCTTGGGCTAGCTGCTCTGAGAAGTTACCAAAATCATACTCAGGTGGCTACGGGCATACTGCTATTTTTAAGCACTTGTTCATTTGAAGAACTAGTGCATTTACGTGTGTGTGTGTGTGTAGGAACTGCATCACCCAGCTGCTGTGTAGATATACGTATAGTGTTAGAATCAGTGTGCATAGGATGCAGATGCTCATGACACACACGTATGCATGCTCCCACACATCTGAGAAATGGACACAGGAGGCGTAACACTACCAGCCCTCCCAGAGGCCTTCAATCTTGTCTCATAGGCCTAATCCTGACTAGCAGGTGACTCGCATTGTGTCACCAGCAGAGTTTCGAGATGCAACTATTTATTTCAGTTCTGGTGTTGCTCAATTCCCTTCTGGTACCCATTTAAAGTATGATGTAGACAGAATCTTTTCCAGGTGGTGAAGTTCCCCCCACCCCCCTGCACCCTTCATCCCCCAGCCCTGTTACATTTTAACAAGGCGAGTCATTGCTACTGCCACCTTGCTCCGTACATGGGAGTAGCTGCTATTTGAATACTATGGCAAGCAGAAGGGGAAACAGAACAGCTGCTGAGTAGACTTGCAAAAGAAAATAACCTTTAAAAAGAGAAGCCAAAAAGGTCTCACCCTCTGGAACTGAAACTAAAGTGAGTAAGAAGAGCAATCCATCACAGCATTTCTACATTTATGTAGCACTTTCCATCCTGAGGCATCCCAAAGTACTTTGCAAACTAGATGCACTGGATTCATTTCACCCACCACTGAAATGCAGCCCTTAATGGAGTGGGATTCTGCAGCTGTCTCACAACCCACAGAAGATCTATACAACAAATGCTGCTCTGCCTTTTGGTTAAGATGAAGAGTGATTCTCTTCAGATGTGCTCAGCACTGGCCTAAGTGAAGTCAATGGCTCTCAGTGGAAGCAGACTTAGGTCTATGCCAAAAGCTTTGGAGAATCCCATCCACAACATCTCCTTAATCTGGGAATTTTAGTTTAGTTTAATTTTGCTGGTATACCGATCCACCTCTAACTCCTATAACCCCAGAAAGTTTTGAATAAAAACACTGACACTGCAGAAAAAAAGTCTGTGGGCAACAGAACAAAATTTAGTCTTTTCACAATTTCCACTCATGATATTTTATCTTGTTTATAATGTCATCTTCCCTACTTATGCTAGTCAGTATGTGAATGAGAAAATACAAGAGGTGACTTACAGGAAGTAGTGCTGGTAACATGGTAGGTGAGTGACACTCTCTCTTCTAAGGATTTGTCTACACAGGAAAGTTATGCAGCTCTAAGACAAGACATGAATTTAAAATGCTATAGCTCTATCAGTGTAACACCTGACATGGACACTTATTCTGGCAAAAGGCCTTTCCCAGTTTAGCTTCTCTTGCTTTGGAAGTGGTTTAAGCTAAGCCCCCCCAAAGTCACTCTTATTTAGAATAAATGTGTCCACATGGAGAGTTATACTGGAATAATTACAGTGATTTAACTATGCCAGTAGAAATGGAAAGTTCCCATGTAGCAAGTCCTTGGTCAGTTCTGAAGACATGCCAGAATGGTGTTATTTGGTTACCCTAGTGTCTTAAGAACTGTGAAAAATGGGGTGTGGGGGCTTGAAAATAGGCACCTATATAAGACAAGGCCCCAAATATCAGGGCTGTCCCTACAAAAATCAGGACATCTGGTCACCTTATAAAGGATATGATGTTGCTGGAGATGTTCTCTCTCATAAGATACATTAAATTGAGGTCTTGGCCATTTGAGATCGTGACAAATTCAATGGCACTTAATGCAAAAGCAGGGATGTAAGCCTCAGTGTCCTAGTCATATTCCACTTTGGGTAACTAAGCTCTGCAAGTCTAAATTCTCCTGCGAGTTCCAGTGGCTTTCATTACCTTTATTTTTGTCTAAATTGTTCTGGAGCATTACCATGTTTAACAGCTGCTGAACTCCCTCCCAGAGATCACTGCACTGCAGAGGCAGGGAAAATGATTCTTTTATCTAGTAGATAATCTGCTACAGAAGCCTTCTTGAATAAGAGGTATTGTGTAAATGTAAACATATCTGATATTATTTTTCAAGTTCATAATATAGTATCTGTTTCTGTGAAGTCTACTTTCCAGCTTCAGCAGGGATCAACAGCACTCACTCAAAACAGCAGCTACCCTCCTGTTTCCATTTCAGACAAGTTCCTAAGTTACCTACTAAGCAGTCAAAATCAAAGGGCTAAGATGACTCCTTTGGACAAAGTTAAAAAAAAAAAACAAAAAACAACCCACCACCTTTCAGATCACCTCAGCTTTCAACACAGGAGTGCCCCTTTTCTTGCCTTATCCCCCAGCAAGAAGTCAGCTGTGCTCTGCACCACCACCCAGGAGTTAAAGTAAGGGGGAACGCACTGGAACACCGTTCCAGGCCCCTAAAAATAAAATAATGGGGCAGAAGGCAGCATTCCAGTGCTTGCCCCCTTACTTTAACCCCCGCTGCCTTGTGCTTCTCCTTCGGCCTCTCAGACTCCCCGAGTGGCAGAGCAAGCAGCAGTGCAGCCAGGAGCAACAGCGGCAGGAGGAGAGCACATGGCCTGGGGCTGCCAGATCAGCTGGGAGAACTAAGTGCACACACCCTGTTTCCCTTAGTTAGGAGGCTACTGGCTCCATTGGTGCACATGTAGAGCCTGGGAATAGATGGGGCCGATGCTGAAGAAGGAGCTGGCAGGTGGTACCACTTGGCACTGCAGGATAGGCTCGAGAAGTGCAGATTCAGGAATTGCTGGTGCCTGTGGTGGTGCAGTTAATGGGTTCTGAGCCTAGCGCCTGGCCTGGCCTCACCCCTCCTGCTGGGTACATTTCCTCATATGGGGGCTCAGGAAGAGTTATGGCCTCCTCTGTCTGGCCACAAGGGGTGGTGCAGTGACGAGGTAGCAGTAGCCCCCTGTCCTGCCCCATGGTAGCAATCTGTGTTCCGCCATTCCTCCGAGGGGTCCCCATTGCAGTGAGGGGCATCCATGCTGCCCCAGCCCCTTGAGGGGCTACCCCATAGTAGTGTGGGTGCAGCATTCCCCCTCTTTTCCTGAAACAAGGGGTGCATTGCAGTGAAGGGGTAGCCTTGTATCCAGGGGCATGAGGGCCTTTGCTGACCATTCGCACCCCACCCTTGCCCTATGGGAAGTCCTTTCCCTCAGTGAGTGGTAATGGGAGGCTGGGAGTGGCTCCAGGGGTATAATCTATGAGCAGGTTTCTTCTGAGAAGCAGTCTCTTTCCCCACACGCTGAGCATTGGCTCACAGTTTAAACTCTGGCATTTTTACTGCTGTTTTTCTTCTGCTGCTGCATTTTTTGCAAATCACCCAAACTGTAATAGCACCAGGACATCCTTCATTGTGAACTTCTAACTTGCTCCTTTGACATACAAGACTGTCCCTTGAGCTCATTATTCCTCCGTGGTTTCAGGTTGACAACCAGGACTTGGGGGGGGGGGGGGGCGGGGAATATTACAACCTATTGACATTTTCAATGAAAGTGAGACTCAAAGTATCTTTGTAATTATTTGTGTTTATGTTGGGAAGAGCTGGTAGAGATTACAGGGCTTAAAGTAAAGGGACTGGGTGGGGGCTGGGTAGTGGTGGAGGGGACTGTGAAGGGCTGGAGTGGGGGCTAGCAAAGTGTGGAGGGCACTGGGGGACTGAAAAGGGGTGAAGTGGAGATAGGAGCTAAGGGGGTTAGGAGGCAGGGAGAGGAATGGGGATGGGGGCTGAGGAGGACATGGAGAAAGGGGAGTCTGATGTGGGCACCTGTGGACAAGGTTGGGGTGATGTGCATTTGGGACTGTGCTTCATTTGTAAGGAAAGAGCTGCTGGAGCTCAAAAATGCCTATCTAGGCTGGGGCCCCCGCATGCATGAAGGAAACCTGGAGATTAGGACAGTTCCCTGGCCAGTCCAATTTTGCTTTAACCACTGTCCCACCATACAGATCGTGCACTCATCACTATGTCCCACCCTCACCCCTGAATGCTGCTGTCTGCCAATGATTTGTAATGCACACTGTATAAAGAAAAGTTGAGAAGCAGAGCTTTTCTAGGAATGCAGTCAGCTCTCAATGCACACAGCATTCCTGTGGCTTTCTCTCCTCCCTCCCACCTAACCTGAAGCAGCTACAGAGAATGCTTGCACTGTGAGTGTTAAAGAGACACAGTGGGCCAAATAGTCTTAACATAAGGAGGCAAAGCTGCTCCACTAACTTCAAACAATACACCCACTTAGATAAAGGCAGATTATGACCCAATGTGTCAGAGATGCTCCTGGAGTAGGCATCTGCCCTTCATTTAGCACTGATGCTTCCCTCTGAAGAAAGAGAAAACATGCTGAGCAGGCCTTTGAGGAGAGGACTGCTGCTGCTCTGGAATCCAGAGCTGTGGCATTTCCAGAGATGAACTGCCCCCCCCCCCCCAACTCCCACTGGAGTCTCCAGTGTTCAGCCTCGCTTTAGTATCTCTGCAGGCAAGCGGTAAGTGCTGAGTGCTTCTGGAATAATGGTGAGAGTAGGAGGGTGAGCAGTGTGTGGGCCTGCTGTGGGAAGAATCTTTCTCACTTCTGTTTCTAAAGCGGGATCTCTTCCTCTTTGTCAGTGATCCGTTTTTCAAACCACAGCTTCGTGTAGCAATGGGAAAGAGGACTGTAGCAACTGCTTAACACACTTGCTCTCTCATCTCATCTATGCTCCCTTATCCCTCTGTTCTAGGTTCCTGGCCATTGGTCTATAATACCTATGCACATTCAGAGAAATGTTTCAAAACAAACAAGGAGTCCTGCTGCACTTTCAAAGACTAACCAATGTATTTATCACATCAGCTTTCATGGGAGGAAATCCCACTTCATCAGATGCTTTGAAAGCTCATGAGATAAATCAGTTGGTTAGTCTTTTGAAAGTGCCACAGGCCTCCTTGTTTGTTTGCAGAACTAGACTAACACTGCCCACCCTTACGAATGTTTCCGTTTCCCTACCCCTCTGCGTCCTCAACAAGAGAGGTCCTAACTCCATTGATTCACTTTTCTCTACTTCATGAGATCAACACAGTGCATCAATACATTAAAAGCCCCTAAACCCCAACATGAGAATTAGTCTGTGAACTTATTACCTGTTTATGTGGAGAGCATAGATAGCCCGACACAGAATGCACTGGAAAAATGGAGGGAAATTCCACATAAGAGTTTCCACCTTTCATCTATTTTTCAACAAAAAGTCAATCGATCTGAAGTTTACCAACCAGATCTAATAAGCCACTTAGTCACAAGCAACACACCAGAGCTGGTCACTAAAGTAATGGTATCCATGATGTAACTAAGTTCCCCATCCTCAGAAGACAGGCCTTACCAAAACTCAGCATACTGATACTAACCTTTAAAAACAGGGACTTGAAAAATAAAAAGAGAATGCTAGTCAAGATGATTCCAAGGCAAACACGAGAAAATTATAATCCTTAGACTCAGCATGGAGGCTATTGAGCAAACCCTTACCAGAGACACAGGATGTAGACCTACTGCTAAGAAAGATAGGAAGCAGGAAGGAAAGAGAAGGGGAGGTGGCCACCATCTCAAATCAATGCCAAGCACAAAGAGATCCAAGACATTCCAAAGCCACTGGCTCTAGGAGGACAGCTCAAGAGAAATCAAACTTCATGGAGGGTGGTAAGTGTGTAAAACAGTGGTTTTCAAACAGTGAGCAGTGGCACAAACTGTCCGAGTGTGCTGTGAAATTCAGTACAAAGGGAATGAAAATCCATGTAAAACAAACACTGTTTCATCTTAAACAATATTCTATCCAACCAAAATTATAAACCATAAAACTTGTGAAAATTAATCATCAAATTAAAAGCTAGGTTTCTGTCTTTCGATTCTAAAATGTGAACATTCTAAATGCAGATGGCCAAAGGGCAAAATTGAGATGGTGGGTATTTTTTTCTGGTAGACTTGAAACATTAATGCACTTGATCCTTCTTTAGGTTGTTGTATGCACTGTGTCACAAACCCCTCTAGTAAGACTGTAACCACAGTAAATATAAGTAAATGTGACCTTTATGAGCAATCAATTTAGCTGAAAAAAGTAGGTGTGCCATGGTATTGTCTGTCTTATTGAAGTGTGCCATTTTACTAAAAAGGTTGGGAACTGCTGCTGTGAAAATCAAGCCGTCAAAAAGGCACCAGTCAATCTGGGGGCTTATGGTCCGCTATAATCCTCCTCTTCTGTTCTGGATCGACTCGAGCATTCTGAAGCCCTCATCAACAGCAAACAGTGCTCAAGGAAGGTACAGCAGTCACCCTTTTCCATAGCAGGAAGCATGGCAAGTTTGCTCTGTCCTGGGACTAAAGCATAATGGCCAATGTCATGCCAGTGCAGTGCCATCCTATTCACCCCGCAGTACATGAGGCTCCTGACTACACACCTCAGCCATTCTGAAGCACTGAAAATGGACAGAAAACATCTTGTCTAGAAGGCTTCCCCTACAAATGTTGCCTATTGGTCAGTCCATTTCTTGTGTGGCCATGTCTTCTACCCAGCATCATAGGATTCAAGAGAGCCCAGAACATACCAGGAGTCATCAAGAGAAGAGGAAAAGGCTGGAAGAGAGAGGGTGAGACTGGACATTTAAAAGAACAATACCAATTCACTAAGCTTTTTCAATGAGTCTATGCCAGGGCTCAGCAACCCCTGGCACATGTGCCGGTAGTGAGTGGCATGCAAGCTGATTTAGAGCAGCACACAGCACCCTCCACCAAAAGTGCAGCTCCTGCCTCAGAAAAGCGGGTGCCTCTGCTTCTTACCCCCCCGTCACAGAGCAGTACTGCTCTCAATGTTGGGAGACTGCGTACCTCTGCTCAGACAAGCCTGCCACCCACCGAGAGCAGTTCCTCTTGGCAGTGTGCCTAGGGATCAGTCCCCAGGTATGTACCAGAAAGAAGCTGCCTGAACCTGCAATGGATTCTTTCTGGAGTGTGCCTGACATGCACACACCTCCCTCACCAAGCATGGCCACTGCCTCCGCAGCCACTTTTTTTTTTTCCCAGCAGGGAGGGTTGGGGAGGATGGGCACACAGGTAGTCAGCAAAGGTTGCCAATCCCTGGTCTATACTATAATGTTAAGCAGATATACTCTTCTTCTAAGAGACAAAAGAAGGAATGATTCCTCCTGCCCTATTGCTTTGTGAAAGCCTCATAGATGAAGACTGCCTGCATATCATGCCAGCAGCCCTACTGACAAAGTTATACACATGCAAAAGTGCCTGCTCTATTGAAACCATGAAAGTCACCATACAGAACAGCTAGCTCACACACAAAGCAAACAAATGGAAAAATATTTCCCGGCCTCCCCTACTCAAGATTATTAGAGCTGGCAGATCTTATCTAGTACTTGAAACTCCTGTAAGTTTTAAAAAATTCAGACAAAACCATGATCTAAATTGACAAGAGTTCCTTAAAAATATTCATTTCTCCACTCTCAGCAGCAGGGTGGAGGGGTACTTTTGCCAGAGCTGTTAATTTTGCACAATGATGTTGCAAGAGTGCTGTAAACACTGACCCTTGGAGCCTTTTCCCTGCAAAAACTTCAACTCTTTCATCTGCTGCTCTTTTTTATGCCTGGAGAACTCATGCTACATAGTACAAGCCTACACAAGCCCACAAGGAGCTGTTATGACAGTAAGAAACAAAAGGAAGGGGGAGGATTTTCTTTATAATTTTTTTTTTAAAGTTTTAGAGACTGTAAAAGTACACTCTCTGTAAAAGAGAGGGAGGCTAATTGTCATCCATCATCATTTATATTCTCTTCATCTCTTTTCATCATTTGAGCTGCATGCATGGGTAACTTTTAGGCACTGGTCCTGCAGCTGGATCCACACAGGTGGATTTCTGTACCTCACAGAGCCCCACTGACCTGAACAGGGCTATTTATGGGCCTGGGATATCTCCATGTGGATTCAGCTGCAGGATCAGGACCTATGATTGTCAAAAAGATTACAGTGCCAGTCTCAGATTAATACTTAATGGACTAGCATTCGCATGACACAAATCATGAATTGTGAAACTGGCACCAAGCGGCACTCTTGCTGGAAGACTCTGGAGAGAAGCTAACACTTGAACATGCACGTAGGACACTAATCTACCTACCCGTCTTTGGAGTTGGTCCTGTGATTGCAAAATAATTTTTTGACATTAGGAAAAATAGTATAAAAGGATTGCTCAGACCATTAACAGGAACTGTGTTGTCTGAGCAGGAAACAGGCAGGCAACCAGGTAATCATGAAGAATATGATTACATTTGGGGATCACTGCTGTATTATGTATATGCAACATTACTTATACTCCAATGTCTCTTTCCTCTTATACCCATTTTGTCTTCCTCTTCTGCTCTTCACATTCATTATGGGGTAGACCAGAGGTGGGCAAACTTTTTAGCCTGAGGGCCACATCTGCCTCTAGGTGAGCCAGAGAGAGGTAGGGGAAGAGGCGGGGCTGGACGAGGCAGCAGCTGCTGCATATCAGGCAGGGCACCGCCACTGGATCCATGGAGGGAAAAGAGGTTGGGGACAGGAGAAGGGAGCAGCCACCGCACTCTGACAAGGATGCTGCTGCTGGGCCACCAAACTCCAGCCAGAAAGCCACCACTGCATGCAGTGCAAAGGGGTGGGACAGGGGGAGAAGAGTGGCCACCATGCCCAAGCCAAAGTGCCATTGCGCCCATGTGGTGGGAGAGAGAAGTGGCCAGGAGTTTGGAGCAACTGCCATGCTCCAGACAGGCCCAGCTGGATGGCCTGAGGTATGGCTCCCCGCAGCCTCATCTAGTCCATGGGCTGTAGCTTGCCTGCCTCTGGGCTGGACACCACTACCCTTACTCATTCTGAGTATTCATTACTCATTTGTTCCATTGCAATATAACTGCAACAAAACAAATTGAAAATTGCAGCAAAAATGATTAGAGTTATGGAACAGCTCCATATGTGGAGAGGATAAGGAGGGATAGAATCGAGGTCTATAAAATCACAACTGATGTGGAAAAGTAAACAAGGAAGAGGTATTTACTCCTCCTCATAACACAAGAGCTAGGGGTCACCAAATAAAATTAATAGGCAGCAGGCTTAAAACAAATAAAAGGAAGTACTACTTCACACAATGCTGTCAGCCTGTGGAACTCCTTCCCAGACGATGTTGTGAAGACCAAGACTATGTATAAAAAGGGTTCAAAAAAAGAACTAGATAAATTCATGGGCTATCTTTAAGTGCCACACGACTCCTTGTTTTCTTTATGTCTACACTGCAGAGCTTTCTCGAAAAAGGGTTTTTTTAAATAATTATTTTGAAATAAATTTGAAATAATTATTTCAAAAAATTTTTTTGAAAAATGTTATTTTGAGAGAGGAGTCCAGGAGGACTGCCTGTCTCAAAATAAGGCAGTGTTTTTTATTTTTTTGAAAGAGAGTCCACACTGGACTTTTTTTTTTTTTTAAATTAAAAAAAAAAAAAAAAAAAAGGAGGCCAATGTAAAAGATAGCCAGGCTTTTTTGAAAAAAGCCATTGCCGCGTCTGGAGATGGCTTTTTTTGAAAAAGCTATTCTGAAAAAGCCTTTTTGTCAACAGGTAACCAGGTTTAGTGCTTTCAAAAATGCTCTGGTATATTGAAATACCAGGGTGCTTTTTCGAAAAAGGCTTTTTTCGGAAAAATGCTGCTTTTTTTAAAAAAGCCAGGTTTTGCTTTTTCGAAAAAGTGCTCTGGTATATTGAAATACTGGGGCCCTTTTTTTCGAAAAAAGAAAATGGCCCTGCAGACACAGTAAAGGTTTTTTGGGATAAGCCGCCTTATCCCGAAAAAACTTTCTAGTGTAGACGTGCCCATGGAGGACAGGGCCCTCTATGGCTGTTAATCAAGAAAGGCAGGAATAACTGTTTGCCAGAAGTTGAAAATGGGTCAAGAAAGGTTCACTTGATGATTACCTGTTCTGTTCACTCCCTTTGAAGCACCTGGCACTGGCCACTGTTGGAAGACAGGATACTGAGCTTGCTGGACCATTGGTCTGATCCAGTATGACCATTCTTACGCTCTGCAAATAGTCCCACTGAAATCAATGGAGTTATTCACGAAGAAAGTTACTCCTCAGTGTGAATAGAGTGGCAGGATCTACTTCTATATAATTTAGTCTTTTTTAATATTTGCACTAAAAATTATAGCTCTTTTGAACTTTGCATGCCTTTTAGACTTTTATTATATTTACTTAAGTTTTACTGTATGCATTTTCCCTATTTAAAAGAACAGTAAAACCAACATTTTTTTTTAGAAACACAGATTTATAAATCTCAATTAAAATGATTTAACCATGTCTAAGAACCTTGTTTCGCTAGCATCATTTTAGTATATTAAAAGTGGAATCACTCTTAAATCTAGTTTATTTTTCATCATTTATGCCATTTATCTTTTCTACCTTTAATTCACTTTGCATGCTGAAATTTATCTGATCTGTTTCATTCTGCTTCCAGGCACTCTCTCTCTCTCTGGTTCTCATGTATTAGCTTAGAGCTGCAATGTCGGACTTGCTAATGTACAAAGCCTAAATATGGAGCAAAGTCACTGCATTCTTTGAAAGAAATTAAAGCTAACCAGGTCAAATTTGGGCACTGGACATCCCACTGAATATATGTCAAATCAAGTAATATCTACAGTCAACCCAAAAAGGATTATAGAGAAGCCCACTGGGACTAGACAGTTAAAGGCCAGTCAGACACTAATTTAATTTAATTTAATAAACTGCAACTGTATCTGACTCCCTGTTAGTGACCATGATCAATTCACTGCAGCATTATACCTAGAGTTGGTCAGAAAAATTCCAATGAAATAATTTTTTCATTGGAATTTGCTGCTTTGCCAAAAATGAAATGTTCCAGAGAGAATTCAATTTCAGCGAAGAACCTCTGGAATCCAGATGAATCCACTGGTTTCTGGCCAACTTACCCACCCAGTTCCTTACCTACTGGATCAGTTAAATGGGTGGACTGCCTCAGACCCCTCCATCCCCTTGTGTTTAGAATTCCAAAATTTTCGGGTTCATTCTAAATCTAAACAAAAAGGCATTTTGAAATATTGAAATCTACAGCACAACTGAATACCTTTCACTATCAGGTTCCAGTTATAACAGTGATGAATTTGTAGTAAACAGGGAGAAAGCCACTGTATTCTTTCAATCTTGGGCTTAACCAAGTTACTAGTCATATCACACCCAAGGAGTCACCTTCTCCTGCAATGATAGAACAAGACTCCAAGTTGGGGTTGGGAGCAGGACTGACTGCTGCGTGTGCAGTAGGTGCAGCCCGAAGTTGCACCATTCACAGCCAAGCCCTGCGGCCCCTGATCCGCCACTGCCACAACTGGGTTCTGACCCATATTTTGAAAACCACTGATCTAAAGCAGTGAAATGTTGGATGTGTCTGAAAGCCATCCTGAGAACAAAAGCTAGTGCATATTGATTTCTTTGTTGAACTGGTGGACCAGTATACATGAGCTTGCAGTGATCAGTGAGGTGCCCTGATCCTTGCAAGATGGAAGTTCCCAGGGTTGTGTGCAAGACTGGGGGTCTTTGCTGGGGGACCATCCCATGAGTGGCTAGTGAGAGCTTACTTCCACTACCTGAGAGACTGGTTATACTCTGGAGGCTGAGCGTGAGCTGACTTAAGAGTGGAGGTTCACATAGCTGGGTGGAGTAAACTGGGGCCATGGAGTGGAAAACTGAAGGGCACAACAGCACACCAGTCTAGACAGCAGGAGGGGAACGCCACAAAGATGCTTCTTGTTCATTTCATCTCAAGTTCCCCTACCCTGCCTCATCAAGTGACACTTTTGCAGAAGTCAAAAGAAAAGCTACTTTGTGTTACTGCTAGCTTTTTCTTGGGAGTCCTGAACAGACTCTGTAAAGCTCTTTGCCACCTTCCATCCTATTTCAGCACAACCTCCCTCCTCACCCAAAGACTGGTCACCTTTTGCAAATCTCTGTACCTCAGCAAAAATGGGATTTACACAGAGATTCTTCTGCAGTGCTCCTAGCCATCCCTGTCACGATGTGGGTAGGGGAAAAGAAAGAAAGAAAAGCACTGAGCTTGTCCCTGAATCAAACCCACAGACATACTATGCTAACAAAGTTCTATCCAGTTGCTATCATGGACAGCAGCAAGTCCCCCATTTGCATAACAATGCCACACGTTTACAAGCGCACAAGCCACAGATAAAGAAGAAATGCAGCAGCTGTAGCCAACCGGTTACAAAAGAATTGTGTTTATTGGGCTTTCCTCCACCCCACCCCACCCCCCAATATTTACAGACCAAGTAACAATAAGGTGGCAAGTTTGCAAGGTCAGATTTTAGACTCAGGAACTGTTTTAATATGACAGAAAGAGAGAGCAAGGTATTGATCTTTCTTTACAGATGGATGTTCTAAGATGTACAGAAACAAGTGAAAGCCTCCATCGCACAGCCTGTTCAGATTCCAGGACTTTGTCTTTTATTACCCAAATCAACAGTGTTTATAAACTAGGGCTCTCACTATGCTCTGAGAGCTAGAGATATCTAAAGAAGTTAAGTGAACAAAGAGGCAGCAATACAAAAAGTAACAGCCTTGGGGACAGTGGGACTTCAGTCCTTGCCTACTCACTGGCCGGCAGCATTGCTCCTCCACATTCAGGGAAAAATTCTGCACTTGGATATTCGAGTGGCCCCCACAGAAGTCAATTGGGGCCGGAAGTGAGGAGGACAATTTGACCCACAGCTAAAAACAGACATGTCTAAGACAGGAAACAAGCCCATGGGCACAAACACTAGACCACCGAGTTTTCTGATTTTAGTAATTTCCAAAGAGGCAGCCGTATTAGTCTAGTCCAGCAAAAAAAGTTGTGTGGCTCTTAAACACTAACAGATTTATTTTTCATATGTGCTTTTGTGGGAGAAAATCCCACTTCGTCAGGTGCTTCGAAGATGGGGGAATTTACAGAATGGAGTGAAAATAAATGCAAGGGAGTGCAAAACATAGGATCAGATCATAGAGTAACAGCCAATCGGAGCAGTTGTTTAGGTTCAAACCCTGGAAAGCCTTAAGTCAAATTACCTTTTGTAATGGGAAAAGAACCCATAGTCTCGATTTAATCCTGCTTTCACACAATTTAATCTGCATATTAATTCCAGTTCAGCTGTTTCTCTTTGAATTTGATGTCAGCCACCCCAAGGTTTGAACCTAAACAACTGCTTTGATTTGCTGTTACTGTATGACCTGATCCTATGTTTTGCACTCCCTTGCATTTATTTTCATTCCATTCTATGAGTTCCCCCATCTTCGAAGCACCTGACGAAGTGGGATTTTCTCCCACAAAAGCACATGTGAAAAATCTGTTTGTGTTTAAGTGCCACATGACTCCTTGATTTTTTTTTTGCTGATTTTAGTAGCTCGTTTCCCCTTGTGGGCCCCTTATTAAAGGATTCCAGCACCCAGGCCCAAGTAATGACTAGCTGCCAAGCAGGGTGCCCCCTTGTTTGAATCCAAAAAGGAATCACAGATTTTGGAACCAAAATTCTTTCTGGGCAGGTTGTGAAGGAGTATGTCAGTAGCAACAGTGCTGCCAGGGCAATCTCTGACAAAAACATGTGAGCACAGGCTCATACCCCCCTTAAAACTCAAGGCTGCAAGCTCAGCAACAGAACCAGTTCCCAAGGCAGGGCAGGGTTTTCCCAGCAAATGACTATTATTAGCACACCCTGACTCCTTCTTGTCACTGTAGCAAATGCACAAAAAACGAGACGCTTATTCCGCCCTCCCAGATGAGCCCGTTTGACCCCTGACAGAGAGGTAGGCTGAGTCATTCAAAGTCTAGTCCATGCTGACTTTCATCTGTAGAGTCAGGCCCAAAGACCTAGTATCAGAAAAAAATCTACTGGAATTGGACAGTTGGGGCTGTACACTGAGCTGTTGAACATTCATTTAGCCAATTTACAGCAGCTGAGGACCAGGGCTAATAGCTTCAGTCTGCTTTCTGACAGAGACCAGTGCTACCCCATAGCATTCAGCACTGACCAGGAAACAAGCCAAGTTTAGAGTGGCTGGATGATGTGCTGATTCAAATAGATCCCACAGAAATCTCTGCTGACAGGACACCTTTGCAGGCAGCCTTAACCATACTTGCATCTGATCCGAATGCTAGAATCCTAGTCCAGCAAAACATAAAAATCAAGGAGTCGTGTGGCACTGAAAGACTAACAGATTTATTTTTCGCATGAACTTTCGTGGGAGAAAATCCCTCTTTGTCTTGAAGCATCTGATGAAGTGGGATTTTCTCCTATGAAAGCTCATGCGAAAAATAAATCTGTTAGTCTTTCAGTGCCACACGACTCCTTGATTTTTATTTTTAACGTGAACGCTGCCTGCCTTCCAACTGAGTGAATACGCCTGGGTGCAGGGGGTGCCAGCTGAGGCAGGGAGATTTAAATTACACCTTCCTTTGCTAATGTGGCTGAATTTATCATAAACCTAAGGAGGATAGATGGTGTGGGGGGAGGGAATACAATTGTGTGTATTATAGGGGCATCCTGCTGATCACTCTCTCTAATCGGACCACTTAGCAAAGTGTTACTACCACTCAATCTCTCTCTCTCTTACCACCCAGCTTGTGAATATATTAACAAAAAGGGCGCTCAGGCTGCACTCAATCTTTGATGCTTCCGGCTTCTGCACTCAGCCATGGCTGAAGGATACAGCTGCTCTCAAAACCTTCAGCAGGTGTATCCTCTGTCTGCGGGGTTCTCGTTTCCTGTTTGTACCACAGTCAGGACAGGCTGCCTATTCCTTCAGAGTGATGAGTAATATTCAGTGGTATGTGCCAAAACAAAAACAAAAATTGCAAGACAAGACTCACACTTCCACATTGCCCCCTTCTTGCACTCCCCCCTCCCCTCACCATGACTCTCAGTGCATTACTTAGCACAGTACATAACCCCTTTGATGTTTCGCTTTTATGAATGCTTGGCAAATCTGCAGAACACTCACTGTCTCTATGAAAAGTAGGACATTCAGGAAAGAAATACTGAGTGATAAAGGGGGAGAAAAATTGATGTTTGGTACAGGGCAGAGTTGTTAGAGTTTATCATCTCAGTTCCCAGCACACACCTAAACTCATTCCATAATTCCAGATGCACTTTCCCTCTCCATACCAAAGAAATACTAGAGTACGGGCATAAATTGCTACTGAGCAATTCTAGAACATTACCTGCTCCCTGAACAGAGCTTGGGGTAAAAATGTGATGAATTATTTGGTTAAGACTCATAAGTAGATTATTAAATGTCTGTCTGCAAACATGCCATACAAACAAACCCAACTGGTTTTTACCCAGATTACCTCTGATGAATTCCTTCAAAAATCATGAGCTTAATTTACCCCACCATTACTCTCCTCATAAAATAAATGAGCCTCACATCATGTCCTGATGATGGTCAACAAAGTAGAGTACTGTTTTTGGTCCAACAGAGAAACAAGCTCCAAAGTTGATGGCCCTTTCTCATGTCTCTAGTCCAGGGGTCTCAAACATGCAGCTCTATTTCCTGCAGCCCACAATGACACTATTGTTACTGATATTTGCAATATCATTGTATGAAAAGGTTTCAGTGGTGCGGCCCTTGGGCTAACGTAGTAGTCCTCATGCAGCCCTCATGGTGATTTGAGTTTGAGACTCCTTCTCTACTCCCTCAGAGATGAAAGCTAGGGACTTTTGGCACAGGAATTTTTCTCAACAGCCTCAATGGCACAGAGGGAAAGAGGTGGATTCTATGATAACTTCTGAACACCTGGAGCAGACACTGTCTTTGTCATAGGTTCAAAATGCTTCCCATTATTTATCATTATCAAGTTCAAGTTGTCTGACACAATCTCTATCCAAGATTATTTCACCCAGGACCTGGGAAAGCAAAGAAACAGCACAGTTCAGGTCCAAAAACCCCCACAAAACTAAGTGCCTTCCTCCCAGCACATCCCATGGTCTCCCCAAATGGCATCATGTCTATGTCAAAGAGGAGGCGTGGTAGAATGAGATCCTGTGCACTCACCATCAAGTAGATGCCTTCACTGTCTAAACTCTACAACATAAATGGACAGATACACATGCAGGTTCCCAGCATCATGATCTAGGGCAATGGCTCCCAACTTTTTTAATGAGGACCCCCTTTGTAAAGTCAAAAAATTTTGTGGACCTCCAAATGATAATAGTTGTTATTGGGGACTGACTGCAGGAAGCAGTGCTGCAGAAGGGCAGTCGAGGACCTGGCTCCTACATGCTCCCAAGGTGCGAGGACATATCCAAGATGAGGCTAGAGGTGTCAAACTCATTCTATGGGGGGGGGGGCACATTGGAAGGCAGGACACCTGTCACAGGCCATGCGGCAGCATGGGTTTCCCAACTGCCTTCCTCTCCATTTCAGAGAGGCATGGGCTCCCCCTCCCCCTCCCCAACTCTGCAGGCTCTCCCACACCTTCCCCTTCCCCTACCTGTGGGCCCCCCTTCCCCACGCCAGCTCCTCTTCTCCTTCCCCTACCTCATGGTCACAGGGCAAAAAAAAAAAAAAAAATCAGTCTCACTCACAGGCAGGCAGGACTCCTGCCTATCCCCCTCTCCACCTACTCACTGTCAGTCATTCAGAATGCTGGCCTTTGGTGGGCTCAGTCCCGGCTGGCCTTTGACTGGCTTATTCCCATGTGGGCTCCAGCCACTTTTGCCTTTTTTTCTTTATTTGTGATTCGTGCAATGTGCTGTCAATCAAATAAGCATACTGACTACCTGACAGTGAACAGCTGGGATGGGGGACAGTGTGGTGACTCTCTGGAGCCGGCCTAGCCTACTGCAACTGAGTCTCTGATTGGTTGGCAGACCACAGCACAGCTGAGCCAGGATTACGCTGGGGTGCTTCCTTTGTTTCCCTGTGCTGTGACATGGATCACGTGAGTGAGTCAGAAGCACACCTAGCCCTGCTGTGCTGGAAGCCTCTCTTTGGAGTTTGCTGCTGCAGAGAGCTTGCAGGCACAGCCCAGGCTGCAACTCTGCAGACCAGGATCATCGCTCTTGGCGGGCTGGATCTGGTCCCCACAGGCCATAAGTTTGACACCCTTGATTTAGAGCCCTCTCCAACATGGATCGCTGTCCAGCAGTGGCTGGGGCCAGATGTATTCATGGACCCCTTGCAATAACTCCACAGACTACTGGACCACAGGCTGGGAACTACTGATCTAGGACCTTTCAGAAGGAAAGAACAGAGCGAGACTCCATCCACCATTACTTGCACAATAGAAAAGCCAACAAAACCTCTTATTAATAATAAAGGCCACTGACTGATCTAAAGCAAATATGGATACTTGATGGACAGAAATCATTAATAGTATGTGCACAATGTTGCAGCACATCTACAGAGCTTTGGCTTTGCTACTGTAGCCCAGCTGAGCAGATGCTTTCTACACTGACAGAAAGGGTTTTTCAATATATATGGTTAATTCACTTCTCCAAGAGGCAGTAGTTAGGCTGACAGAAGAATTCTGTTGACCTGGCCACATCTACACTTACAGAGTGTTGATCCAGGGCTTGACAAATTTCTTCTGAATCTAGGATCCAGCCCAAAAATTAAGGAGCCAGCCTAGGGGTGTCAAAGTCATTTAGCCTTCAGGGCAACTTCTGTCAGCAACTCAGTCTGGCTGGCCACTCATCCCCACTCCCCAGGATGCTCACCTTCCACTCTTGCCCCTAAACTGCTCTACTCATCCTGCTCCCCCCAGCCCTTCAGCGAACCACTCTACTCACACCGCTTCTGCAAGCTCCCCACCTCCCACTTTTGCCCCCAAGCCCCAGGGAGTTGTAACTGCGGCAGGGCAAGTGGGGCTTTGCACTGGGCATGCCAAAGCAGCTTCACTGAGCCGCTCCATTAAAGGGCGCATACCTCACTGGTTGCTCCAGGTGCCAGTCATTGTAAGGGGCACATTCTGATCGAAATGCACCACAGGGGCCCAATTCTTTACCTGTGGCTCTGCTAAGCCCCCAATCTCCCGCTCTACTCACCTCCTGCTCTCCCAAGTTTCTCCCACCAGACTGCTCTATTCATCCCCAAGGCACCTTGCAGGACCACACTGGAGTCTGTCTGGCTGAGGGCACTGCCACCAGCCTGCCACTCCCCCTGGGATTGACCAGCCAGCTAGGGAGTGGGGAGAGAGCACCTCATAAATCATGGCTCCTGGCCAGGCCCCCTCCCAACACCGGCTGGGCCCGCTCCCAAGTGCAGGCCACAGCAGAGTGGACCACAGGCTGCACTTTTGACACCTCCAAGCCAAACGAATGACAGGGAATGGACGTAGGAGTAGCCCCCTTTCCCACGGCATGCCAGGAGGAGCAAGAAGCAAACCCTACAGTAGGGCCTGCTTCTCGCTGCTCCTGGCATGCCGCAGGAAAGGGGGCTCTCCTGGGTCCTCTCCCGCTGCTGACATGCCAGCATTCCTCAGGCATACCAGCAGCAGCAAGTGGACTCAGGAGCAACCCCCTTTCCCTTGGCATGGCATGAGTGGATGGGAGCTGACTCTGCAGCAGGGTCTGCCCCTTGTTGCTGCCAACATGCCATGGGAAAGGGGGCTGCTCCTGAGTCTGCTCCCCTCTGCTGACTTGCTGGGGAATGGACTCAGAAACAGCCAGTTTTCCTGGGGCATGGCAGCAGCAGCAGCAGCAGCAGCGAATGTTCCCCACTGTCACCAACATGTGGCAGGAAAGGGGGTGAGACCTGACAAATCTTAAGGACCAGGATGAAATTACTAGGCACTATGGCAACTTGTCTCCAAGGATTTGTCAATCCCTGGGTTAGTTGACCTAACTACAATCACAAAGGTTGTGAAATTTTTCACAATTCTCAGCAATGTAGCTAGGTTGAGCTAATATTTAAGTGCAGACCAACCCTAGGCATGCCTTAACAAGTGAAACCACAATATCCATAGCAAAGCAAGGCCTTACACTTCCCTGCATTTATTTCATTCCATTTTGTAAGTTCCCCCATCTTCAAAGCGTCTGATGAAGTGTGATTTTCTCCCAAGAAAGCTCGTGAGATACTTGTTAGTCTTTAAAAGCGCCACAGAACTCCTTGTTTGTTTTCCTGAACTAGACTAACATGGCTGCCCCTTTGGAACTTGTCAAAGCTAAAAAATTGCTGTGAAAGGGACTGATGAGACATGCAGAATGTATTAACAGTTATGTTCTACTAATCCACCACATGGCAAAGTCCAATACTCGGTCTCATTTCTCCTCCAAAACCCCACATCCCTCTGAAAGGTTACAAATAGTTACTGTTTCATCCTGTAAAGTCCTCTCGTCTAGTGTATAAATAGGAGCCGGCTCTCTGGAAAGGAATGCTATTGCCAACACACCATGACAGTTATCTAATGGGGTGTGGTATTTACCTACAGGAAAGCCACATCCTTCAGCAATCACTTTGCTTAATAACCCACCACTTTACCCTGGTCACCGAGAGAGTATTCAAACCACTGTATTAAAAGATATTTAGATTACTTACTCATACTGTAATATTTGGTTTTACAATAGAACAGGATGTTCACTAGCTGCAGGGAGGAGCTGGGCTTTGTGGCTTAAGTATCATGACAGATGGGAAAAACAGAGTTAAATGATTATGGATAACTACCATAGAAAAGAGCAGTTCTAGGATATACCCTTACTTGCTAACCTGGAAGAACAATAAAGACAGCTGGAGGTCATCTCTCCCAAGTAGAAAGTGGGACCCCTGTCACATTCTGGGATGCAATCCAGACTAGTGACAAGGGTATGTCACTGCCTGCCCCACAACCTTGAGTGCTTCATACAATAGCATATCAGCTTGCCAACCATACTCTAAGAGCTTGTCTACACTTAAAACACCACATCCACACAGCTGCACTGCTGTAGCGCTTTGATGAAGACATGGCCATGTCAACAGGACTTCTCCCATTGATATAGGTACTCTACCTCCCTGAGAGAATGTATCAAAGTCAACGGGTAGATTCTTCACACCCTTTCAGCCACATAGTAGAAGCAACCTAATTTCTAGCATACCCTTAACTGAAGAACAGTACTCCTCTATCTGAGAAGGTCATCCTCTCCAAACATAAAACAAGCCTGAGTCTATGTATGGCAGCAGTCCTATTACACCAGCCAGTCAGCAACCCACCAGTCAGGCATCTGGCTTCCACCAACCTTAGACAATGCCTGCAGACTGACCCCAATACATTCTCAGTCCTGAATTTTCCCACAAACGTGTGCTCCACATTGTTCAGTCCTGTCCTGGAAACTTCATATATTAAGATCTGCTGCCCCTGTAAGGAGTTGATATTCAACAGTTTGTTACTTTGACTGGAGTTACCAAATACAGTTCAATCTAAACACAACAGTGGATTGGTTTAGATTAAAGGTAAAACCAGTTTCTTAACAAAAGAAAATTCTATGTGATTTCATGTACGAGAGGCAAAGCTAGAAACCATTAAAAGAAATAAAAGAGAAAATGTGCACCCTCAAAAAAAATCTAAAACTTAAATCAAGCAAGTTTTGATTCAAGGCTTTGTTTAAAGTGCTTGTCTCACCAAAAGTCCTCCAGCAAGATGGTGACCTTTCTTTGGTCAGGATCTTTCCTGAAGGCCCAGCACTGCTGGTGGTCCCTTTGTCATCTTTAGTAAAAGAGAGAACTTGTGTTCTCATCTCCTTTCTTTTATAGTCCAGTGAACCTCTGAAGTGGATTCTTCTGAGGGTTAGCCTCCAATGTAAAGTTTATTTAAGCAAAAAGAAGGTGACAGGAAGTCTGCTGGTGAAGGAAGCACCCTGCTCTCTCTCCTCACCTGTTTGCTGAAACGTAAATCTGCTTTGTCTTTTACCATTTCCTCCTGCTCTGCAGTCTCAAGGACCCTGTTTCCTACTTACAGATAAACTGAGGTAACACCCATTCCTTTGTTTAGCATAGACCTGTTGAACAGCTTTTTGCCTAGGCAGAACCCTGTGGTTTGAACATGCGCTAACATCAATCATATAGAGGCTTTCATAACTTTATATATAATGTTGCTATATACATTTCATCATGATGCTATTGACCTACAAGTTATTAAGATTCAAGTGATGTCACAACAAGGCATATTTTGTACAAAGATTGCAATGGTGTGCATGGTGTGAACACAGGTGTGCTTTTGGTCACAAGTCCCCACAGGGAATATACAGAATAGCAGGATTCTAATAGAGCAGTGGTTTTCAAACTTAGGGTCACAGACCCTCAGATACTGGCTCATTGCACTCCCTGCTGTTGCTGCCAAAAGACTGGAATGCTTTGTTGAGAGATGTAACTGCTGGGTCACAGGCATATATGATTTTTTTCAACTGGGTTCTGAGGGAAAAAGTTTGAAAAATCACTGCAATAGAGAAAGGGTGCCAAACTAATTTGTTATGGCAGGTCAGATTTTACTTAAATGTACTTCAAGTGGGCCGTACATGCCATAAATCAAAATACTAGGGCGCTCTCTTGGCATTGTGGAGTGCTGTGTGTGTGAAACAGTGCTGCATGAAACCTCTCTATCTCTCTGAGACACAGCATGGTATCGCAGAGCTCAGTCTGACATACCCAGCATTCTGTAATGCTCCCAAACCTGACACTTGTGGCATTGCAGAGCGCTGGGTATACAAGAGCAGGAGCGTCACTGCACTGGGGCCAGCAGAGCACAGGCCCCACATCTCTTGCCTTCCCCACCTGGCCAGCAGAGCCTGAGAAGAGGCCGGATCTGGCTACAGGCTGCTTGCCAGCAAGCGGCTTGGTACAGGAGCTGGCTCCTGCCGTTTGCGGGCAGCATCAGGAGCCAGCTAAAGCTCCAAGCCTCCTGCTGCTTGCTGGCAAGTGGCCTGGAGCTGGACCCGGCCACTGCCACTGCTGGCAAGTGGCAGTGGCTGGGACTGGGGCAAACCCCAATTTTTAGCCTGCAACACTCCTGCACAAGACCACACTCTCTCTTTTTCTGTTAGGGAAATAGTGGAGTCCTGCAGAGTGTGATCACCAGGGACATCCTTGGGGGGGTGTGAGCAGGGCGACCACCCTGAGGGGCACCCCCAGCCCACTGCCTTTGGCAGAAAGCTGAAGTCAAGGGGCAGGGAGGAAGCACAGAGTCTCGCAACTGGGCTGGGCCACACTGCCTCCGGGGGTGGAGAAGCCAGCCAAGGGGTGGGGTGGGGGTGTAGAGCTTGGCCTCTGAGCTGGGCCACCTCCCCACTGTAGGGGGCATAGGCCAATTGTCCCTGCCCCCACCTAGGGATGGCCCTGGCAGTCATGGGCCAGATGGGAGAGGTTCACAGGCTGCATTTGGCCCATGGCCCCGTATCTGACACTCCTGAGGACCAGTGAGGTCAGGGCTACATTCTGTTGGGAAACAGCAGAGGAAAGAGAGGCCAAAGTCCCCTCCTAATCTAGGAGCAGGTGGCCTCAACAAGACAAGGATTATTTAAGATGTTCCATTCCAGACAATAGCTTTCATATAAGAGGTTAGTTCAGAATTGATAAGTGGCTGTGACTCAGCTGAAGTCAAAGAAATCACACCAGCTTGCATCAGATCTGAAATTGACCCAACCTGTCTGGGCCTTGAGATATAGTGGGGGTGTGTGTGGCTGTTTGTGTGTTACAATGAGTAGTAGTACCTTCTCTTCCCTATAGGTAAACACAGGGTTTTACCATCAAGATCCTGGGGATTCCTTACCTTTTACAAACACAACTGTGAACTGCAAATTATTAAGAAAATCTGTTTACTCAGCTAAGAAAGTAAACACATATAGCTTACACATGGTACTACCTACCTATCATTCCGTAGTTCACCCTTGCAATAAAACAGACAGCCACAACACACACATGGCCTCCTCCTGGCAGGAGACTCAAGCCAAGTTTAGCCTGCCTTATGGAACCACACACTGGTGTTGGTACCACTGTCACCCCCCACGGCTTGAAGTGGTTTCCATTCTATATGGGACTTACAGCTTGGTTTAGTGGCTCTCATCATCCCACTATACAAATTGTTCCATACCCCTGGACCCTACAACCCAGTTGACTGAAAATGTGAAATGAGCAGCAGCCTCTATGCAAGGCCAGATGAAAACAGAGGAATCCAACAGTGATCAGCAACAACATTCTGAAGCACAGCAGCTGAGGAAAGGCAACATATAAAATATCACTATAGATGGCTTACGTTAGTGGTGAATGCAGGGAACGAACAGTGCACCCAGGCTACATCAAACCAAGAATGAGTTCACTGCCCTGTTCATATAGTTTTTCTTACTTAGTGCAACCTACATAGAAAGTAACTTGCTTGACTTCATTCATTCCATGGCCATTCTATCACCTCCTCCCTTCCCTGGCCTCATTCCACCCAGGTTCTCACAAACAGATTAGTAGGGACTGTGTACTTCTGTGGTGAATAGATTGGGAAATAAATTCTAGACAGACAGAGGCTGCAGGAACAGTTGTAGAAAATGGAGGACATTAGAGCATGAATTCCTTCCCGCTTGGGTTTGGCTGCAAGGTGAAAGACAGAAAAAAAAGCAAACACGGAGTCCTGCGACTCTTTTTAAGACTAACAAGCTTACTTATCACATGAGCTTTCATGAGAGAAAATCCCACTTCATCAGATGCTTGAAGATGGGAAACTCACAGAATGGGAGCAAAATAAATGCAGGGGAGTGTAAGCCATAGGTCAGACAGTTACAGCAAATCAAAGCAGCTGTTTGGATTCAAACAGGGGAGTGTAGCAATTAGCAGGGAGGTGCAGGGGGGAGGAAAGCAAAGTTACCTCTTGTAAATGGAAAAAAAATCCATAGCCTCTCTTCATCTCCAAGGATTTTCTTTCATAAAACCTCATACAATAAGTAAGTTTTTTAGTCTTTAAAAGTGCCCCTCTGTTTGTTTTGCTGAACTAGATTAGCACAGCTACCCCTTGGAAGGTGAAAGAAAATGCATCATCTGACCCTAGAGTGGGAGTCTGGGGTCAGCTGGGACTTGGCAAGCCAGGGCAGGATCACCAAGAGATCTTAAAAGCATGTGGCTTTCCCCAGTCTCTGGTCCCACTGTTGGAGGGGGAAGTCAGGGCTTCCTCCCTTCATCCTGCCACAATTCTCGGAGAATCCAGTCATGAATTTCTGAGACTGCCACAGATCCCTAAAGCACAGGGCCCCAAGCAGCCATTTGTGGCGTTTGTGCCTAAGACCCACCCAGATTAATAGGGTGAGGAGATCCTCACAGCTCTGAAAGCATTCATTAAAGGCTTTATCTTGTTTGAAAAGTCATTCTGGGACATCCCAGGGCCTGGAACAACAGTCAGGAGGGGGTGCCAGGGAGCAAGCAATTTCATCCTCCAGGGTCCTCTCCTGCCACACGAAGGAAAAATCTGGCCCTAAATGAAGGACTTCAGGTGTCACTTCATATAATTTTATTAATCAGTTTGGATTTGTACAAAGAAGGTAAAAAAGGTGTCTATCCCCATACTTCAGATGCTCTCCCCAAAGAGTGAACAATCAGACTGGATCAATTGCAAATCCAGCCTGTCTAATGACCAGCATTTTGCACTGTGTTAAGCCAAAGGTTGCCTTGTTGCTGCAAACAGATTAACTCTCCTTTAAATAGAGCTGACCCATTGTGGAACGAGTATCCGTTTCCTTCTTGCATGGCTTGAAAAGGTAGAGAATCAAGATTATGTTGCATCTGACATCTATGCCAAACTGTGCTTACCATGAATACAAAATTAGGTCAAGTGGTCACTCATTCACCCCACCCAATGTCCACAGACAGCAGGATTTCTATTGGCAAACAGCCAACTTGCACAGACAGGTGCTATTTGCACATTCAAATTCTGTCCATCCTCATCTGATATGTACATACATAGCTGTGGGAACAAAGTCTGAGGTTATTTTTCAATATTCGCCCCATCATTCTCGGTCCTTGGATGGGAGAACGGTGAGGAAGGTCCAAGGAACCTACTGGCGCTCATCACAACATTGATGCACCATTAGTAGGGGTGGTGATATGTGCCTCGTAACCCTTAACCTGGTGGTTACAGCACTCCTCTGGGATATGGTAGACTCAGGTTCAATCCTGACCCCTTCAACAGGAGAGAAAAGATCTAAATGGGATCCCCATCTTCTCAGATGGATGTGCTAATCACTGAGCTTTGGGATAGTCGGATGTGGGGATCCCTCAGTTTCTCCTCTTGAAGCTGTTCACTGTAGATAAACAGAATGACTGGTGCAGGGGGACTGCATCCACGTCTCCCATCTCCCAGGCAAATGTCCAAACCACCTGGGCTAGAGAGTTGTCCTCTCTCTAGACCCATGGCTGAATCAAAATTACCAAAAGGTTAAATGACTTGCTCCAGGTCACAATGTGAGTCAGGAATGGAAGCAGGAGTTGTTGGATCCCAAACCACTGTGTCAGGAGACATTACTGAATCGCCACACAATGGTAAGCACGTCATGGAGAGCCAGGGAGATGGTTGGATTTGGCCTGGGGAGGGCAGACTGCTGTGTCCTGTAGGGTCGAGACATGCTGCCAAATGTGTTGCGGCCTGAAAAAGGTTGAAAACCACTGCTCTAACCAGTAGACAGCACTCCTTTTAGTTGTATGTACTGCATGGCACCACTTTTCATGAATATTCTCTGCCTCCCACTATAATCTGCACTTAACTCATAAGAAATCTGCCCAGAGGCTTTTTTCAGAACTAACCCCTCCTTACACATTGCTACATCACCTTGTGATGCAGACATGCTATTTTTCTCCCCAAGTGCCAAAAACACCACACCTTGCAAACAGGTTTCAAAGGCACTATGAAAATACTAGGAAGAAAACACAAAGATATCAATCTTTCCATAAACGGTTACACTGATTAAACTGGTTACAGACGAACTGGAACCTTTTACATTTTCACACTAAAAATCTTAACAAAAGATTGAATGAGTCAGGGGATGAATAATGGAGGAAAGGGTCTTTTAACACTCAAGTCATAACTTCAAATCCACCACAGGTTGGAGAAAACTGAAAAGTTAATGGAACTGAGGGATATTTAGTAGACTGGAGGTTCTCAATCCCCGAAGCTTCGCTACACAGCTATAATCAACCTCAGCCGTGCGCAACACAGGTGCTGCTGCTGGGGCTCCCACCATTGCCAAGGTTTCTCCTTGGCAGCAGCACTTTCAGCAGCAGGGCAACTTGGAGTAGTCCCCTGCTGCCAAAGAAAATCTTCCTGGTGGGCAATTTTGGCAACAGATGTCAGCAGGAGGAGCACCTGCTGCCACAAAAACCCGCTGCTGATGTCAATTTCAATAGCAGATCTTAAAGGTGCCACAGCCAGTGGTCAAAAAGCTCTCCTCACTTTCAGCAGCAGGCTGATTTGCTGCAACACACTCGGCTGCTGTGCTGCAACACACTTCTGTGTCAAGAACTACTATGGTAAGGCTATTAGAAATGAGTTGGCGGGTCTTAGTGGCCAAATGCCTGGATTAAAAATAAGAAACCACAATTTAAGAACATGAAAACCAGCCATAGCGGGTTGTCCCAATAGTCCATCTACCCCAGTATGCTGTCTTCCAACAGCAGCCAAAGTCATGTGCTTCAGAGGGAATAGACAGAAAAGGCAATCGCTGAAGGATCCATCTCCTGTCATGCGCTCCCAGTTTATGATGGTCCGAGGTTAGGGATGCCCAGAGCATGGAGTTGGTTCCCTGACCATCCTGGCCAGCAGCCACTGATGGACCTGTCTTCTGTGACCTTATCTAATTCTTGGCATCAATTAGCGACTATACTGTTGGCATGTGAGAACAGAGCCACTGTTTAAGTGTGCTATGGAAACTAAGCTATCCTCACATCAAAAGACCCATTAACAGATTAATGGCAGAAACATATGCACTGTTGCTGTTCATATCATACATGGTCTGTTGATAAAGAGAGGACTTCAGAGTACCTGACTGTCACTGTCCATCTAGCACCTTTTGAAAGCTGAAGTTCACATAATGTACCAAAAAAGCCCATTAGGATTCTGTCTCATCTCAGGTTAAAAATGAAAATTCTTCTCTGCTGGATTAGTTTATGTAATGTGCTCTTGAGCTGAAACTGCTCATACTTTCAGTCCTTAATTATGAAATGTCTGTCTATTTTAAGACACTTTATTAAGGATGAAAAAGGAAGAGAGTGAAACGATCAGCCAAAACAAATAAGCTTTATATTAAACAGCCTTCTACCCACCCCGTCGCACCCCCCCCCCCCCACCTCCCAAAGAACTTCAAGGTTACTATCATGGCAGGCAAGAATCTTAATCCTTTTTCCTGGCTGTCAGCAGTTCTCATGGCGACAGTTTCAGGAATCTGTGGTTTGTGTATTTGGCATATTTTTACCTAGTAAATCACATTCCTCTGTTAACATAAAAAGGGGCTCCTGGAGCATATCGTGTCACCATAAGCAAAACTTTGTAAAGGGATGCTGTCAAACAGGGAAGTCCTAACCTGACCTCTTTTTCCTTGTCTCTGTTCAGAAGCATTTTTAAAAATACTTCTGATTGACTCAGTCCATATCTGTAAGTGGTTTGACTGGTCTCTCAGTGGAAGTTACCATGGTACATATACTTCCCAACAGAGATCGCCTATCAAATGAGGCAAAGTAAGAATGGGAACTGCAGCACTCACCTGAATGCATGGGAAAGCAGGGATTTTTATAGCTATCACAGGGGAAGATCCATCATGTACCTTAATAGTTGATTATTTTAAAACCTATCGCTTAATTAACCAAGAATAATCTTGCTGCCAAGTAACTATGTAGCTCCATGTACAGCACTTTAGCTATTTTATTTAATAAACTGTACACAGGTACAAAGCCTGGCTAACAGGCCAACAATAGAACAAGCTTCCCTCACATGCACCCCAGCCACAATGCCCCAACCCTGACTTGGGGGACCTTCCCCTAGGGATCACCAGGATTATTTGTCGCCATGTTCAAAAGGGGTAGACATGTTAGTCTAGTTCAGCAAAGTGCCACAGGACTACTTGCTTGTTCAGGATAATTTGGTTTCCAGGGCCTGTGCAGTTCTTGGCCTCTAATCTATCTTTGTCAATTAATACAAAGTGAAGTGGTGAGTTTGGGAGGTGTGAGTTGGAACTTGGACCCACCAAGTTCATCTCATAGCAGGGCCAGGAAACCTCTATCAAACAGGAACAATTTTTAATCCCTAACCAGTGACCTACAACAAAAAAAGGCTCTAAAGCTCAGTAGAGGTGCACCTGTTCCCTAAGTGAGTGCTGTCACACTTTCAAGGGTGAAGTTTGTTTTCTGCAAAGGTAAACTTGATAAATTGAATTCTGACCTTTCTGATGCATACACCAGTAGGGTCTTCCCTCTGCACACACAAGCAAGATCTCCCCCAGGCACTGCTCTCAATCTCCTTCAAACAAACCCTGTTCTTAAAAGGGCAGCTCACATTAACCAAAATAAACACTAAATACAACAAAATAAATATTGACAACATCCAAACTCACCTCTAATTGTAAGGCTTGGCAATATAAAGTCATTTCACCTGTTATCTCAAGGTCCTCCCACTAACATGCATATAATTTCACCCCATGAATCACAATCCAGCCTTGAACCCACAACCTTGAGACACACAACAGCACAGACAGCTACCAATTCTGCCATCAGGGAAAGAGGGAGTGCATATGTTTCTCTACAGAGAACAGGAGCTAAAAGGACACAAACTTTTACTCATATTTTTCTATTTACTTCTTGATTCACACTTTGTGGATTAGCAGTGGAGTGCTAGCTATCCAGATTCCAGACCCTGGGAGCAGAGTATGGCTTGGTCTAGTGATTAAAAAGACTACAGGAGGTAGAATATGGCCCAAACATGGCCGTTCTGCCACGCTCAACCTGGAATGTAAAAACATTTGAGCTAAAGGGCAATGCCCATTAGTACGCAGACAGTAGCAGACTCATCAGCCTCTAGGTGGGGTTCAGCCACAAGAGGGGGAGAAGGTACCACAGGGGGCACATCTACACTGCCCCTGGGGGTGACATTCCCAGCTCAGGAAGATGTACAAGCCCTAGTTCTTCCCCAGTTAGTGTACTAAAAAGAGCAGCATAGGTCAGCTGCTCAATTACATACCTAGTATTTCAGATAAGATTGCACTCACCACCCATGCCACAATGCTCCTTTTAGCAAAGCCGCACACCTCTCAGCCACAGCGTGGAGATAGCCACCGTTTTAGGCACACAATTTTGCTCACTTCATCTAATAAGCGGCTTGGCAAAGCTGATCTGCCTTGGGTCTGTAATACGAGAGTCCAAGTTTCTACTTGCAGCTTTGCCCACAAATAGTTTGTCCATCCTTTTTATCTGTAGACCAGGCTGTCTCCCCACTGGAGGGATGATGAAGTTAATAAGTGGGCCATTAAAACCAGTCACAAGAACGGCTTGGATCAGAATGCGTGGACTCTTGGTAAGAAGCTCCTTACACCTTCCCCTTGCCCAGGCTACAGGCTCTGGCGTATGGGGAGGGTCTCTCTCATAAAAAAAATGTGAGACTTTTTCTCTGTTCTGTGGGAAATCCATGACATTTGCCAGGGCTGCAAAAGCATTTCAAAGAAACAGAACTCATCTTAATACCTGGAAAGTCCCTGACTTCCCATGCACTCCAATGGAATCTGTCCCCCCACCCCACCCCCCATTCCACCAGCACTTGAAACATTAAAGTTGGCTACTTCCTATCTCTGTAAACCTCTTTTCCCCATTAACTATTTGGGGTCAGGAAGAAATTTTCCCACGGGGCAGACTGGCTATGGCTCTGGCATTTCTTCACCTTCCTCTGTAACATGGGGCATGGTACACCTACCTGTGAATTCTCTGTATCTTAAAGTCCTTAAATCATAATTTGTGGATGTAAATAGGTTAGTGGCTTATTGCTGGAGGGGGTGGGTGAGGTTTTGAGGCCTGCACTGTGCAGGAGGTCAGACTAGATGACCATACTGGTCCCTTCTGACCTTAGAGTCTATGAACTAGGACTCCTAATTATTTTCTTCTGTTTGTAATTAGACTTCGTATTTCTTCTGAACCCTGTCTAGATTTAAACAGTGTTAACAAATATCTTAGGATTTAGTGAGGGTAACAATTCACCTCCGTAAGATACACTTACATACCATGTTTTAAAAATGTAGTAAGCAGGGTACAATACAGTTCTGGCTAATGATTCAGGGCCTGATGCTGCACCAGCTGGACCTAACTGCATCCAACATAGCTCTGAGGATAGTTTTGCTTCAGACCATTCTCAGAGATAAGTTACCCTGAGGCCATCACAGATAGCATCTAGTTCTCTGTGTTGATGAAGCATTAATATCTGCTCTCTATCAACCACGAATTCAGCCTACTCCTCTCAGTGATGGATGTTCAGAGCTAACTGTGTTTCATCATCGTTCCCACTCACCGCCTGCAATAGCAGGCAGGCAGGCACTAGCTGATCTAATATTCCCCCACCACTATTGCCACCTTTAATTTCTATTATTCTAAAACTCAAAGTCAAGTCAAATGCCATAGGCCACAATACTTATAAAAATAATAGTCATGTTGTAATAATGATAATTTGCCCTTCTACAGGGGATTCTATCTGAGGGTCATAACTTTATAACTATTAATTAAGCCCTGCAAGACTCTTGTACATGATATTATCTACATTTTACATATTTGGGAAACTGAGGCACGGAAGTTAATTTTCCCAAGGTAACAACTCAAGTCTATGGAAACAGAACCACTGTCTCATAATTCCCTAGCCTGTAGGTTAGCCACTCAACCATGCTTCCTCTAGTAATTTACTAATCCTGAAACTGTCATGAAAAGAATCCAGCTGAAACAATTACCTACAGCTCTGTGTCACTGCTTGTGTTTTGTAACAAGATAAGAATGTCATTTTTCCTGATTCAATTCACAGTCAGTGATCCAGCAGCCAGCAATAACCCTACAATTACCAAAAAAAAACAAAACCCACTGGCAATCTCAAGAATGGTGGATGGGGGAATTTGCTAAGAAAACATTTCAGTTTCAAGGCTCCCAGAGATTCATTATAAACACTAAATACAACATGAAGTAACAATATGAAAAACAACAACTGCATGTCTTCAAAACTGCCCTTTATATGTAAGAGCAGCTGCCAAATTACATAAGGGATTTACCAGGAAGAGTGTATTGCTGCCAAAATGGACAAAAGCATGCATGCTAATAATTCCAAGCTCCTTCCAATTCCCTGTCAAGCTCACAGCGAGAAGTGGCTCAGAAACTGACAATTGGAGACTCAGGGACTGTGAAAGGCAGAAATACCTGCTGGTAGGCGCCTGGAAAAAAAAAAATGTTATTTTGAAAAACTAAGCAAAGGGGCTGAAAAACGCCTGTGATCAAAAATAAGATTTGGTGTTTTAAGAGGGGGATGGCAATTTCATAGAGCAGAAAAGATGCTGTGGCAGCAGCACCTGCTTGGGTCTCAAGTAGGGCTACCAGATACCAAAGCATGGAAAGGAAGACAGGGAAGTACGAAAAGGAGGACGCTGGAGGACCCATGGAGACTATGTAAAATTCTTCTGTTTTTAGGGGGCCCTAGAGCGCTTGCCCCTAAAAATAGGGTGTTCCGGGGCGTTCCAGCGTACTGTAACCCCTGTAAGTAAAAAGCCAGACAAAATCATATTTTTAAAATACCTGCTGGATGGAGGACATGAAGGGAAAAAGGAGGACATATCCTCCTTTTGCCTGACATCTGGTAACCCCAGTCTCAAGACCCCCGGCTCCCCACCCCAGCAACGTTGTAACCCAGAAATCACCTAGCATCCTTATAGCTCAGCAGGGTGGTTTTTCGGAGTGGATGTGATTGGGTGGGGGAAAGAGGAGCTTCCTCTCCCTTAGGTTGCCAAAACGAGTGCTCAGTGACCCTGGCACGCTCTGAGGCTGTGCAACCAGGGGACTAGGGTGAATGGTGCCTGTCCGCACGCAAGACACGCTGCTCTGAGTTAGCGCAGGGCCAGAAGAGGTGGAGAGGGAGCACCCAACTCCCTGAGGTGGCTACTCTCTGCTGCTGCAGGAGGCAGAGGAATGTCACGAAGCTGATGTTTACAGAGTGAGGTGCAGCCCAGAGCCTGCTATGGCAGACAGACACCCCTGCCAAAGAGCCTCAGATCAGGGCAGCTCTGTTTCCTTTCCAGCAAAGATTTCAGCTGCCATTTGCCAAGTCCCAAAGGGGCAGCTGTGTTAGCCTAGTCCAGCAAAAAAAAAAAAAAACCACCACCAAGAAGTTCTGTGGCACTTAAAGACTAACAGATTTATTTTTCACGTGAGCTTTCGTGGGAGAAAATTCAGTCGTCTGCCATCTGCAAGGGGGGATTTTCTCCCATGAAAGCTCATGTGAAAAATAAATCAGTTAAGTGTCAGAGGACTCCCTGTTTGGGGGGGGGGGGGTTTCCCCCCTTTTTTCCTTTCTGCCTCAGGTACAATTCACATCAAAAGAAAACCAAGGAGCCATGTGCCACTTGAAGACGAACAGATTTATTTTTCACGCGAGCATTCGTGGGAGAAAATTCCCTGTCATCCCCCATCTCCAAGGGGGAATTTTCTCCCACAAAAGCTCATGTGAAAAATAAATCGGTTAAGTGTCAGAGGACTCCTTGTTCTGGGGGGGGGGGTTCCCCCCCTTTTTTCCTTTCTGCCTCAGGTACAATTCACGTCCAAAAAACCAAAAAGTCGTGTGGCACTCGAAGACGAACAGATTTATTTTTCGCACGAGCTTTCGTGGGAGAAAATCCCACTTTCTCGGATGCTTCGCAGACGGGGGAACTTACCGAATGGAGTGAAAATAAAGGCAGGGGGGTGTAAAAGAGTGGGATTTTCTCCACGGAAGCTGAGGCGAAAGACAAATCTCTTCCAGTGCCACCCGACTGCTTGCTTGTTTGTTCTGCCGGACGAGACTAACACGGCCACATTGACAATGCCCGCCCGGGAGGCACGGCGGAGCCTCCCCCACGGCAGCCGGGGGCCCCACCTGGCCGGTGTCCTCGCCGCGCTCCAGCTGCACGATGCCCTGGCTCCTGCCCTCCGTGTCGCTCAGCACATCGTCCTCCGAGTCCTCGAAGACGGAGGAGGAGCCGGTGGAGGAGAGCGAGGAGTTGGAGAGCCGGCGGGACTGCAGCAGGTGCAGCGAGCTGCCCGTCCCCAGCCAGCCGCTCTCGGGCGCCGGCCGGGGGCCGCCCTGCGCCTCCTCGCCCTCCTCGGGGGTGACGGTCAGCTGGGGGATGACGGGCGGCAGCAGCAGCCCGTTGGCCGGCCGGCAGCTGCGCTTGGCCGGGTCGGGCAGCTGCCCCGCCGCCGCCGCCGCCGCCGCGGCGCAGCGCGCCTCGAAGAGCGAGCGCAGCTCCCCGACGCTCAGCCGCTTGCCCCGGCCCGGCTCCGGGCTGCTCTGCCGGCTCCACCGCGAGTCCATGGCCGGGCCGCCGCGGAGCCGCCGGCCCTGCGGGTGCATGGCGAGCGCGCGGCGCCTCCGCCGCCCCCGGGCAAACTTCCTGCCGCCGCCGCCGGCGGCCCGAAGGCATCCCTCAGCCCGCCGACCCGCCGCGGGGGGGGAGGGGAGGGGAGGAGCCAGGCCACGCCCGCCGCGCGCCGCCTCTGCTTTTGCTTTCGCTTTCCGCCGCGCGCGCGCCCCCCGCAGGCGGCCTCGGAGAGCGCTGAGGGGAGCGGGCCGGGGGAAAATGCGGTGCTCACCTCACCCGCTTCTCCCTAAAAACAGGGGGGTGTAGAGCTTTGAGGGAGATTATAATCCAATCAAGAGGCCAGCATAAAACATAAATCTTAGTCTTAAAGTGCCGCACAACGCCTTGTTGTTTTTTCACTGGACTAGGCTAACACGGCTATAAAATTAGCATATTCAGAGCTGCATGAGAAGGGTTTATTGAAAGAGAACCCAGAGAGAGGAGACGGGTTTTCCCAGCACCTAAACCACCCTCCCGTTTATCACTATGGCAACCCCAATGACCCGAGGTAGGCCAAAACACCACAGGGGTCCGGCAGGCTGCACCCCCTGTGAGTGGAAAGGCAGGCAAAAGCATGGGTTTTTAAAATGCCCGGCAGACAGCAGGCTAGCAGATACCAAAGCCTGGAAAGGAGGAGAGGGAAGTGCAAAAAGGAGGGCCCATGGGGAAAATGGAGCACTAAAGTAATGTTCCTCTGTTCTGAGGGGGCCCTGGAATGCTTGCCCCAAAAAATAGGGTGTTCCCAGGCATTCCAGCATACCCTAAGCCCTACAAATAAAAAGCCAGACAAAATCCTGTATTTTAAAATGCCTGCCAAACGGAGGACGTGGGGGTAAAAAGGAGGACATGTCCTCCTTTTGCCAGATATCTGGTAACCCTAGCCAGACAGAGGACGTGAAGACAAAAAGGGGGACACATCCTCCTTTTGCCTGACATCTGGTAACCCCACAGCCCAACAGGGCCAGGGCCATCCCTGGGGCAGGGCGAGGAGGGCACCCACCCAAGGCACTGTGCTTTGGAGGGCCCCGCACAGCCACACCGCTGCCTCTTCCTCCGTGCCGGGGACTGGGCAAGCCAGCCGAAAGGGCAGCTGGCTGCAGCGCTGCTGGTCCGGCCACCCCCTTTCCCTGCCACGCACACTGCTCTCCGCTCTGTGCCACGACAGCAGGGAGGCAGCACGGAGCTGGTATCGCTACCTCGCACCTCCTCCCCGCTGCTCCAGCAAAGAGACCAGAGCAGCAGACGTGGCAGAGGGGGGCTGGACTGGCAGCAACTGCACCGACCCGGCCGCTGACCCGGTCCCCAGCATGGGGGGCACAGTGCAGGGGTCTGCCCCTCCCCTGGGCCAGCTGGCCCAAGCCCCTAGTGCTGGGAGTGGGGGGAGGGCTCACAGAGGGCGATTTGCCTGGGGCCCCGCACCCACCCCTGGGACGGCCCTGGACGGGACAAATCCCCAGGCAGCGCAGAGCAGCTCAATGGAGCCACCCTGTTAAAGGGGCGCCTTTGTGGCACCAACTCTAAGCTCCGCTAATGGCAAGGGGCACGTTCCGACCGGAACATACCATGGGCGGCAAAACACTGTATTACGGCTCTGAGTAACCCTACCCAGAGAGGGTCCCGAGGAGGGCCCGGCTACCACACACACACCCATTGCTAGGCCTGGCCCCTCTGCTCATCTGCCAGTGTGCCCACCTCTCCCCTGACTACAGTCTTGGGGCAAAATAGCCAAGGGAAATGCTCTCCCGGCTACAGTAAACGGGGGCGGGGGGCAGGGATTTCCTCAACCAGGGATTTCCCTAACACTCTCTGCCCCCCCCCCCCGAATTTCCCAGCCCCTCCAGTTGTCAGCTAGTAACTGTGTTATACCAAATTAGCAAGCACCCCTACACCCTCCCAAACCTCCCCCTACACCACACCTAATTTCAAGTCCTGGGGAGAATACTGTCCCTAACACCCCCTACACCCTGCTCCCCCAAATTTCCCACCACCTCCCCTGTTGTCAGGTAGTAACATAATGTTGTACCAAAGTACTGAGCATCCCAACGCTTCCCCGCAGCACCCCTTATTTCAATTCCTCAGGAAAACACTACAGGGGCCTCACCCTTGTACAGTGCTCCACCCCCTGGCTAAATCCTGGTCTCCTCCAGCAAGGGGAGTTCAGGCTCCAAAAATCCTTGGGCAACAACAGGGGCCAGAAGACTTGCCCTCCCAAATCTCCCAGGCAAATATTTCAGTATTTCAGTACGTGCCCCCCCATTCCCACCCAATTTTGTAAATTCAGTAACTGCCACTGCCCGGCTTCTGGGGCCCAATTCTGTGACGAGCCAAGTGTCTTTAACTTCCACAACACTGGTGGGAGCTGAGGGCTCTCAGCACCTCAAAGGTTCTGGCCCTGTTTTAATGTTTAAAGGGGTGAGTGCTAAGAAAAATATTTGGTGACTGAGTTGCATAATGGTAATGACTCATTACTCAGTTAGGCTGGACAAACTGCACCGTTTGACAGTTGAATGTGCACCTGCTTTCCTCAGGGGGCTGTGTATTTTGGGGATGAGCTGGATACTTTAGATGTATGTGCAGGTCTCACATATTTCTCTAGTCAAGCTGCATACTTCAGCATGCTCAGGCTGCTTTCTGACAGACAAGCATACTTTGTTCTGTGAAAGCTGCATAATACCTGGTGTGGACTCATATGCCCCAGAGGTCGACTTCCAAAGGGGCATCCGTGTTAGTCTAGTTAAGTAAAAACAAACCAGAAGTCCTGTAGCACTTAAAGGCTAACAAATTTATTTATGGCATGAGCTTTTGTGGGAGAAAATCCCACTTCAGACACTCTGAAGATGGAGGTCAATTTGTATCACTAGTTCACTGCAGCCCTGTACTTAGTCCAGTTTTTCTAACCCACATCCTATCAAGATTCAATTCTTCATAGTACAGCAGGGTATCTTGTTGCATCAGAATCCTTCCTACCTGGTTTCCTTGCCAATTATTTCCCACTCTCTTTTACCTAAATTGTTGTCCCATATATTGTATCTCATACACTGTATGACCTTTGGAGAAAGGAAGGCCTACTGTACTCATCTACAGAGTTGAATAATATAATGAATAATTTAGGAATCAAATGGTGATGTCTTTACTCAGTTTTTGCGCCTTTGTGTTACTCTGGCTTAATGTCTATTGAAATCAGCTAGAACTGGAAGACTAGCCTGTGATACAAAAGAATCTCCCCGTGTGACACAATCACAACTTCATTAAGTAAATGTGCACTTTTTATTATTTGAGGGAGGCTGTTTCCTAACAGTAGCTTAATTATTAATAATATTGTACATGTCAATAATATTTTCATCCAAGGTTCTAGTGTTTTAGCAACATTCATTAATGAAACATCACAAGATTTTATAATTTAAATATGCATTGTCCTTGTTTTAATGGTAGTATACTGATATTTTAAAGATATTAAATGGCTTGACAGAGGTCATGTAGTGATCCCGTGCCAAAGCTGCAAACAGATCTTAGAATTTCTGACTTCCAGTGTGGGGCTCCAACCAGGAGACCATATTCTACCCAGGTGCAGTTTTAAATTTTATTCATTTCAGTCACTGATTCACTTCAGAGCTATTTCTTTTTGCTGTGGTTTTCAATTTCTCAGAGTCCTACTACAGAAGGAACTTTCTGCCTTGGCTTGAATTTTGCCCCCCCCCCACCCCAATTACCACAGCATCCGTCCCCGTCAAACCTCTTTCACAGTATCATTATATGTAATATATTGTTTGGTTTTACTCCTTTAATTATTCATTCCTTTAAAAAATGAAAACACAACATTACACTAGAAAGATAGCAAAGAAACCCTTCTTAGCAAGAAATCCCTTGTCTAGGCTAGGACAAAATGTGTGCTATTAGAGTTCCAACTAACATATTTGACAAACCTAATATGGACAAGACATAGCTTTTACCAGGTACTGCACTGGTTGAGTTACAGCCTAGAGAGACAGAGCCAGTTGAGTACCCAGAATTCAGCTACTACGGGAGAAGTCCAAGAAAGAAAAACAACAAAACACCACATGGCGTCACCTACGACCTCCAAGTCAAACTTCGACAGCAGATCAGCAAGGATCTACAGCAGGGGTGGCCAAACTTACAGAACTCAAGAGCCACACGGAGGTATATAACTACATATTTTTACCTACTCCAAAATTACGAAGCTTAAAATTCATGGCGCACTTTAATTTTATTGTAAAAATAGGGCAGGTATTGATCCTACTAATGTCAGATACTAATAATTATTTAAGGTGACCATGAAACTAGGCCTATACAGTAAAAATGTAGTTGTTGCTAGATGTAGAACACCACAGGCTTGTGGCAAGTTTTTTAAAATCTGACCATGTCACGCTTCCCACCCCCACCCCCATTGCTGCTTCCCTGCAGTCTCTTACCATGCTGCTGCTTCTCTGCTCTTCCCAACCATGCCACACTTCTGCCCCCCACCCTACCCCGGCCCTGACCATGCCTCCACTTCCCTGCCAACATTTCTGCGAGTAAACTTGTTCACTAAAATACTCATGGATGGTGAAGACAAAAGGTCTGAGGACTCAATCAGACACAATTAATTTTAAAATGACAGTAATAGTAAGGGAGAACCCTGCTCTCATCTTAATCCTGTGAAGAGATGCACACAGGGACACCTTTTCAACTGTTCAGAATCACAACAGATCAATGAGAATTTATGGGGACATAAAGTGCAAGATCAGAGCCTGTTTCAGTAAGTGCTTTGGAGTATATGCACAGAAGATATTATGGAAAAAATCCCATTAAGTTTATTCAGTTTGGGGTCAGGCCCTGTATTCATTCTAAATATCATTATTTGTTTTTTGTAATACAAAGTAAAATCTTTATTGGTGAGAGGTTTTTTCCAGAAAGTTTACAACACAATTTTCCATCCTCAGCGCTTCATAGCAATTACTCTCTTGTCTAATGGGCTCAGATACTCATAGAGTCATTCATGAAGACTGCACTGAAATATAAATGGATTTTGACTACTGGTATACAACAAAGAAAAATTAATACATGTTGAATGCTATTTAAGCAGCGGAAGTATAATGCTGCTATTGAACTTTGCAGTGAATGTAAATTATCTTGGTAATTGACTTAGTTATATTAATTAAAAAATTTTTATATGATAAATGTACTAGCAGTTCCTTCTGCAAACAGATGACATACTGATGTCTCAGGCACACTTATTGAATGGACTTAAGGAATTTTTTTTTTCTAAAGCCAGTTTTAAGTAATGGTGGTCTAAATCATTTTGCATGCTGAAAATGAACCATGATCCATAATAGTACTTGTAATATTCTTTAAATTAATAGAGGGTTTTTTTTAAATAACCTTTTGACAGTAGTCAGTGGTTTTGGATGTAACACTTGTGTCAACTTTCAGTCATTTCTGATGATTCGTATTTAATTCTCAAAATAGAAGAGAAATAATTTTGCACTATATTACAATATCTGGAAATGCCAGGTGATTTTTTAAAAAGAAAATTAATTTACAATTGCTTTTCAAGTTTCAATTGCTAGATTATCATCACTTATCTGTAGTTCATTGTAGACTTGCTCTTGATCAATTTATGTTGTCAGTTTTAAAAATATTTACCCAGAAAACAATATCAAAAAAGAAAAGTATTTAAAAAATCATGCACTCAGAAGGTCAGACTTCTTGCAGGTGCTACTTTAATTTTGCTTCTGTGTGCATCCAGTTTGAAGCCTGTGCTCTTGTAATTAAAGACTGTATAATAATGCATACAGACAAGGAGGGTATTTTAATGTTGTGTGGGTAAACTGTAGAATCTGACATGTCTTGGCACCTAACTGATGACATCGCTTTTCTCTGCTGGCTCTCACAGTGCTGCCCTTCCCCCGGCTCTGACCACGCTGCTTTTTTCCGTCAGCTCTCACAATGCTGCTCCTCCCAAGCTGGCTCTCACCATGCCGCCGCCTCTCTGCTGCCCCCGACCACTACAGATTTCTCACCCCTGGCTCCCACCATGCCACCCTTCCCTGCTACGCTCTCCAGGCAGCCGCAATTTTTCTTTAAAGGGCCTCATGCAGCTCGTGAGCCGCTGTTTGGCCACATCTGATCTACAGCCTATTCTACAAGACAGTCCCTCACTCCCTCAAGCCTTGGGTGGTGTGGCAGACTGTTTCTCACCTTAAGCAGATACTCACCAGCAACTACAGACCTCACAACAGAACCCTTAAAGCTGGCACATATCCATGCAACAAACCCTCTTGACAACTTTGCTCACATATCTTCACAAAAGACACCATCACAGGACCTAATCAAGCCACCTACTCCATCAAGGACTCATTCACCTGCTCATCCACCAGTGTGATAGATGCACGGGTTACAGTAAGGGGGAATGCCCCAGAATGCTGTTCCAGGACCCCCTATTTTTAAAGAGCCAGCATTCCCGACCCCCTAAAACTAGGGGAATGCCCTGAAATGCTGTGATCCAGGGTCTCTGCAAAATAGGGGGACATGCTGGAGCACAGCATTCTGGCATGTTCCCCCTAGGCCAGTGGAAGGGAGAGGCTCAGCCACTCCTCCCTCCCTTCCCTGGACCCTGTGGTGGCTCTGCCCCTTCCAGCCAGGGCCGGGCAGTGTGCGCGTGGCCCGGCCCCATTCTTGGGCCTGGGGTCCTTCTTGCCAGCTGACTGGCTGGCTAGCATTGCAGCCTCTTTCCTGCCACCCAGCTCTTTAGCTACCATCACCAGGTAAGGGGGTTGGTGGGGGGGGGTTGGGGTGGTTGGGCAGCCAGTGCAGAAAGCATGGGGACAGGGAGGGTGCCTAGGGAGGGGGAGAAGGGGTCAGGATGGTGGGCTGGGGAGGGCTTGAGGGGCTGAAGGGAGTGGCGTGAAGATGGGGAGCTGGGCTGTGGGGGGTTAGGAGGGCTGGAATGGGGGCAGGGAGCTTAGGGAATGGGGATTGGGGCTGCGAAGGACATGGGGAAGGGTTCTGATGCCCCTCCACCTTATACATTGGACAAACAGGACAGTCTCCGTACAAAAGAATAAATGGACACAAATCTGACATCAGAAATCACAACATTGAAAAACCAATGGGGGAACACTTCAATCTTCCTGATCACTCTGTTAGTAATCTGTTAATAGCTATACTTAGACAAATGGGTAATAAATCAAAGCCTCAAAGAGAAACTGCAAATTTGGAATTCATATGTAGATTTGACACTGTCTATTTAGGGTTGAATAGGGACTGCAGCTTTTTTTCTCATTACAACGGGTAATTCTGCTTTCCTTTTGCCCTCACCTCCGTTGGTTGAATCTAAACAGTTTCATTGATTTGCTGTAATATGACTTACACTTCCTTGTATTTATTTCCCCTCCATTCATCTGTACGTCTCCATCTTCCAGCATCTGATGAAGTGGGATTTTCTCCAATGAAAGTTCATCCAATAAATAAATTTGTTAATCTTTAAAAGTGCCACTAGATTCTTTATTTGTTTAGCCTAGAGAGAAGCCATCAAATTCAACCAGCTTAGGACATTAATGTGAACAAGATGGTACATATACTTTAGAGTTCTCAAACATATTGGTTAGCCAATGCATGGTGACATCACATCTTCAAATTCTAGTCTACTCAGATTCTAATATAAATAACTTAATGATAAATAAAAAAGGCCGAAAAGGATCTGAAAAGTCCCTGAGATTTTGAGTTCAGAAATAGTGGAAGGTTTGCCCCCTGGTGGCTGAGATTGATTACATTTCTAATTGGAAAGTAAAATCTCATTTCTGACCAAAAACAAAACAAAACAATCCCACACCCTGTGGGTGTGTCTACACACAGCCTATGACAGCAAGCTTCCCAGCCCAGGTGGACAAACTTGGGCTCACACGCTACTGCACCAAAGTGATCTGCATAGACAGTGCTTTGAGGTTGCTGTTCGGGCTGCAAAGCCAACCTCACTCCCTAGCTTCAGAGCCTGAGGTCCTACTCCAGCTGTATCATCTACTCAGCTACTTTTAGCACAAGCCCCATGAGCTCTGTCTATTGACCAGGCTCTGAAGCTTTCTGCTGCAGAGTATTTAGACATATGGGGTTAATTCTGTTGAAGTCTGTAATTATGCAAGTAAATTGCCCAAAGGTGAGAAGAGAACTGGGCTCTAAGACCATGTTATACAAAATGAAGAAAGTTGTCTGTTGCAGAGAAGAATGTGGAAGCAACAGGTTTCCATTTGTATTATAACTGGAAAAGGGTGTATTTGACTCTGAATGTACAGTCAGATGACCCCTTTGGACACCATCTGCCAAACCAGTTGAGAAAGAGCCTTTTTGCTATAGATGTCAGCCATCTGCTCCAAGAGTGCAATAAAAGTGATCTGGAAAGTCACTTATCTAAACAAGCACTATGGCCTGTAAGAACAGTTCTGCACTGATTAAGTTACCCATATGATGCTGGTAGTATGGGTTACTCATCAGGAACCTGTGAGTTTAACTCTTATAAATAATATTTCAGCTATTAGCTACTGTAAAGTCTCAGAATCTCTTGGATAGACAAGATGCATATAGCACCATTAAGTCCCCCAGTGCTCAGTGCAAGTTAGGGGGAAGCCTAAAAGCTGGTAGAGTTTTTCCTGGCTAGCAATGATTCCAAAGAGGAAAGCTTTTGAGCTAAGGAAAGAGGTAGGATCTGAATCTGATGGAGTAAAGCTGGAAGATGCCTTGGTTCTGAACCTGGGAAGTGAGCATAGGTAGAAAGGAGATTCTGACGTTGTGGGAGTTGGACTGGAAGGAGACCAGGGGACTTGAGCAGGTTGTGAGCTGGGAAAGGACTGGATTGGCAGGGTTAAGTGGGGTTGAATGGGAGTGAACTGGTGAGACAGGATGAATTGTATACAAGAAAGCATGGTGGGTGGCAGGGAAACTGTGTTTTGTACAGGAAATATATGAGACATAGCAAGGGAAGAGCTAGATTGGAGTGGGAAAAAGAAGAGGCTGGGAGTAAGCAAAAAGAGTAAAAAGGTCAGAGAGGAATAAATGTTTTCTTCCACCCTGCCCTTTATAATAAAGTGTCACAGCTTTTCGTTCTGAGTAGGCTTTTAAAATCTCACTTCCCCATTGACTTCCCTCTTTAAGCACCAAAACCTCTCTCCCTGGTGTCTCCCAACAGGGTCCACTTCACAAATCTGCCAGCCTGTAAGGGATGGGTAGGAAGCAAAGCAAGAATGGGGGTGAGGAGAACTCTGATACCTGCCACTCCACCTCTAATTTGGGGCAGCAGTCACTGCTAGAAGAGTTGGTGAAGATTTTACCAGCATCTCTGGCTGCAGGATTCAGTCATTGACTCATTATTCTGACACTTGTTCCTCTGTTTAGGATTGATGCACATTGGTTGAACAGTTCCTGGGATGCTTACACCACTGTTGTCTGTGCTGTGCTGGTCTTGTGGATAAACAGAGGATTCAGCCTCCAAGGCTTTCAGTCCAGCACTAAATTCACTTTAAAATGTAAAAAAAAAAAGCAAGGGGAAGTCTTATTTTCATACAGTCAGTGTGATTAAAGGTCATACTTTATTCACAGTTCCCTATAAATTCTGCTGCTCTATAGGGATTTCTTTTCTTAGTGTGATGATTTGACTTCACAATCATTCAATATTTAAAAATAATCCCCCTAACTGAAATCTGTTAATCTGTATTTTAAGTAACTACATTTGTTATTTTTTTTTATAAATAATTGTCCCCAAAACAATTATAAAGCCATACTCTGCCAATTTGCACTGGTGTAAATCAATAACTGCTACATTAAATTTAGCAGGTTGACTTCTGCTTTTACACCAATGTAAACAAGAACAAGCAGAATATGGTCATGTGTGTCTGTATGTGTGGTGTCACACTGGTTCTAAAGGTTCCTGGGGAGATTTAGTCTCACCTCTTAACCTGTAAAAACAATGATTTCTGTGGGTTGCAAAATCAGAGTATCGCCCATTTAAAAATTATTTTAAAAGGTGCTAGGGTTCTGTATGAGCCACATTTGACTCTAAGATATATAATAATTTTAACACATGTGAAATTAAGAAATAGGGTGAGGGGGTAGATCAGCCTTCAGATCTATGAGAAAGCCCAAGATCATAATTAGCCTGGAACACTGAATCAGTCAGGAAGTTAAAAATCTTCTAACCTACTTCACGAAATCTCTTAATACTTAACATTTTCACAGTATTGACAGCAAGACAACTGTGATTTACACCAACTGAACATCTGCCCTGGTAAATTAAGGGAATCAATGTGAACCAATCCTTATCATTAGGCATATTGCTGTGGAAAATGAGTCAGGAATGCATGTCCTAAGCCTCAAGTATAGTGTATTTCAAAAAAAACAAAACAAAAAAAACCCACCAGAAATAGTGGGGGCTATTGGTGGACCTCCGCCTTTCTACGGCAAGACAACAGATTAGGTTAAATTAGAAGCTCTTATTGGAACAATTGGATAGTTTTCTGATCTTTATTTTTTATTTCAAAAAAAGACATTTATATAAAGTGACAACTTAATGATCTTCATATCAGTATTCTAGTTCATCTGAATTTGACATTCCCCCAGAGGACCAGCTCTTTCTGTGAGGGACTAATTAGGCATATTGGGGAGCATAATGATGTCAAAGGCAGAAGAGCATGTCTTCAGGTGAAAAATAATGAACAGGAGCAAATTAATTCTTAAATAAAGACCCTGTTTTCATGGAAATGTTCTTATTATATTTGCAAACAGAATAATTTCTAAGTGTTTTCTGAGATTTTCTAGCAAACAGCAGCTATTTAATGTTCACATTCTTGGAAGCTGATGTCCACTTGCATGTCCTAAACTCAGCACCCTTATCTGCGTATGCTTAACTACCTACTTGCACATGCACTTGTTCAATTTGTGCAAATAAAAGCATCATACTTGGAATTGTCAGCAAAACTAGATTCTATTCCCAGGTCTTTCATTGACTTGCTGTGTGACTGCTGCAAGTCACTTGGGCCCAGATCCTCAATGGTATTTAGGTGCTTAACTCCCCTTAATTTCAGTGGAAATTAGGCACCTACATATCTGTGAATATGAGCTTTAAATGCTCTCATTTCAATTTCTCAGTCTTTAAAATAAAGATAATAATTAGAGATCTTAAAATAATGTGCATAATTTCCAAAAAAGATGCCCCCTTTTTTGGAGGGGTGGATTAAAATTTCAACATTTTTTAGAAGCTCAAATACTAATATTTGCTTGCTTCTGGAAAGCATTTGCACTGTTTTCTTTCACTTTAGTCATAGGAACAAATTCAGTTCAGATGTGAGTGAAATTCCTACTGTCTTCAATGGAACCTGTACCAGGCCTGAGTGATCTTTGAGGAAATAGAAGAGTTTTGCATAAAACATTTCTTTGGCTACATCCCCAAGGGAATAAGGAATAGTTTCCAGGAATACACGATGGATAGAAAAATCTAATAAAAGACTGAAATTTGCAAAGGGAAATAGCACAATTAGAAAGTGATTGAAAAGGGTCCCTGTACACAGCCAAATTCACTATTGACATAAGCTTGTCTCAATACACTGAGACCAATAGGATTGTACCTGCTTATGTTTGTGGTGAAAATGAGCCAAGATTTTATTCCTATAAGAGATACAATGCTATTACACACTCTGGATAATAAGTTGGACACTTCATGGCAGACAATGGTATGGGCTGAGCTGCAATTTTAAAATATGCTGTCACTGATTTTTTTAACTTTTGCTACTAGATAATTATATATGTGCTCTAAGGATCATAAAAAATAACTTAAGCTTAATTTTAGTTCACTTCACAGAGCATTCTTTTTAATCTAGGCAGCCTTTTTCGCCACTCCATTCAAACATAGCTTGGAACCTCATTTCAGCACCTGGGATAGCTCATGAGTGTCCAGTATCAAAAGGAAGTTTAAATGGGTGTAAAAAATAAATGCTGTAGTCAGTGCAAACCAAAATTGAAGCCCCACCAAAAAATCACCTTGAAATAAGCCATCAATTTTCTGTCATACCAGTTCTCTTACCACTTTGGCTTCCAAGGGAAGTGGTGGGAAAGACAGAAATGAAATCTGCCAAAGGTTGAGAATGTGTTACTTTATGTGGATTTTGCCTCTGTCCAAAACAGAAACCACATATCTCGCTGTCAGCTACAATACCACAGCAGCCGCTGCTTTACCAGTGCAAAGCAGAGCCAGTGGAACCAGTTTTCTCAGTTTTCCCCTGATGTAGGTGAATTCCTGACATGCAGCCAACACAGATAACTCTATGCCAGCGTAGAACAACATGGCTACCCCTCTAGAACTTGTCTTTATGCCTGTGGTTCCCAACCTATGACCTTGAAGCCAAAAATGGCCCCCAGGGTCTTTCAAAGTGGTCCTCCACACCCATCCTTTTGGTTGCAAAAGGGACTCACTGCCTAAAGATCCAGGTGGAATTGTTGCCATTGGGCTACAAAACCAGTGCAGGCTCCTTGCAAGAGGATGGGAGATCAGCATTCCCCTCCCCCTGGCTTATCAGGGAGCATGGCAAAGTGTTTCACCTAGCTCATAGGCACTGGGTCCCTACTGGAGCCAGAGGAAGGGGAGCACTGATCATCTGTCCCCCTGACTGCAGAAGGTAGTAACTTCGTAAGGACCCAGGTGGAGCACAAGGCACTGTAAGATGCATGTGGTTTCTTTGCTGCAGCCAGAGGGATGGGAAGTTAGCAAGCAGGCAGCTGCCTTACTGAACTCCTTGTGTCTGGTTGCAGTGGGGAAGTTCATAGGAGGCTATTGGCAGAGCAGCCAGAACCTGCCATGCTTGAGGAAGGGCAGGACACAAAAAGTTCATGCCTTTGGTTTGGCCTGCATTTAGCAGGCCACCTATTGTGATTTAGCTGCCAGGCTAAGTTTTTCAATGTGCAGTGACAGTCACTCACCTACACTACTGCTTTGCCTGTGACTATGACACATACTGTGAGTAATTTGTAGGTGTAAAATAGTGAATGTAAAAATGAACACAGTAGTACCAAAATGTTTACTTTAAATATGTAGTGATTTGTAGTCTTTAGTGGTGTATACACCAATGCATTTTTTTATAAGTTGATGGACTGGTGGCCCTTCAGGGTTGTAAATATGATATTTGTGGCCCTCAAGCCACAAAGGTTGGAAACAACTGCTCTGTGCTGTCCACCCCAGCTACTCCCCCAAACACCTGCCCCCAAGCCAGCTACTGTCCCACACACGCCTGCCTCCCCACCCCAGCTACTGCCCCTGAAACACCTACCCCCATCAGACCACTCTTTCCCCATGTCTTCCTCAGCCCCAAACCCCATTCCTTAAGCTACTTTCCCCCACTGCCTCACTCCAGCCCTCCACCCCTCAGGCCCCCCATCTTCATTTCAGCCCCTTCAGCCCCCCAGGCACCTCTACTCCTCCCCAGCCCACCTCCCCCGGGTCCCTCCAGCCCCTTCCCTAACCCCCTGCCTTGCTGCTGGCTTCTCCTGCTCCCCCAGACATCCCAAGCCTCCCACCAGCTTCTCCTGCTCCCCCAGACCCCCAAACCCCCCCCCCCCCCCCCCCCCAGTTTCACCGCTGGCTCAGAGGCTGAGCATGCTCATTTAGAGCAGGCAGAGCCTGGGGCAGGTCCCTGCTGGCTGTGCACAGCCCCTTGAGCTCACCCTGGTGGAACACACCAGAAAGCTGTGTTCCAGTGCATTCCTCTAGTTTTAGAGGAACACAGAGTTTTGCTGCTTTCCTCTATCTTTAGGGGGGCCTGGAATGCTGCCCCCTAAAAATAAGGGGCTCTGGAATACTGTTCCAGCGCGTTCCAGCTTACCTTTACCACTGCTTCTAATTTGTCCACATCCTTTCTGTAGTACAGAGCCCAAAACTGGAACAGTATTCCAGATGTGACTTCACCAGAGGCAAATGGAGCGAAATAATCATGTCCCTTGATCTGCTGGCAACACTCCTACTGATGCAACCCAATATGACATTGGCCTTTTGGGCAACAAGAGCATATTGTTGACTCATATCCATCTTCCCATCCACCATAACCCCAAGGTCCTTTTCTACAGTGGTGCTACTTAGCCAATTGGTCCCCAGCTTGTAGTACTACATGGGAGTTTTCTGTCCTAAATGCAGGGCTTTGCACTTATCCTCGTTGAACCTCATGAGTTTTCATTTTGCCCAAAGCTCCAATTTGTCTAGGTCTCCTTAAATCCTATCCTTGCCCTCTAGGATGTTTATCATTCCCCCCACCTTAGTGTCCTCTGCGAATTTACTGAGCATGCAATCCATCCCATCATCCAGATCATTAATGAAGATGTTGAACAGAACTGGCCCCAGGACCAATGTCTGGGGCACTCTACTAGTTACTGGTTGCCAACTGTATACCGAGCCATTGATCCCTACCCACTGACCCTGATGATGTAGCCAGCTTTCTATCCACCTGCAGGTCCATTTATCCAAACCATACTTCCTTAACTTGCTGACAAGAATGTTGTGGGAAACGATATCAAAAGCTTTGTTAAAGTCAAGGTCTATCACATCAATGGCTATTTCCACATCCACATATCCAGTCATCTCATCATAGAAGGTGATCAGGTTGGTCAGGCATGATTTGCCCTTGATGAATCCATGCTGACTGTTCCTGATCACTCTATTTTCCTCCAAGTGTTTTAGAATGGATTCTTTGAGGACCTGCTCCATGATTTTTCCAGGGACTGAGAAGAGGCTGACTGGTCTGTAGTTCCATGGGTCCTCCTTTCTCCTTTTCTTGAAGATAGGCACTGTATTTGCTTTTTTCCAATCATCCAGAACCTTCCCTATTTGCCACCTGTTTTCAAAGACAATGGCTAGCTGCTGTGCAATCACATCAGCTAACTCCCTCAGCACCCTCAGATGCAGTTCATCCAGTCCCACAGACTTGTGCACATCCAACTTCTCTAAGCAGTCCCTAAGGTGACCTTTCATTATCAAGGGACACTCTCTTTCTCTCCATTCTGTGTTACCCAGTATAGTAGCCTGGGAGCTGACCCTGACTGTGAAGGCTGAGGCAAAAAAAGCATTGAGTACTTCAGGCTTTTCCACATCATCTGCCACGAGGATACCTGGCCCATGCAGTAAGGGACCTTCACCATCCCTGATCCTCTTCTTGTTACCACCATACTTGAAGAACCCCTTCCTATTATCCTTCACATCCCTTACTAGCTGCAACTCCAATTGCCCTTTGACCTATTTGTAAGCTTGCCTTTTGTGTTGTTTCAAATCACTGTAGAGTTCTCTGCTAAGCCATGATGGGTACCTTCCATATTTGCTGTTCTTTCTGCACATCAGAATGGTATCTTCCTGTATCCTTAGTAGGATTTCTTTAAAATACAGTCAGCTCTCTTGGATGCCCTTCCCCTTCAGATTAGCCTCCCAAGGGATCATGCCTATCAGTTCCCTGATGGAGCCAAAATCTGGTTTTCTGAAGTCCAGGGTCTGTGTTCTGCTTCTTTCCTTTCTTCCTTTGATTAGGATCCTAAAATCTAATATCTCATGGTCACCACTGCTCAGGTTGCCATTTACTTCTACTTTCCTGATCAATTCTTCTCAGTTTGTGAGTAGCTGGTCAAAAGCTGCAAGGCCCCTAGTTGGTTTCTCTAACATTTGTACCAGGAAATTGTCCTCAATACTCTCCAAAAACTTCCTGGATTGTCTGTGCAGTGCTGTATTACCCTCCCAGCAGATGTCAGCATAATTGAAGTCTCCCATGAGAACCAGGGCCCATGATCTGGAAACTTCTTCGAGTTGTCCATAAAAAACCTCATCCACCTTCTCCTTCTGGTCTGGTGGTCTATAGCAGACACCCACCACAACATCACTCTTGTTGCACTCTCCTCTAAACTTAACCTGGAGATTTTCAACAGGTTTGTCTCTAATTTCATAGTGGAGCTCCAAGCAGTCATAAAGCTATTTTACACAGAGTGCTACTCCTCCACCTCTTCTTCCCTCCCTATCCTTCCTGAACAATTTATACCCATTCATGGCAGTACTCCAGTCATGCAAGCTATCCCACCATGTCTCTGTTATTCTAATTATGTCATAGTTCCTTGTCTGTGCCAGTACTACCAATTCTTCCTGCTTGTTTCCCAGGCTCCTTGCATTTGTGTACAGGCACTCAAGATACTGGGCTGATTGCCCTACTTTCTGCTGCTGATTTTCTCTCCTGTTGCATCTTCCTCCTTGGATTTCCTCCCGGTGTTCTCCTTCCTTACTCAACGCAGGTATTAGGGCTTCATTGGGACACTTAAGACACTGATTTGGTTCCCCTCCCCACCAGTCCTGACTAGACTCTCTTTTATCCCTGATGTTACAGCCTCAGTTCCCCCCAAATTCGTCCCTTCCCCCAGGTCTCCCTCATTGTGATCTACCTGTGGGCTTTGGTCAACTTTCCCCTTCAAATCTAGTTTAAGGCCCTCCTTCACAGGATCAGGCTTTCTTCTTTACTTCCTGTCAAAGTGCAGCCTTGCAAAAGTTTTACTTATCCAAGGCAATGACTTTTTTTGATGGGTGACTAACATATCCGTTGATTTTTCTTTCCCATTATCTCCTTCTTCGTGGTAAAGGGCAGGTGAGCAGATTTTTGTGATGAGGTTTCTAAATTTTCATGGCACTTTTGGAAGAATGTCTTAGAGATTGCTAATGATAAGGACAAATCCTACAGGCTTGACTCATGTAACTAGTACCATTGAAATCAATGGGTCACATCCTCAGAATTGACTATTTGGTACCTTCCACAGTTTGGGGACGGAACAAAGTAGCGAAAATCATTATAGTCCATCTGTATCTCCCTGATCTCTTAGGGAATGTCTACATGTCTTTTTTTATTTCGAAATAACTTTGGTTATTTTGAGGGAAACGAGGGAACCCGTCGTTTCAAAATAAGAGCCATCATTTCAAAACAGGTTAAACCCCATTTGTTTTGAAACAGCGGTGATTTTGAAATGGGTAGTTTCAAAATAACGCTGTTTGGACATGTTATTTTGAAATAAACATTATTTTGAAATAGCATTTGACATTCCTCCCAGGGTGCATGGCACCCTGGGAGGAAATTCCCACCTCCCCCACCACCACCCTGGCCAGGGATCAGCACCCTGGCTAGGGTGCTGAACAGAGGTGCAGGGTGGCAGGAGATGCCACAGCCAGCTTCCCCACCGCTTCCCCTTGCTGGGAGCAGGGGGGGCAGGTGTTTGGGGGAGTAGCTGGGGTGGGAACAGTAGCTGGGGTGTGTGAAGGGGGTCTGGATAGGCGTGAAGGGGGCGCTGACTTTCAGGAGGGTTCTGGGGCCCATCAAATGATACTTTAACCTCTGATTAGAAAGCTTATGTCATCATCTCCTTTTTTAGTTTGGATTTGCTTGTCTGAACTAAAAGTCTGAGGTTAGTCTGAACCAGCCTTAGGCTAGTTTGGACTAACCATGGCTTTTTAGTTCAAACAAGCTATGCATCCTAGGTCAAACTAACTTTTTAGTTTGAACTAGAACCCATGACTAGTTTGAACTAATGCCTTAGTTCGAACTTGCCATTATTTCAAGTCTTGAATGTGCTTAGTTCAAACTAAAGTTAAAACTAAGATGGCTAGTCCAGACTAAGCAAATGGTCTTACTAGCCCAGGCTAAGCTTTGGCTAGTCTGAACTAAGAAATTTCTTGCTTAGTTCAGACTAATTTGTCAGTGTAGACATAGCCAGAGTCCAGCGGAGGACACGAAAATGGTTAGGGGGTTGAGGCACATGACTTATGAGGAGAGACTGAAGAAAACAGGCTTATTTAGTCTGTAAAAGAGAAGACTGGGGGGGGGGGGGTTTGACAGCAACCTTCACCTACAGGTATTTCTCAAGTTTATACTTTGCCTGAACATATCAGCAGAAGAAAAATATTCATATGATTAGTATCAGATATATCTATGCAAATGATCACCAAGTTACAGCATAAATAGAGAAGCGACAATAGATAAGTTCAACACATTTTAACATGTTGCATAACACTGAGGAGCAAGGGTACTTTCTAGCTTCCATGCAAGGATCTAAATGGAAAAGGAAAATTCGAAGAAGACAAACTTTAAATACTTTCCACAAACAGTGGTAATGGTCATAAATTCAATGCATCTTTGACCCTCAGCAGTTAAAAGAAAATTACTGTGTGTAAATCCAATACCATCTGAATAACGGTGGATAATTGTTAATCACTAGATACTTTCTGTTTGTGCAGAACAGACTTCCATGTGGTTGCACATCATGGGCATTTAAGATCTTAATCAGGAGTGATCTGAAAAGTTCAAATTCATAAAATACCATACCTATTTCTCTTTGGAAATCATTCCTTCATATGTATCAGGGAGTGACAGGCCCAGAAAGGAAGGTAGCACACTTTAGAAATGGAAGAAAAAAAGATGAGCTGGAGGTATATGTGGCCTAGTTGGAAGTGAATCCTGCGAATCATATCTTGAAAGGAAAAATCAAGCATCAAAAGTCATATAATGAAAGCCTAGAGATGAGAAAAGATCAGCTTTGTAGGAAAAGAAAGAGCTTGAAAGCTTCTAATAAATTAATTCTTGCATAGACCACAATTCACCACCAGGTGGCTCTATGTGAATTTGGTTGAATATTTTGATTACTAAGAGACCGAATAAGGTAAGGAGTTATATGTCAGTGGTGGAAAACTTGGATGTGGATCCAAATTTCAGACTGCTCAAGATTGAATCTGGGGGGGCGTTGGTTTAGTGAACACTATAGGAGGTCATATGCGAAGTTCAGATGCAGACCCAGCTTTGAACTTTGAAACCTCACAGACCATAAAATGCAGGGCGTTTTTATCTGGGGATTTTGTTCAGGCCCATCTGAAGGTATAGGATCTATTTAAAAATTTCTGAGAGAGTCAGATCAATCCAATCAATTCCAAAAGAGTATTAAAGTGATCTCTAACTTCTTTCTTTTCAGGTTTATATGTTTCAGAGGCTGCCAGATCCCTAGTAAAGAAACACAGCATGACTTAGTGTAGTAGCTAGTACCTCTGCTTAACGTGTGGAAGGGCCTGGGTTCAATTCCCAGGGGGTTAGACTGGATGATCTCATGAGGTCCCTTCCAGCCCTATGATTTGATTGATTGACCTTCACCCTCTCCACATCCAATGAATCCAGAGCAATGTGAAACAAGGGGTATGTCTGTGCTTGCAAGTTAGTTTGTATTAAGGAGGCTTAATTTGAACTAATTTAGTGCCTGTCTACATTTAGTTTTCATTAGTGCAAATTAAGGAATTCCTTAATTTGCACTAATGAAAACTAAGCCCTTAGTTCAATCCTTAGTTCAAACCAAGGACGATGTAAACTAGGATTAACCCTTAGTTTGAATTTAATTTAATAAATTCAAATTAAGGGCAGTTAAATTCAAATTAAGAAAGTGGACTAATTTGCCTTAACATTAAGTTGAATTAGTCCACTTTGTTGATTTGAACAAATAAGTTTAAGTTTAGTTCAAACTAAACTGGAACTTATTAGTTCACACTAACAAATTTGAACGAACTTTTCCTAGTGTAGACATCGCCAAGGGCTGGTATCTACACTTACCATTTCAGTTTGAATGACTGAATTCGAACTAGTCAATTTGAACTAATAATTATTATTTTGAATTGAGTCAATTCAAATTGACATGGCTACACAAGGAACTCCCATTTGAATTAGCATGTCAATCAACTGAACTTGCTAATTCAAATTGGAGAAGGGGCACCATGGGAGGCGTGGCAACATGGGCCCCAAAAGGGGCCATGCCACCCTCCAATCCCCTGCCAGGCTCCAGCCTTCTGAGCCCGGCACAGGGAAAAGCATCCCCTGCCCAGCTCTAGCCCCGGTGCAGCTAGGGCTGGACAGGGGATGTTTTTCCCCATGCCAGGCTCAGAAAGCAGAAGCCTGGTAAGGGATGTCTTCCCCTCCCAGGGCTCCCTGGGGCCAGGACACCCCACCCCCACAGGGCACAGCTGGAGAAGGGACCCCCCCCCCAGCGCTGTCAGTGCAGCCAGGGGAATCCCTTCTCTCTCCTGAGGCTGCTCTGTCAGAGTGGGGCAGGGAGAATCCATTGGCCCCATGCTGACAGCGCAAAGGGGCAGGAGGAGAAAGGATCTCAGCAAGGCAGGAGACCCTGCTACTGGGAAGTCACCTCCCTGCATAGCTCCTGCCCAGCTGGACAGGGAGAGGAAGATACCCCTGCATGTGGCTCCAGCCCAGTTGGCTGTGCGCGGGGAAGACTCCCCTGCAGCCAGCTTCTCCTGAGCTGGCCACACAAAGGGAAGACACCCCCACATGGGGGCCCCAGCACAGCTGTCCGCGCGCGTGCGGGGAAAACACCCCTTCATGCGGCTCCACCCCAGCTGGTTGCACACAGGGAAGACTCCTCTACGTGCGGCTTCTCCTGGGCTGGCCGTGCACAGGGGTGTCTTCCCCAAGCATGGCCAGCTGGGCTGGAGCTCCCACATGGGGTGTCTTCCTTGCACGTGTCCAGCTGGGCTCCAGTGGGGGCTGGGGTCCCTGTCCCCAGCCAGGGGACAAGAACCCCACTGCCCCCCCAGCACAATCTGGCTGAGGGGGTCGTGGAGGCACCTTTGGGGCTGCTGGCCCCAGGTGCTCTAGGACTGATCTTTCTCCCAGGGTGCATGGCACCCTGGGAGGAAGGTCAACCCTTGTCAGTTCAAACTCAGTGAGTTCAAATTGACATGGCCACACTGGGTCAGTTCGAAATACTGGGTTTGAACGGACCCTGACTTCGAAGTCAAATGAGGTTGGACTAATTCGAAGTCAACTTTTCTCAATTCGACCTGAGGAGTTCTTCAGTTCAAGTTGAGGAAAGCTAGTGTAGCCCTGCACTTAATTGAATTTGAATTGATTGTCTTCAATTCGAAGTCAAGTCTAAGTGTAGACATACCCAAGGAGTCCAGGGGTACTTTTAAAGACTAACAAATGGTTCTCACTAAAAAATTCCCTATAAGTCTGGTGGCACTTTTAAAAACTAACAAATTTATTCATCACATGAGCTTCCGTGGGAGAGAATTTTTGTTTTGTTGGACTAGAGTCAAATAACACAGCTACCAGTTTGGAAAATGGTTCTTAACATTACATCTCCTTGGTAAGGTGAATCCTTGGATTTACTGGCCACTTCAAGACTGAAGTGGAGGGTCAGTGAAAGAATACAAAACAGAAAGGGCTTTTTTATATCAACAAGCCTGACTCATCTGTGGACCTCAGAGGTTTTGTGGACCTGCTTTTCACAGCACATTTGCTAAACATGAAAAACAGGTTTGAGAATATCACTGTGGAGAACAATTAGTCATGTGCATCCCTTGAAGAGTATTTGTCCTTTAGTGAAAGTCAAAGACATTAATAATCAAGAATCGGTGTCTGAATGAACCACACCCTTTGCTAACAGTTCTAACAATATCTGAACGCAGCTGCTGCCATGGCTCAACTTTCAGAGGTGAAGGCTTTCTGGTGGCCAATTTTTGTCAGCACTGACAGGTAATCCTGCTAGTTAGTGCCACACTGCAGCCCAAGATCACAGGTCCTAGACCAGTGAGACATCTAAGAGGTTGTGATGAACCATCATGTATCAAAACATTTACATTATATGGTCCTTGGTGGACTGGACCCTGGTGGTTAGTTCCCCTTTAGTCATGAAAATGGTATTAGAGGAGCCCAGGCCCACCTGCTCTACTTGACTCCACCAAGGGTCCTGGAAGGAAAAGCAGTGTTTGTCCTCCAGGGGAGACCCTCTGAGCTACTCTCCCTGCATCACTTCCTCCTGCTGCTTCTGGTCCCAGATAAAAAACAACAAGGCAAACGAAAAAGGAACCTAACAGTCAGCCTCATCTAGGCTCAGCATATAGTCTTCCTCCTTTAGTGAGGCTTCTCTGGTCCCATTTGGCAGGAGTTTTCAAGCTATGTCTGCACCAGGGCTGGATTATCACAGGGGCTAAAACGGCTGAAGCCCTGGGCCCTGGCCAAAAGAGGTGCTCCAGGCTCCAACCCCTAAAACTCCTACTATAATCTGGCTCTCCTACCCCCCTCACCCCACTCAGTGCCTGCAGGGCAGGAGCTCTGAGAGTGGTCCTGCCCAGCCAGTGCTTTGGGCAGGGCCCTGGAGCTAGAATCCATTCTCTGGGCCAGCTGGTCCACCTCTGGGGCTGGGGGAGGGTGGGCCAGTGCCTGTTTGGTCCACTTATGGGGTGGGGCTAGCCTGCATGATCTCTACTCTGGAGCATCTTTTCAGGACCCATGGCCATGGGCAGGCTGAATTGGAGACCACCGTGCACCAATCTACCCCACCTCCAGGCAGACTGACTCTAGCAGAGCTGGGGTGGGAGCATCCTCTGGCATCAAGGCCCACTCCAGTGATGGGGGTGAGGCTCCAGTGTGGTGTGGGGAGGAGCAGCACGGGCCTCTCGCCCAGTTAATCCACCCCTGGTTTATACTCCTCTCTAGCCCTCCCCTTCTGAACTAAGGGTTTCCTTTTCAGTCCATCCCCAGTCAGAGCATGTTCTGTGGAGCTGGAGAAGTGAGACTATGTGAGTCTAATATAGTCTTTTAACCCTTTCCAGCCCGGTGACAATCTGCCTCAGCTCCAGTAGGAGCTGGGATTCCAGGCTGATCACATAGAGCAGGGGTGTCAAATTCACGGCCTGTGGGCCAGATTTGGCCTGCCACGGGCACTGATCTGGCCCACGGATCTGCTGCCTAGGCTGTTCCTGTAAGCTGTCTGCAGCAGCAGTGAACAGCAAAGACAGGCTGCCCCTAACACAGCAGAGCTAAGCATCCTTGTGACTTGGATCATATGAGTGATTCAGAGCACAGGGGAACAAAGGAAGTGCTCCAGTCAATCCCAGGTCAGCTCTGCTGTGGTCTGCAAACCAATCAAAGTCTCAGTCACAGCAGGCTGGGCTAGCTCCCAGACAGCCACTGCACCATCCCCCACTCCAACTGTTTTCTGTCAGTCACTTGGCATGCTAATCTGATTGACTGAACATTGCAAGAATCAGAAATAAAAAGAGGAAAAAGTGCCTGGAACTCACAGGGGAACAAAACCAATCAAAGGTCATCTTGGACTGAGCCAACCAAAGGCCACCATGCTGAATTACTGACAGTGAGTAGGGGGAACAGGAGCCCAGCCTTCCAGTGACTGTGACTGAGACTGATTACCTGCTGTGGGAATGGTAGGGGAAGTGGAAAGGGAAGGAGAAGGGGGGGCTGGTAGCTGCCAAGAGGGGGAAGGGGAGTCCGAGACCTGCACAATAGGAGAAGGGGGGTCAGGGAGACAGTGTGGCAAATGGGAGCCCACAGCAAGGAAAAGGGAAGATGTGGGAGACCCTGCAGAGTTGGGGAGGAGAAAGGGGAACCTATGCACTCTGAACATGGCAGGCAAATGGGTTGGGGAGCCCATGTGGACACATGGCCCGTGACAGGTGTCCTGCCCTCCTATGTGGACCCCCACATTGAATGAGTTTCACACCCCAGACTCTATCTGATAGAGCATTCATTTCTAGCCTTACCTGTTTTTAAGTCTAACACCTCTGTGGCCAAGATAGAGTCTGCCCTGCAAGCAGCTCTGGCCAAGGAAGGGTGTGCGCAGGGACACAGCAAGGAGAGCCCCTTTACCGCAGGGGGTCATGTTCCAAACCCCTCAGAATGACTACACACACACACTGGAATAGCACAGGGATTATGGGAATGGGGAAGAGGGGCAAAAGAGAAACCAACAGGGGAGATGGGGCAGCAGTAACACAGAGTAACAGCTAACACAGGGCCCTGCAGGTCCAGCAGTACAGCAGGCTGAAGACAGACAGTGAGCTCTGTATCTGCACCCAGAGTTCAGGAGTCCAAGCACAGCTCCAGCCCAGTGTTCAGTCCAGCAGCTTCTGGTCGTCTTCAGTGCCAGCAACTTTCCCAGCAAAAACCCTCTGATGCCTCTTCTGCTGCTCTCTGCAACTAGAAAGTGACACCCTCCCCACTTAACTAACTACAGCCTCCCCCTTAGTCCAGGCCAAGTCCCAGGCCCTGTACTCACAGCCCCACAGCTCTGAGTGGCCAGTCACATGGGTCCAGCTCTATCCTTGGAAGACTCTCCCCAGCACAGTGTCCTCCCGTGGGTACTGTCTTGGGCATCCCAGGTCAGCCACTCTTTCTTCCCTGGCTTCAGGCAGGGTCTCTCTCTCTGCTGCTCCTCTCTGGCTCTCCTCCCCTGGGCCTCTGGCTGCGGCCCCCTTCCCTCTCAGCTCCACACCCTCCTTCCAGACCAATCAGTCCCTCCCCCACAGGGCAAAGATTTAAAGGAACCACACTTTTTAAGACTCCAAAGGGGTTACATAAAATAGCTGAGTTTCAAAATCACTAACACCCAGATGTATAATGAAGCTATTTTAGAAGTTTTATAACCCCTATGTATATTATTTTTTCTCTTCCTCTGAGGCCTTTTCAGTTCAGTTCATGAATGAACAGGTAGCAGAACCTGAACCTATGCAATACAGAGGTGATGCTGGTGGGCAATGGAAAATATTATGAAGAATTTGCAATTATGGTGCAGTCTCTTTTGATTTGAGGTTCACATTCACAAGTGGTCAGATTAGTCCAGTTCATAATCTAAGAGTACTCTTGGATTCCTTCACTGATGCCAAGGTGTAACAGTGCAATGGCAATGAGTAGCACTTTTTATCATCTCTGCTTGGTGCAGATATTCCCTTGCACCCTGATGGACAAAGACCTGACCTCAGTTATTCATACCTTCATCACTTCTCAGTGCTACAGCAATGCAATATAACTAGGTATGAAATCTTCAGTACTTAGAAAAGTTCAATGAGTAAAACATGCTGACACACATCCACACAGGCTTGCGTGAACATGTTAGCCTTGCTCTCTGCTTTGAGTTCCCATAGAATTTTGAATTAAGTTCAAGTCCACTTCTTATTTTCGAAATGCACAATGGCCTGGGATCAAGTTACCTAAAGAACCTTCTAAAGCTCCAGGACAAAGCATCAACAACTGCATTCCTATGGCACCAAGGAGCACTCAGTAATAAGAAACAAGCTCATCTGACCAGGAGACAGAGCCTTTTCCAGGGGTGGTCTGAAACCATATAATAAATTCATCCAGGAACTATCCACCATTACAAACATCACAACTTTCTTCTTCAGGTTCATGTCATAATTCTTTAGCCTTGCCTCCACTGTGATAAACATATAGCAGTGGGTATACTTATTTAACAAATAATAACCTTTAAAAAGCAATCAAACAAGAAGCTCCCCTGCAAATGTCTCCCACCAAAGAGAGGATGAAAGAACAAACAAATGTGACAGTCGTGTAGTCACACTGCTTAATGCACTACTAGAAGGAACTCAGATACTGCAGTAATGAGTGTGGCAATAAAGCTTATATAGAATAGAATAGAATAGAATAGAATAGAATAGACTGGAATGAGGGACATGATAAATAATTCACATTACAAAACTTAAAGGCTACATATTCAGTTATGCCAGTTACCACTAGCTGAGAATGTGGTAATGCTCAATTTCTAAACTATTAAAAATACCTGTTCTATATGACCAAATGTATAATAGAGTGTAGTATCAAGTTTTTATTGGTATTAATATGGGGTAAACTGCATAATTCACTTACCAGCACAGAATGGCTCTAGTACAAAGAAGTGAAGAGGTCTGTGTAAGCTCAAAAGCTTATCTCTCTCATTAATAAAAGCTACTACTTCACCTACCTTGTGTCTCTAATACAAAGGAGGACTTAACCTATACATAATATAAATAAAACTTACTTGTGGAAGTAATTAGGGTTTGTATACTATAACATACCTGACTCAAATCCACAAAAGCAAGTAAATGACAAGTTAAGCCACCTAACAGTTCATATGCTCTGCTCTTTCATCCACAAATCTTACCACTACCATAGCTATCATACATCACAGAGCACGTACCACAAACCTAACTTGGCCACTTTCAGCTGTCTCTTCTTCATGTAGCTATTCATCAAAATACCCCCTTCTAACACTATAAGTTGTGGATGTTTGGTGTAAGTGTCCCCTGGAATCATCTGTCATTAGCCTACAATGTAAAGCATCATGACATACCTACGGAAAGGAAAACATTAGCCCTCTGATGAGGGTGTGAACATGTCCACTTATTTCTGGACATATAGCTGCATGTGGTTTCTTTACCCAATTCACAAAGAGAGAACAGGAAAGAGACCTGTCCATTAAACAGACCATCACTTAAAAAGTACATTGTCTGGTAAACAATACAAATCATCAATGAAATTATTGTAAACACTCCAAACCTTTAATGATATGCATTAGTTTTCAGTTGTTACTGTTTTGACAAGGGGAAACAGAGCAGTAAAAAAAAAAATCCCCCAATAACATCCTACACCTTTATATAATGAAAATGTAAAGCTGGCCATCTCTAATCTAAACAGCCTATTTGAGAAAGAAAGAAAGGAAGGAAGGAAGGAAGGAAATTTCTATATTTTTTATATAGAACCTACTTCATCTAGTCAGAGGAGAGTTAGTTATTAGACAAAGGTAGAAACTGTTACTTAACAAAAACAATGAAGGTCCTGTGGCATCTTAAAAACTAACAAAATTCTTTGCACATGAGCTTTCTTAGGTTGCAACTCACTTTGTCAGATGCATTTGATGAAATAGGTTGCAGCCCATAAATGCCTATGCCCAAAGAAATTTGTTAGTCTTTAAGGTGCCATAGGACATTCTTTGTTTTTACTATATACAGGCTAACATGGTTGTCCCCCTGTAACTTGTTACTTAACAGATATTTATCAGAAACTAGAGCTTGTCAGAATATTTTTACCTAAATGAAATTTCAGTGAAATATGCTGATTCATCAAAGCTGAAACATTTCATGGAGATAGTACTTGTTTCCATAAAACTTTCGTGGGGCAGGTTTTGGAGTTGGAGAGAGAATTGTACTGCCTGGGATGTGGCTATTGAGTGTGTGTCACTCACACACCAGTGGAGATGATAGCAGATTATATTTATGAGCACATGAGCAAAACAAGGGGTTAAGTTTATTGGACCTATACATCTGTTCCATGCAAAGTTTCTCTTTGGTACAGATGCCTTTTATGTGGTGTTCCTGAGAGTGTGAGATTTGTTTTGAAATGTCTCCTTTTCAACAGGAAATTCCTGGCCTATGAGTGTGATCTCTGAGTTCAGGGTTCTTCAGTGTTTGTTATGTGCTACAGATCAGCAGGGGTTGGCAACCTTTGCTGACCCCTGTTCTACTTCTTCCTCCCCCAGTGCTGGTGCCCCCTCCTCCAAGGAAACCGGACACCACCAGCAAATTTGACAGCTTCTCCACTTACCCGCCCTGCCAATGAGAGCACTGTTACTTCTGTGGGGGGTGGGGGAGAGTGTCCATAAGTGGAGATGCCACCGACAGCAGCACTGCTTTTGATACAGCCTTGCTTTATGGCCCTCCTGCTACCAAGACAAGCCGACTTTTTTTGGCAGCAAGAGTGGCAGTTTTGGTGGCACAGCAGAAGTGACCGCATGCTGCTCCAAATCAGCTAGTGTGCCACTGTTGGCAAGCATGCCAGGGGGTGCCAACCCCTGGGTTAAAACCTGATTTCAAGTGTTGGCAACACTATGAAGCAGTGGTGCTGGAACAATTTGCATGGAGGGGGTATTGAGAGCCACTGAACCAAACAATGAACGGTGTATAGGATGTAAACCACATCAAGCCAGAGTGTGCTGCAGCACTGCCTGACACCTCTAGTTCCATCATCTATGAAGGGGAGCCTACATCCCAAAAGAAGATGAGAATATGCTTTGCATCAGCCCACTATTCCACATACTACGGGGGGAGGGGGATCTTATCTCTTCTTCATGGGTGGGACGGGAAGGGAGGTGTAGCTGCTGTCCTGTGTGCATTACTGATCTTAGCTCCACAGTTGCCAATCCCATGGATATTACTGCATTCTAAATTTGCAGTAACCTACATACAGCTCCAGCAGAGTATCAGGAGGGGCAATGTTAAGGATGCCATCCTGTGACAGAAGGACAAAGAACTTACACTTTTTCACAAATTGAACAGTTTTCTCCTCAATTGCCTTAAGCCCCAACCTTTAGCCCAAGGAGCCTTGGAGCTTCCTGGATGAGCTCTATTTCAGAGGTATCATTTGGAAAGCTGTTTGGGGGTCACTTGGTTCATCTAATCTGTCCCCAGCTGCCAGACAGCCAGAGAGGAAATTGTTCTGATCTCCCAAACTTATCCTAAGCTCCTATTCCCTTCACTGGGACATCAAGGAAGAACTAACGTTCTTGAAACCATCCCCAGGGATCTGTTTGCCATGAAGGAGAGTCAGATCATGAGCATAGGTGACTGCATAATGTGAGATTCTTGCATCAGACCTACAGAAGCCCCAGTAGCTGTGAAGCCCAGCTACATGAACAGAGTTGCTAAGAAGTGTGCCCCATGAATTTTGCTCAGGTGAACATTTGTCCTTTCAAAGAAATCTCACTTTTCCTTACAATAATTGCGTTTGGCAGCTGTGACCCAAGCATCCTGGAATAACCTCCTGAATGTGCAAAAATCAGGGCAAGCTGCAAAACAAGGGGCCAAACACCCAAACCACTGATGGGTGGCACTTAAACCAGTCTCCCAGTCAGTAACAAAACATGCTTCCGATTTCCCAGACTGGTCATCACAAAGTGTAACAAAATAGAAACAGCCCCCTTTATTGCACATCAGCTCCTCTGGTCCCACCTAGCCACCAGGTCTGTTAAAGAAATAGGGGCTATGTCCACACATACATCATTATTTTGAAATAAGTTATTTCAAAATGAGTTATTTCGAAATAAAGTCCTTATTTCAAAATAAATTAATTTGGTTTAAGAAAATGTTAATTCGAATTAAGGGAAAGTCTGCTTTCGAAACGGCTGTTATTTCGAAATGGTTATTTCAAAATAAGGCAGTTTGGACATGTTGTTTCAAAACAGTGTTGTTTTGAAACAACATGTCCAAACGGCATTATTTTGAAATAACCATTTCAAAATAACAGCCATTTCTATATGAATGGGGTTTAAGCTGTTTCGAAATGACGGTTCTTATTTTGAAATGACAGAGCCCTTCATTTTGAAATAAGAAAATGTCGTGTGGACCTAATCTTTTTCATTTCAAAATAACCAATGTTATTTTGACATAAGAGACGTGTGGACATACCCAGGCTCTCCTGACCGCAAAGGGCCAGCCACATCACCCAGAACAATATAGGCTTGGATCTTACCCAAAATACCATGCTGCCAGCCAATCCTTTAGTACAGTGGTTCCCTTTATGTGGACCACTACATCATCGTTGAAAGCTTTTATGGACCACTATGTAAACAAACCATTCTAAATGTTTTTAACATAGCCTATGACTGGCAGGAGTCAAACTTGTATATGGAGGGGTATTAAAAATGAAATTATTTCTAATAATTTAGTATGCTCACTCACAAACTTATTGCACTCATCACAGTAGATTTACCTGTAATACATTTGTGACACTGTCTGGGTCTAGGGGACTGGTTATAATTATTTTTCATATTAATATTTCATATTTGTAATAATCAACATGTGATATCCCATATTTGGTATCAATAGAAAGGCTGTAATCCACTAAGAGTGATTATTAAGGTGTAACACAGCTGCTGACCCTCCCAAGGGGGAAGAGGCAGCTAACCAGGGTCCCTGGCCCTTTGTAGGGCAGGACTGCCAAGTCTTTAGCCCCTTGGCAGGGCAAAAGTTCCAAAGTGTCAACCTTCAGCAGGGCCAGATATCCAATCTCTAGCCCTCTTGGTAAGGCAAAAATCACAAAGTCTCTAGGGTACAAGGAGAATGGCAATGCCACTTCTTGGGTCCACAACCATGAGGGGGTGCTTAGTGTGGGGAGAGGAATCAGTGGAGGCGTAGGGTCCCACAATGCCATTGTGTCCCAGCCCAAGTCCCTGGCAGGGTCTGGGGTTTCCATGCAGGGGTCAGCGGGGTCCTGGCCACAACACACTGATCCCAAGGGTTGATGCTCGTATTCCCTGGTGCCAATTGTGGCCCCACTTCCTGGCAGTACTTGAGTTGGAGGCTCCTCCATGAATTCCTCGGGGTAGTCACCCAGGGGCAGATTGTAGAACCCCTCCGTCTCATTAAGTGGTGGCAGGTCTGGTAGCCCATCAGGCTTGTTGGCGGATGGCAACTCCTCCAGGTTGCATATCTCAGTGGTCAGGTGGTCCTCACCTGCCAGTGGTAGCTTCTCCAAGTCAAGAGAAGTGGGCAGGGGGTCACAGTCCCCAGAGGGAGGGGTTGCATGGGGTCCAGTGGGCCTCCTTTCTAGCGGCTCTTCCATGGGGCTGGTGATGGCCCAGAGTTCAGGCATTATCTCCTAGTCTCTGGCCACGGGCAGTCCCTGCCAGATGCCTGGTCCTGGGTCTGTAGGCCATAGGTCCATTCTCCTGCAGGGCAGCCCAGGGTCAGGAGGGAGGAGAGAAACATCCTTCCTCTTCAGTGGCTGGAACTGGATTGAGCTGCCTGCCTCCCTCTTATACTTCCTGCCCTGCCCCTCTGCTTCTGGCCTGACTGACAAGCCACTCCTGACTCCGCCCCTTGCAGTCAGGCAGCTCCCTCTGGGCTGTCTCCGATGTCTGTATTACAAATTAGAAATCTAATTATTTTTATTTGTGCTCCAAGTTATTTGACTCCAAGCAATCTCAGAATGGATGGCTGCAAAACTATTGTCATCCTAATTGCCTATTAGGAGCTCCCAGCTGCAGTGGGTCCAGGAAGGAAATCTGTTTGGCCAGTTGCCCAAGCTGACCTGGTGACTCAACTCAATTTGGATTTGGCAAAGACTCTGAGAGCATGGGGAGGGCCAAAGGGTAATAAAAGGCTGGAGCCCCATCCCCATTTTGTCTTTAGTCTTTAGTCTTCAGTCTGTCTGAAACCAAGACCCACCTCTGGGACTAAGCAAAGGACTGAGACCCACCCATGTGCTGGATGCATAGCAGAGGAATTGGACTAACCTCCAAAGTACAGATACTTCAAGGTTTTGCTTTCTATGGACACTAAATCATTTGTATGTATGTGATTCACTTTGACCCTTCAACATCTCTCATATTTTGTTTGTTTTCCTTTTATATTAAACCTTTAGTTGTAGTTACTAAAGGATTGGCTAGCAGTGTGGTAATTTGGGTAAGATCCAAGCCTATATTGTTTTGAATGATGTGGCTGGCCCTTTGGGGTCAGGAGAACCTATTTCTTTAGAGACCCAGTGGCTAAGTGAGACCAGAGGAGCTGATGTGCAATAAAGGGGGCTGTTTCTATTTTGTTCTGCTTGGTGATGACCAGAGCGGGGAATCAGAAGCATGTTTTGTTGCTGACTGGGAGACTGGTTTAAGTACCACCCATCAGTGGTTTCAGGGTTTGACCCCTGTTTTTTGCAGCTTGCCTTGATTTTGGCACATTCAGAAGGTTATCCCAGGAGGCCCAGGTGACATTTGCCTTTAGTATTTATTCCCCAAACTCCCACAGACCACCTGCAGCAACTTCATGGACCACCAGTGGTCCACGGACCACAGGTTGAGAACCACTGCTTTAGTAACTACAACTAAAAGTTTAATATAAAAGAAACAAAAGGAGAGATATTAAAGGGTCAATGTGAATCCCATACATACAAATGATTCTGAGTCTATAGAAAGCAAGTCCTTCAAGAATTTGGAGTTTGCAAGTTAGTCCATTTCCACTGGTAGACACCCAGCACTTGAGTGGATCTCAGTCCTTTGTCCAGCCACAGGGGAATAGTTGCATAGGTGGGTGTTGATTGCAGACTGAAAACAAAATGGAGATAGGGCTGTTGCCTTTAATCACCTCTGGCCTTCCTCATGCTGTGTGGAGTTTTTTTTCAAATCAAAATGGAGTTGAGTCTCATGGGCAAGCCCTAGTGGCTCAACAGGTTTCTCCCTGGGCCCACTGTATCTGGGAGCTTCCTTAATGGGCCATTAAAAGGGCAATGGCTTTGTAGACATCCAGTCTTGGAGTGCCCTGGAATCCAATAACTGGAAACACAAATAGAGCAAACCTATTCCTAACTTCTAATACAGGTGTGACATCTATTTATAACTATAAAATTATGCCTAGCAGATTACAACCTTTCTATTGGTACCAAACATAGCATATCACATATGGATTATTGCAAATGTGAAATATTAATATGAAAACAATAATAAATGATTCTCTAAAGCCAGACAGCATCACAGCAATGTTCCCTCTAAGGTCCTGAGGAAGCTGAGCCACTGACATTGCTTGCTGCGTGGGCTGCTCCCAGCGGGCCTAATCCTGGCCCCCTGCAGGCCCAATCCTGCTCCCCCTGTAAGCCCTGCCTGAGCCAGCCTGATCGCCTCCTCCCACCCTAGCCTGCTCCCCCAGTAATTCCCCAGCCAGCCCGATCCCACCTCTGCACTCTTATCTAGCTGCTAGAGCAGCGCCACTAAGCCATGGCTCCTCCAGCCAGAGAAGTACAGACAGAGCATGCACAGCCAGCAGTGTCTCCTGTGCAGGGCAGTGGCAGGGGGCTATGTGGCCATGTGGCTGCGCAGCTTACAAGGAACATTGCATGACAGGAACTATATCAATGACCAAAGACATTGGGCCTGATTCTGCTTGTGACAACCATATGCGATATCTTTGAGGATCACATTGCATTCAATTTATGACTGTTTCGTATATCATTGTGGGCCAGGGAGTGTGTGCAATGTCAGGAGGGTGGAGGAGGTCAGTTAGCACAGCTGGTCCAGGAGCTAAAGACAGTGGAGGATGATTATTGCAGTCCCTATGATTGTGAATTTGCATATACTGAGTCTGGCTGGGTTTCTGAGACTAAAAAACAAAGACAGAACTTTTGGTTGGAGGGGGAAACGATGAGCTTGAATTGACTCACAGGGCTTCCTTTTAATTCAACCAAAAGCCATGATCTTGTGTCCTCAGGGACTCCAACTCTTGCAGAAAGGTTGGAAAGACTAACCTACGGGGGACACTCAAGACTGATAAATGGTTTCTGATATGTTTAGTCTGGATTTCAATCTATTTTCTTTTTGATAGATTTTCTATGTAATGTGTCTGCTGTAAGAATAAATGTACCATGCTATGGAGATACTGAATCATCACTGGCAAAAACTCCTCAGAGAGAGTGAGAGAGAGATAGCAGTGCACAGCTGAGGCACAGCCAACCTCTGCTTTCTGGCTGGGCCTCTCACTCTGGTGGGTCCAGCCAGTTCTGTGTTGGGTCACGTGACTGGATGCTTCCTGACAATGCTCCAGTTGCGTGACAATTGGAGCATGGGGAGGAGGATAGATAGGGAGAGGCAGTCTGGCCCCTGCTATGGCAAGGCTGCAGCGGCTGCCTGGGACCAGAGCCACACAATTGGAGAGCAGTTCACCCCTGCCTGTCTGCCCTCAGTGCCACTGCTCATGTCTGTGGCGACCCATTGCTGGCTGGTCCACAGCCGTGGCAGCCAAGCTCACGCAGCTTCTGGGGGTTGCAGCTGGTGGACTTGCTGGCTAACTAGATGGTCATGGGCCCACCCAGGCCCGCCATAGCTACACCCCTGATGTAGAGGTGCTGTACCTTAGGCACATAGATTTGCTGAGAATATCATAGTGTATGGCAGGGGGCTGTGTAATCTTAAAGTGCCTGGTGAGGAGTGAAAATGATGGGGTTTCTGCCCAAGAAATGTGGCAGCAGTGAGCTGGAAATCTTTAATGGGTCCTCTTGACAGACATGAAGGGTGGAAAATCATTTTCAGTTACCGTGAAACTGACACTGAACTATCTCACAATGGTTTCATAATCATTCCCAAAGAGTGATTCTTGAATTACACACACATGCAAGCAGAACCAGGCCCACTGTATATAGTGCTGCATCTTCTAAAGAGGTTTCAGTGCAGGAGGTTTTAAGCATAGGAGCTACCACCAAATACTAGAACTTTAGTGAGAAAACAGTTGCATTAGGTTATAGGAAATGCATGAGTAGTTTTGCCACAGACCTCCCATGTCAGGAAAGTGCCACCATGACTTTTCTTATATTTTTGGAAATAAAAGGCAAATTAACAATTTCCCTCTTGTGGCTGAAATGAAATTTTTTGAAGTCCGAAAGGGCTGTTTCTTTGGATTTTTTATCACTCATGCCAAGTGCAGAAAATGTGGATTTCTTTTCATTGGCTTGAATGTGAGGGATTTCTAAGCACTGGGTGAACCAGATGTAAGCAGGCACAGTGCAAGCTCCAGCCACCCAGCTCTGCTAATGCACCTAATTTCTTAGCTTGTTCTGTCCATTGAGACTAAATCAGAATCAGACTTCTGATGAAAAGTTACTGCTCCCTTTGGTCACATGTGTGATAGTATTTTAAGTTTTAAGACATACCTCAGATTGAAGAAAAGAGAATATAGGACTAAGTCACTTTCCTGGAGGTAGAAAACTGGAGGATAACTGGATTAGGGGGTTTTATTTTATTTTATTTTATTTTTTCAGACTTTATTACTTTTGTTTTTATTTATTTTATTTTACAGTGAGGTATGATCTGGCCCACAGTTCTGTACACTGAAGAAAAATGATCAGGAAAAGATACAGCTAGGAGAGAACATAGCGAGTTTAAACCATTGGAAACATAAAATGATCACACTGCATGCTGAATTTCTTCAAGCATGCTTTACCACTGAGGCCTCCATGAGAGGAACAAAACAAGCCAAATCTGAGATTGTGAACCTCGGCTGTTTTGAAACTATATAAGCACCAGTGATCTGAACGAAGAATTTTAGTAGGGGCAGGTTAAATGCAAACCTCTGTATTTTTAAAATCTTTGGTGTTGGTTCATTGAGGACTCTGGTTTTATATTGAGTAACCATGACTTGGATAGACAAGACTTGTTTAGTATTCTACAGTATTCCTTGGCCAGAGGAAACATTTATGTAGTAATAAGCAATCAAAGGCGTTTCATTCATCCAAAAGGACTACCATACAAATCATATTGATCACAGTTGTTGAGCTTTGGACAGTTTCCTCTTTCCCTTCAAAAGAGTCTGAACAAGAAGGCATTATTCAGTCTTCATCTATTATTTTTATTTCCAAATATAAAAAAACATTATTAAAACTAGTTAAACTTGCTTAAACACAAAGCCCATCCACGCAAACTTTTTAAGGCAAGGAAGCATCAAGTTAGGTGAAGCTTCTTTAATATATGTAAACGTTCATACATTACACTCACTGACAGCCACCACATCTTCACCAAGAACTCCCTTCCACCTCCAAAAAGATAGAAAAAAAATCCACACTCCACACATCATGTTCATCTAACCCACTGTCACTGGAGAGACTGGTCCTTTAAGGGTTAATAGGTCCAGACCCAGCAACGACTCATTAACACTCCTGCTCAGTTAGTGAAAATTAGTGTAGTCACAGATAGGATCAGATAGTTAAATTAGTCCTGGCTTGGAGATAAAAAGGATGCTTCCAGAAAGGCAAAAAGGAGAATAAAGACTTTCCTATCTCCCAGTCCAAAGAGAAAGGAAAGAGTTGAAAAGGACCATCTTGGAGAAGTGGAGGGTGACTTCCTACACAATGCAGACCACAGAACCTCATCCTCCTGTTCTGGTAACAGACCCTTACCCTATTATTTCAAAATAACATTTTTGCCCTTCTCCTTCCCAGGGTGCCTTCGTTTTTGTATATATTAGGTGGGGGCATGGCCCAGTGAGGGGGCCTTGTTGCCACACCTCCTATGGTGCCCCTCTCCTAATCCAAAATAGCAAGTCCTGTGTCTGGACTTGCTATTTCGATTTGAAGTTTTTGCTTATTTTGATTTTAGTTAATTTGAATTAAGCATTTTATTTCGAATTAACTTATTTTAATTTAACATAAATCGAAATAAGCATGTATGTGTGGACACAGCCTATGACTGTGTTCCTCAAATAAAAGACTTCAAGGTACAGACAATCAACCAGGGAATCCACCTGCAAGTAACCTCTGCCCCATGCTGCCAAAAAAACACAAAAAGCCCAGGGTCTCCGCCAATCTGCCTTGGGAGAAAATTCCTAGAGGGAACTCAGTAGAGCTCTTGACTCAAGGAGGAAAGAAATCTATCCAAAGGGCTACACAGACCCTGAAGGAGGGCTATAGAGCCCTTGGATCAAGGGGAAGAACGACTGGATGAGAGAAATGAAGGAATGTTCCCATACTGTAAGAGATGCACAAAAGGGAAATTTTAGTTTAATGTATTCTTGGCTAGACATAAGTTTACAAGAGCCAAGAACAAGCTGAGGGCACTGCATTGTAAGTACCTGTCATGCCATAAGAGGGCACCATAATATGGCTCCCTCTAAAACCCATGCTAATGCAAAACTTAAATATAATTTCAGCTGCCTGTCCACTATTGGGCATAAGTGCACTGGTTATGCATCTGACTGGTTATGTGTTCATAGGGAATATGTGAGGTCAGATTTCAGGTTCTATGTTATAGAGTGAAAAGAAGAGGCTTGGCTTTGAAGACCTTGGAGCAGCAGAGCTAGCAGCCTTGCTCAGCACAGAAGTTCTGTTGCCCATAAACCTGCTAGATTTTGCTGATAGGGACTGAAAATCTGATGACTTAAAAGAGGTTTATCAGCCCAGCACAAAAGGCAGAACTGAGAAGCTTCTTGTGCAAACTAAAGGACACATTGGTAGGACTTTTTTGGAGTGGTGAACTTATGGAAGGCAGTGGATGTAGGTGCAAGATGGCCTCCACTGTGCTATTCTGCGTCACAAACATGAGGAAAAAAGGGTTACTAGAAGCGTGGGTGAGACCACATAAGACAGAATGGGTGACACGGGGAATAAATAACAATATGTAAGATCTGAGGGGGGACAGGTGTATCTCCTCATTACTAGCCCTCAGTAATGGGTCCCTCCTATATTTTCCTGCTGTGCCTCTAGGGCAGGGGTACTCAAACTTTTTGCGAGCCGGTCCACATTCAGCCTTCCACCATTCATCGGGGTCCCTATCCAGAGCCAGGGGGCGTGGCCTTCTGGCTGGGGGCAGGGCCTGCCCTCTGGGGGCGGGGACGGGGGTGGGGCCTGTGCCCCGGGTCCCTCCCCACCCCAGTGACGCCCCTGCTGTCGCAGTCCACCAGAAAGGTCTTTGCAGTCTGGATTGTGGACTGCGGGCCGCCGTTTGAGTACCCCTGCCCTAGGGTCTCTACCATCTTTACTTTTCAGGAACACTCCCCAACGCACTCTCACCCACACAGTATGCCCCACACACCATGACCCTCCCAGTCATCAGTAATACCCAATATACCCCCACCCCCTCCAGGAACTGTCACTTGACACCGTCCGCAACAGATACCATCATACTGTGTGTCTCATCCATACTCTCTCCAAGCACTTTAGCCACACCACACAAACGTATCACAATACAATTAATGCCACCCCCAACACCCAATAACAAGCCAAACCAACAAGGAGTCCTGTGGCATTTTTAAAGCCTAACAAATTTATCTATCTTGTGAGCTTTCATGGGAGAAAAATCAAACTTCATCAGATGCTTTGAAGATGGGGGAACTTACAGAATGGGAGAAAAATAAATGCAAGGAAGTGTAAGTCATAGGATCAGGTCAGACTGTTACAGCAAATCAATGCAGTAATTTAGATTCAAACACTGGGGAATAGGACTCCTTGTTTCTTTTGCTTAACTAGAGTACTACGGCTACCCCCTCTGGAACTTAATCATAAGCCAGTAACTCTCAACGACATAGGACAACTCCCATGCTGAGATTCATCCTGCTCCCCCAACCCAGATCCTGTACCTTGAACCTCCCCTTTCACCCAGCCCTGAGACCATCAATATGCAGACTGCTGGCCAAATCGAGACTACCAGGTGCTTTTGAACAGACCCCAACCTCTTTTTATTTCTTTACTTTTTTTGGATTGCTTTTTCTTGAATTTGGACCTTCGCCTACCTTGACCAAGACATTTGAAATTTGTAAAAAAAAAAAAAAGACTACCCCAGCTGCTAACTGTCATCCCTGATGTCCTCTTGCCCCAATCCATATCCTTTTTCTCACCTCATCTCTCCACAACCCTGTTCCCCACAATCCATCATCTTCTCCCTCTTCACTCCATCTCTTCCAACACCCATCTCTGCACCCCATGATACGGGACCATCTCCTGACACCCCATCACCCTCTAGCTCCCACCCCAGCACCTCATGACCCATTACACCCTGCACCCCACCTCTGCTAACATCCACCCCTGCACCCCATTTCCCCAACAACCGCCCCACCACCCACCTCAGCACCCCTTGACCCCGAGCATCCCAGATGCTCAACACTCAGACCCCGCCCCCAGCGCGGAGCAGGGGCAGGGGCAGGGCAGCCCCCAGGCGGGCTGGGCTGGGGCTCACCCGGGCTGGCCAGTGTGGGTACCCCTTCATCTTGGTGAAGACCAGGTCTCCGGGCTTGAAGATGTGTGGCATGGCGGGCCAGGCCAGGCTGCACCGTGCCACGCCGCAGCCTAGCAGCCGGCAGCGGCGCGGCCTCCCCCTGGCCCTATCCCAAGACAGGGGGCGTGGCCTTCTGGCTGGGGGTGGGGCCTGCCCTCTGGGGGTGGGGGCAGGGGCGGGGCCCGTGCCCCCGGTCCCTCCCCGCCCCAGCGATGCCCCTGCTGTCGCGGTCCACTGGAAAGGTCTTTGCGGTCCGCATTGTGGACCGCGGGCCGCCGTTTGAGTACCCCTGCTCTAGGGTCATGCTTCAGATGAACCTGTCATCAACCAGCTGTAAGCAACTTTGTGGACAAGTACATATGATTTTTTTTATGAATAAAAATGCCTCCTTGTTCATGCTGCATCACTCTCAGAAAGGTTCGTTTTCAAGTCATAAGGATAATCAAACAAGGCAAAATCCATCTGGTACAACTTCTTGATCTTCTGAATTTGCTCTGAGCTCAGCTGCCTGAGGTATTCAAGAGTGATATCATCACCAGTACGATTCTCAGAGCCATACTTCTTAAAGTTAGGATACTTTAGATCCTCTGGGGCTCTAATGATCCTGAGAACATGTTCAGCATCTTCCTCCAAGGTCTCAAACTTCCCCAGCATATCATAGTGGATGTTACAAGGAATACAAAGGAGAAACATTGGTTTCCAATGAATGTCCAAATCATCTGGTTTTTTTGTCAAAATAAAGTTAACAAACTCCTGGAAAGTCACCTTTTCAGTAGAATTTTTGTTTTCCCTGAACATGGCCTTGATCTGATTTGCAACAGTGATACTATAATAAGGCTCAGAGTGTAGAAGCTTGTCTCTGTAAGCTGAAACCAACCATTCCAGGGGATCTCTGGTGAACATCACTTTGGTGTAACTGGTCAGCAACTTCTCTTGGTAACTAGAAGGGTAAGAACTTAGTCTCTTTAACAGTGGGGTTTGATGGACAACGTCATGGTTGACTTCACCAGCCTTTCTGCTTAGGTTCATTGTAAGGAGAAGAATGATTTTCTTCCAATTGGAGCAGCCTACTTTGGGCACCTCACAGTAGATGAACTTGTGGGTATGCTCCACAAAGACCTGTGTTGCAACTTCATACTTCGGTTTGCTTTGTGAATGGGAGAGGTTGTTCTTCAGGCAAGTGGAGTTCGGTGTGTGTCTGCGATAGTGTTGACTCATTGGCCAGTCTTTCTCAGGAACTGGAAGAACAGGTGTGTGCAAGAAAGGAAGATAAATCATCAGTGTGAAACAATTTCATGGAATTCTCTTTTCAATCAGAAAATCACAGAACTCAAATTAACACCATGGAGAACAAAAATTGCAGCTCAGTTTTAACCAAGATCTCGTTCACTGTCACTTGTCTTTTCCATTACAGCCCTGCTGCACACGGTGCCCTGATTATTAAAAGGCTGCTAGAAAGAGAATTTGGAATATGAATGTCAGGAGAGTTATTCTTATGGGCTATGTCTATACCTAAAATCTTAGTTCAGATGTGGTTATTCCAAACTAAGTTGTTCAAAAGTTAGTTTGAACTAAGAGCATTTTTTCATTTGAACTAACTTTTTAGTTCAAACTAAAAAAGCGCAGTTAGTTCAAACTAAAGATTAGTCAGAAGTAAAAAACTGCATTTAGTTTGAGCTAACTGCTTGTTTGAACGTATTTAGTTTGAACTAGCATGTCTGCATTGTGCTAGTTCAAACTAAATATGCAAGTAAGTTCGAACTAAGCAGTTAGTTCGGACTAACCAGCCGAAGTAACTAGTTCAAACTAAATTTTGCTTAGTTTGAACTAAAAAAATTTTTAGTTTGAACTAGGCAAAGCCTAGTGTAGACAGGGTTCAAATTAGTTCTAATTAAGTCTCCTTAGTTGGAACTAATTTGCTAGTGTAGCCATAGCCATGGAGAATCATGCCATCAACATTCAAACACTTGCCTTAAGCGGCTAATGTTGCTTTTTGCATCCTTCTTTTCCCTACACATGCTAGAATAACCAAGAATCTCCCAGGCCCTTCCCTCAGATAATTTATTAGTATTATTTTACTATGTAATAACATTTGTACCCACAGTGTGCTAGATGTCTTTCATACTTCCAGAAAAGATAGTCTGTGTTCCAAAGAGCACAAAATCCTTCTATTTATATAGTCTTTACTCCCCCATCATTTTTGTTTGCCACCTGTAGAACATCCCAAAAAGAAAAATTCCAAGAATGAGATTTAGGACAAAGAACAACTTCTGGAGCACTTTCTCTGCCATGTTTTCCCAGGAAGAAGAAGGATGTGGCCTCTGTACAGGGAATCTATCTTCCTATCTATAAGAAAATGAGAAATAGTTTTTATGTACGAACTTTCTAAAAAAAAAGTCTCATGCAACAGAGTATAAGCAGAGTGAGTCTGTGAGCTGCAGAAATATGCTGTAGAGAGGTTATTTATTCTAATCAATATATATTACATGAGTTATATATTTTCTGTGCCAAAATATCTCACAAGGTCCTATGTCACCTCCAGATGGCACAGGCGTACCTATCCTGAATTAAATCACAGAATCATATATTAGGGTTTGAAGGGACCTCAGGAGGTCATCTATTCCAACCCCTTGCTCAAAGCAGGACCAACCTCAATTAAATCATCCCAGCAAGGCATTGTGAAGCCAGACCTTAAAAAATCTCTAAGGAAGGAGATTCAGCCACCCCCCTAGATAACCCATTCTAGTGTTTTACCACTCTCCTAGTGAAAAAGATATTCTCATATGCAACCTCGACCAGTGGTTTTCAAACGTAGGGTCTGGATCCAGGACTCAGTCGTAGACTCTCAGGCACTTGGTAGCGGCACTGCCTGCTGCCACCATCAGAAGACTAGAATGCATTGCTCAAAAATGTAAGTGTGGGCATAAATGATTTTTTTCAACTGGGTTCCAAGAAAAAAGTTTGAAAACCACTGACTTAGACCACCCCCATTTAACTTGAGGTAATTGGTCATTGTTCTCACATCTGCTGTCACTGAGAACAATTTAGCAATCTTGTCCAACCTACAGCCTGCAAGCCAGAGCCAGGCCCACTAAGGGCTCTTATCAAACCTGTGAAGTCACTGCCTGCTCCTGGGAGCTTGGGCCAGCCAGAGCTTTTTTAAATCTCCCTCTCTGCACACACCCAGGTAAAGAGCCCAGGGCAGGAATGGCCTGGCCAGAGAATTGACTCCAGAGGCTGAATTCAGCCCCTTTAAGCCAAGTGAGGAGCGGGGCTCAGGGAGCCGGCATGGGGCTGGGGCAGGGGAAGAGGAAAGGGAAGGGGTTGGGGAGCCCACACAGTGCTGGGCTGGGGAAGGAGTCAGGGAGTCCACATAGTTTCAGGCTGGGGAAAGGGTCAGGGTTAGGATGCCTGCACAGCACTGCAACATGCCAAGTCAAGGTGGGGAAGGGGAACAGGGAGGGGTCAGGGAGCCTGCAGGGCTGGGGCAGGGGAAGGGAAGCTCACAGAAAAGGGGGAGGAGAGCCCACACAGCAGGAAAAATGGTTGGAGAGCCAAGACCAGCCCATAACATTTTGGCACCTGAGGTGAGGAGCTCAAATGATGCCCCTATGCCTCCTTGCTTGGGCCAAAATTTTGAAAGGTCTCAGTTCTACCTTCTTCCTGTTCTACTTTTCTCATGCAGGGCTGGCCGAAGGTTTTATGGTTCCCTAGGCAGCTATGATTTTGGCATTCCCCTCTCCACTCCAGTGGTGGCCTGGGCTGTGCAGCCTGGGTCGTGGGCCCTCCCTCCCACTCCTAGTAGCCTCTCCTATGTCATAGTGGAGCACAGATGTGTTTTTATTAACTTCATCTTGGAGAAGCTACATTCTCCACTGGCAAATGTGAGGGCCATAACTAATTGCATTAAAGACTCATTCTTTTGGGAGCCGGAGAAGGGGCCGCCTGCCCAGCTTTGGCGGCGGCATGGAAGGGACCCCTTTCCCGGCTCTGGCCATGGTGGGGAAGGGACCACCCCACCGGCTCTGGCTGCCAGTGGGGAACAGTCACCTCCCCCCCTCCCCAAGTGCTGGACGGATGCGCTCCAGATCAGGGTCCACGCGGGGAGGCCCCTTTGGGTTGCTTGCCCCTGGGCGACTGAACCACTAGTTATGGCCCTGGCAAATGTTACAGGAAGTGTTAGAAATATGCTCAGAGCAACAAAAGCATTTGGAAAGAGGGTGGTCATTTTATTTGTGCACACACATTCCAGAACAGCATTTGGAGTTTATCCTGCTGAAATCTATCTTGAAAGGGCTTTCAGTTCATCACCCAAATCACTCGCATCAATATTGCACATGTCATCAAGTGTTAACACTGTCTCTAGGGCCCTACATTGCAAGTATAGTGAGGAGTTTTGGTATATTATACAACAGGTATAGTGAGGAGTTTTGGAATATCATATGACATCCCAAATATGCTGCTGTGTTGCCTGAGCTTCATGAGAAGTTCTTCAACTGACTGTATTGCTCAGTCTAGCACCTGGCTAAAGAATTCAGCTTTGAATTGTTGTTTGGGGTCTCTTATGGGATTATCCCATGCCTCATAATCAAAATGTCATCTTCTTTGGTGACTCTTCAATGGGTGGGAAAATAGCTTCAGTGTGAAGTTCCTCTTGTCAATTTCCAAAGGGATAACCATGTTAGTCTAGTCCAGCAAAAAAACCAAGGAGTGGTGTAGCAATTTAAGACTAACAGATTTATTTTTCGCATGAGCTTTCATGGGAGAAAATCCCACTT
>ML681963.1:84901353-84955274 GCA_007922195.1 Podocnemis expansa | reverse complement strand
CGGGGTTCCCTTTTCAGGTTGGGAACCCGGACCAGTTTTTCCCCGACTCTCTAATCCGGCCCTGGCTGCCCTCCCTGCACAGGGCAAAAGGGATCCATGTGTGACAGCCCCTAGGTGCCAGACAGCTGCTTCTGAGCTGCAGGGGCCTTGCATCAGGGCCCGATTAGAGGGGTCCCATCTGCTCAGTTTCAGAGTGACCCCTGCCCTCCCACCCTCCCACTATCAGGGTCAGACTATTGGCGGGGCAGCTGCATCCCCCAGCACTGAAAGGGGAACTGCTTCAGCCCTGGAAGGGGGGACCAGAGAACATGCCACTCTCCCTCCACAGAGGAGCAAAGTTTCTGCCTGCCCTGCCCCTGTTCGGCTACCCTGCCCCAGGGGGTGGAGAGTGGGCCAGCGTGTGACTGTACACCCTGAATTATGATGTACATGCTTTTCCTGTTCACTTGTACACTGAAATTTGCTGCCAATTGCACCATGCAGCATTTCTTTGTGGATGCTAATAACCTCTTCTGCATGATCTCTTTAATGATATATTTCCTACAACTTCATACGTGTGAACAAACATGTAACATGCTTTCTATGGCTCAAGGAGAAGGGAACAGACAGATGCCTCTCCCAGCAGCAGAGATCCTGGAAGAGATAAAGGTATGCTAAGAGAGGTGTCTGTGAAGAGACAAAAGCATCACTCAGCCCTGCAAGGGAAGGGCTGAGGGGTTTGGCAACAAAGACTGAGACCTGGAAGGTTTAAGGGGCTTTTTGAGCTGGGACTCTCCACCTTGTAACAACTTCAAACAAGATCTGGGCCCTGCCTGGCCTCAGGCAGAGACTGGTTGTGCAAACATCTAAAACAGCCAAACACCTTGAGCATGAACTTGTTTGGACTATGAGGTTAGTTTAAGTAGAAGTATTAGGTTTTGCCTTTTATTTCCTTGTGGTCTCTCCTGACTTGCTTATACTGTGATTCTGCCATGCTTGGCCATATTCTCACTTAGAATTCTAATCTGATCAGTAAACTAGTAGTTGTTTTACCTAAAGCTGTGTGATCTTTAGTGGGTGTGAGTGAAGAAGGCTGGGCACAGTCCATTTCTTTGTTAAACGGACGGACTTGAGTGTGTGGTGGTTGGGAGTGGTTCCCAATCTCTGTAGACGGGGGCTCCTGGTGTGGTAACTGGGGCTGGGTGTGCTTGCTGGGGAACTGTCCCTCAAGTAGCCAGAGGGCATACACCCACTGCCTGGGACCAATTGCACACAAGAGGCTGGAGTGGACTGACTCAGGAGTGAGTTGTCACTTGGCAAAGTGGGATGAATTGGGGTTCAGGAGTGGGAATTGGGAGGTCACAGTGGCACACCAGATGGGATTTGGTGAGCGGCCTTTCACATGGGGCCCTGGGTGGCTGCCCCTCTCGCCCGACCCTAGGGATGGCCCTGGCAGGCCCTCCCTGTGCAGGGCAAAAAGGATCCATGCATGACAGCCCCCAGGTGCCAGACAGATGTTTCTGAGCTGCAGGGGCCTTGCATCAGGGCCGGATTAGAGGGGTCCCATCTACTCAGTTTCAGAGTGACCCCTGCACTCCCACCCTCCCACCATCAGGGTTGGACTATCGGCGGGGCAGCTGCAGCCCTCAGCACTGGAAGGCAAACTCCTTCAGCCCTGGGATGGGGGACCAGAGGCTGCGCCACTCTCCCTCCACTGAGGAGCAGAGTTTCTGCCTGCCCTGCCCCTGGTTGGCTACCCTGCCCCAGGGGGTGGAGAGCGGGCCAGTGTGTGACTGCTGTGTTTGAGGGAAGGGCCCTGGAGAGAGTCCATTCAGCAGAGTTCAGGCTGCTTTACCCCCAGTCCCTCTGCAGTGCTGAATGGAGGCTGCCTCACCCCAAGGCCCTGGTTCAGAGCAGGGCAGGGGGGCAGGACCAAAGCAGCCCAAACTCCTCTGAAAGGGCCATCTCCAGGGCCCCACCGTGAAAGCAGCAGCCACACACTAGCCTGATCTCTGCTCCTTGAGTCAGGGCAGCCACCCAGGGGCACGGCTGGCAGGAACGCTGCTTCACAGTGGAGGGAGGGTAAGGTGGCTTCTGGCTCCACGCCTCAGTGCTGGGAGGCATGGCCACCCGGCCACAGCAACAGTCTGGCCCATGTGGTGGGAGGGCGGAGGCAGCTCCCTGAGACTGGGCAGCCTGTTCCGGGAACTCTCTAATCCGGCCCTGGTATGTGGCCATCCCAGCATCCCCCTGTAGCCCTGTGTCTGGGTGCCTGGCCCTCCCTCGCCCCTCCAGTCAGTATGCTGGTGCCATGGGCCCAGGACATCCAGTACCTCCTGTCGACTCCAGACAGGAGCATGTCTACAGCAGTTAGCCAGCATGGTTTGGCAGTTACACATCTAATCTTCTGTCAGGTACATTTTATAGCAGGTGTGGCCAAACTGCAGCGCGGGAGCCACACGTGGCTCTTGAATGAAAAAGTGTGGCTCACAGAAGAATGTCAGCAAATTAATGTAGTAGGTAAAAGCATATGGCTATATGCCTCAGTGCGGCTCTTGAAGGTTTAATAATCAACTTGTGTGGCTCTTGAGTTCCATATGTTTGGCCACCCCTGGTTTATAGCAACAAGAGCTTGTTCAATATCACTACAACACAAAACCAGCTCAAGACCCACCCAGCAATGTGGGAGACAGGCAACCCCTCAGCACCTCTGAAAAGGAACACTTCTGCATTCACAAGCACTAAGTCTGTGTATAACAAAAGAAAATTTTTAATAAAAGGGAAAGGGAACCCACTGTGATGCTGTCTGGATTTAGGGCACCATTTATGATACTTTTTCATATTAATATTTCATAATTGCAATATTCCAAAGGAGCAATGCCACATTTGTTACCAGTAGAAAGGTTGTAACTTGCTAGGAATGATTATATTGTTTTATGTGTAGATGTCATATCTGCAGTAGACGTTAGGAATATGTTAGTTATAGCTGTAGTTCAACTTAGGTGATTCTGGGAGACTCCTCAGACTGGATGTCTACAGTCCTTGTTTCCTTAATGGCCCGTTAAGGGAACCACAGGTACAATGGGCCTAGGGAGGAATCTGCTCAGCGTGTCACCTGGACTGACCATGGGACTCAACTCCATTTTGATTTGCAAAAACTCCACACAGCATGGGAAAGGCTAGAGGTGATAAAAGGCTACAGCACCAACTTGATTTGCTCTTCAGTCTCCAGTCTTCAACCAACACCCATCTCTGGAACTATTCATCTGTCACTGACCAATGGCCAGAGGCCCAAACAGTTACTGGGTGTCTTCCAGAGGAACTGATCAAGCCATCAAGCTCCAGATTCTTCCAAGGACTTGTTTTACATGGCGTTTTGATTATTTGTAGGTATGTGATTCACTTTGACCCTTTAACATCTCTCATATTTCATTTCTTTTCTTTTTATATTAAAAATTTGGTTTTAGTTACTAAATGATTAGCTACCATTTTTGCAGCTTGCCCTGATTTTTTCACATTCAGGTGGTTATCCCAGGAGGCCTGGGTCACATACAGGATTAATTTGGGACAACACCGAGTCACAAACACATAACTGTAACAAAAAAGCCATCCCACAGTATGTTGAGGAGAGTCCTTTGCCTCAGTTTCCTAAGTTGCAGTATGGAAGGCAGATGAACAAGTGTTCCTTTACCGTGAGTGACAGGCTGTTCCAAGAATCTGGTCTGGTGTGCCACTGTGACCCCTCGAGCTCCACTCCTGAACCCTGACTTACCCTACTTTACCAAGGGACCGCTCACTCCTGAATCAGTCCACACCAGCTTCCTGCCTGTAATTGGTCTCAGGCAGTGGGTTTGTGCCCTCTGAACACCTAAGGGATGGTCTCCAAGCAAGCACCCCCTAACCCCCCAGAACACCCCACTGGGAATTCCTGTCCTACCAAGATTGGGGTCCACCCCCAATCAACATAGACACATGTCCATCCATTCGTCATAGAAATGGATTGGCCTAATCACTCTGATTCACACCTTCTAAGCCCATGCAACTTTAGATAAACAAACATTATTTTATTGATTAGACTAGGATTCTAAGTGAGTATATAACAAATCAATGCATAATCATTTAATACAGAAGTCAGGAGTTACTACAATCAAATAAAAGATATAAAATGCATGCTAATCTAATGACACTCCAAGATTGCCCTTTAATCTTGTCTCCTAATTCTTACGCACAGTACTGACAATTGGTGTTGTTCAGCCAGCTCTCATCCTCCTGGCCATGTGGATAGGCTCACTATCTTGCAGTTGCTTCTAAGATGGTGTTTCTCTGGCGATAGCCAGCAGTTGTTTCCCCTACTCAAAGTGTCTTCCTCCTGGGCTGAGGTGCTGCAGGCATTTAGTTAGTCCCATTGTCTTTCTTGTTGGGAAACAGCTCTGACTGTCTTCATGCTGCTGGGAAACAACAGTGATTTTGTCCCTCCCCACTGAGCCATGTAAAACATGCTTTACATCTGTGCACATACATGATACTGCAGTACTGTAACACCATAATATGTGGCAGGACATTCAAAGGGAACTTTACATGGCACATTTCACATCCGATCACCTAATTACATTACAAAAGCAAATAAGAAAGTCACACAGATTACAGCCCAGTGTGCATCATGTGACATCTTCCCCCTTTAAAACTGTCAGAGGATTGACAACTGACCAATCTGGAGGAAAAATTCTCAAAGCCTTCAAGATAAACACCAAGATATCCAGCATCAGGAGCACATACTGGAAGACAGTAGCCGTAAACAAGGGGGATTGGTGAAGTCTCATCAGAGAAGGAATGGCCATTTTTGAGGAAAATTGTCCTGAATTGGTCACAGAAAAATGACAGAAAAGAAAGGATAGACAACTATCATGTCACAATCATGCCCCTACCATGCCTTCCAATACCACATGCAGCTTCTGCCAATCGGTCTTTAGCTCAAGGAATGGGCTCATTAGTTATCAAAGGACCTATATGAAATAAAACCCATAAAAGAGATTATTCTTGACCCAAGGGCTTTCCGAGTACATGACAATGAAGACAATAGAGGAAAGCAACCAAACTAAACTGGATTTATAGTCATATTCCTAGGAAAAAAAGTATTATTTTTCCTTTATAAAAATAAGTACTGCTCTAGCAAACCAAAACATAACTGCATCCCTAATGTAAACTGCAGTATTTTGGATCATTACTGTAGAATGCTTTAATACTTTTTCTAAGACTAGACTCATAAAATGAAATGATGTAATGGGAATAAGGATGGCAATTTACTGGCAAGTCAACTAAAGCAAATAGTGCAATTAAGAGTCACCTCTATGTATAGTCACCTAACAAAGAATAGCTATATATCCCTTTCAAACAAATGACATTTTCTTGACTTTCTTTCAGAATTGTATTCAGGTTGAACCATTAAGACACAGGTAAGTGTGAGACTTTTTTCTCTAAATTAAACTTTTCATCTATTATTTCGGAAGAGACATGACACTCTATTTCAATCTAGCATACTCAGTTTGACCAGTGAATTTTACATATACAGCAGAAGCGACAAGGATGGTCTCCACCATTATCAGTTTCACTAACTTTGGAGCCCATCTATGACTAAAATAGAAGGAACTGTCAAAGCCAAATTTTCAAAAGGGTAGAACCTAAACTCCGTGGAAAAAAATGTGAATAAATACCCATAATTATATGCACAAATTATTAACTCAAGTTTGCAATGAGTGTTGGAAATATTCATTATAAGGGTGTTGCAAAGCAGAGGGAGTTTAAAACTTTCATGAGTTGTAGCAGAGTGCATTCTATACGAATAAATATTGGAAACAGTTGGAAATTTTAGGTGACCATGATTAGGATTTCCTAAAGGTGCCTACTATCGTAAGTGCCTCTGAAAAACCTAATAATCACATGATTTAAGGGTATGAAAGGGTTAATATTTTATGGAACTATTATCAGTAATGAAAAAATAGAGGAAAAGAAAATTTGAAGACATCTGTTTGCATTCCCTCTGCATTTTTGGGAATTAGAGAAGTCCCTGCATTAATATAAAAATAGATTTCTAGCAGCATACAGTTGCTAAAAATCATACCTAAATCTTTGGAAGAAAAGGAATGTCTTGTCCATATGGGGCTTTCTTTTATGTCTCCCAGCTAATGCTTCATGTGGGAAGTAGGTTACGGATAAGAGAGCAAAAAGGAGAAGGTAACAAGATCATGAACCTATTCCTAAATTATGTAGAAAACCAGAAATTAGTAGTTAGAGAGCATGGTACCCCGTGAAATTTGAAGTAGTTAAGAGATCTTAAGGCAGTATTTCTTCTTGGAATCCAATTCATATTAATTGTTTTTTTTAAATGATATGCTAAACACACAATGTTCACATATTTTTCCTAGATCTATTTCAAATTTATACCCATGGATTATATTTTGAGGGGATATAAAGTATGCAGAGGCTTTCTAGCTACAACATGATATGTTTAATCTTTTCTTTTAAATGCAATTATGGCATTTGAGCAATATCAATAAAAAAGTATCATCTACAAAACTATGCCTTAGTCTGTGGGAACCTATTAGAAATCCTAGCTCATTCTCCCATCACAAAATCTTAAGATAAAACTTGTGGTCCCTAAAATACCAGAGACAAAAAACAAACCTCTTAGTTGTTTAGAAAGTCAGTATGCAGCAAAACAAAATCACATTAAGGTTATATATATTCAAAGAGCAATAGAGAGGGAGTAAATTTAACATACCTGCACCATTTCATTAGACCCTGCAACGCTTCCTGCCTGACACAAACCGTGTCTCGGTTGAGAGTGATACAATTTTTGATTCCTATGACTCAGATGAGCTTATTGTTTGCTTAAGAATTTAGTTGAAAACAAAAGGTACTGTTACCAACTTTGCCCATCAACTTGGGGTCTGCTCATTTATTAGGGTTACTTCCTCGGGGGAGGGGGGGCGGATTGCAATTCTATTAGTGTACTGCTTGTGTCACTTGTGTTTCTGTGTGGAGCTGATTTCTCCCTTCTGTAAATCCCTCCCAGTGGAACCACCCTTGCAGGACCTAAATTTCCCAAGACTAGGTTTCTAAGTGCAACCGAGTAGACCGCATCTGTCAGCACTCTTAACTGACCCCTTATGTGTCCCTGAACTCAGCAGGCCAGGTTACACAGCACTGGTCTGCTGCCACCCTTATGTGCCCCTGTACCGCACCGGACTAGACTGGAGTATGCATCTGAGCAGGCTGAGTTAAAAGAGCACTTTCAGCTGCCACCCTTATATGCCCCTAGACTCAGTCAGACTGGGTCAAAACAGCACTTTCACCTGTCACCCTTATGTGTCCCTGGACTCCACTGGCTGGGTCAAAGCAGCACATTCAGCTGTCAGCCTTATATGCCACAGGTTCAGCACACTGGTAACCCCTTAATGAACAAACCTTACAACGAATTGGGCATCACAGGGATCTTTGGCTAGGTAAAAGGAGCATTGCTGCAGAGCAATACTGAGGAAGTCTGGCAACCAGCTTGATTAGGAAAGTTACTTTATTGCCAGGTACATAAAACTTATGAATAATTATAAAATGAAAGAAAGATGCCCAAAGATTCACAATATTGATAACTATACAAAAGAGGAAAATGATCAAACAGTTACAATATTACCCAGTTCCAATTATAGTATTGGGGAAAGCTAGCCCAAGTGGATTACAAAAGATCAGGTTTAGAGAGTTATAGTTGGATGAGGGAAAAACAAAGAGAAAAGCAAGGGGGAGAATGTCTCACCACTCAGTGCAGCTCAAAGGTACCCAGGAACCAGGCTGTTCAGCTTAGGGTCTGGAGTGCTGGAGAAAGGCAGAACCTCCACCACGATGAGCAAGGAGAGAGTGAAGTCCCAGTGGACTTGAGGCAGCTTGTAGGTTCAGGCAACAGATCAGGCATCAGAACAGATTCAGGACTAACTAACCCCCTAACTAACTTGGGTAGGGATTTTTGTAGAAAGAAACAATGGTTTAAGGTGGAACACTAGGTTTGTTTTGGGGTAAATAATTATTTAAGGGAGTATACCAGGAGTGTTTTGTTTAGGTGGATAATAGGAGCTGATCATTCCCGGTGATGGGTGGCATTCCCTTTGAGGGAGCTTACAATGCAGTCAGGCAGATTCAGTATGTTGGATATCAATTGAAGACTGATTGACTAGAATTGGTCTGTTAACTGCTGGGCTGGGTATGTGCAGGCACGAGTTCATTTGTCTCAGGAACAGGGATCCCCCATCATGCAGTGCTTCTCTGCTTTGCCAATCCCAGAGTTCAGTGCGACTCCTGCCTTGGAACTTGGTTCTCCATTCAGTATGCTAATTCTGGTTCCATCCTTGATGCAAATGAAGTTTTTGCTGTCCATTCAGTGTGCTAATGGTTCACAGCTTCCATGTAGATGAGGCTAGAGGAGCTGGCCTAATTCCAGCACTCTTGTTCAAAGGGGTTTTAGGTGTGTCTCCCACTGCCTTTCATTGTTTCTGGTTTCTGGTTCAAGCAGAGGCTGAAGGTGATGGGGGGAGGGGGTGAGTCTCAGTGGCTGGTTACTATGCCCTGATTCTCCAAGAACACAGAGCTACCAAGTAACAGTACATACTTGTATGTATTACCTACAGCACAGTTTGTTCACTATAATCCGTTTATATAACATATGTATGTGTGTTTCTGTAAGTGTGTTCTTGGCTGCATCAGATGTATGGCAATAAGATAAAGTATGGATTGGCAGCCGTCTTTTGTCTATCTACTTTTTTCTTCAGTGCATGTTCTGATTCTTCCTTTGTGCAGCCTGTTGTCTTCTTTTTCAACAAGGTTCTGATTTTAAGACCACTGAAATCAAAATGAGAGTTTTCATTGATTATGTAGGTTTTGGATCATGCGCCCAAATCCCCAGCATTTGTTATTCTCTTTTTAAAAGATGTTTTAGAACTATAATTTCACTCTTCATACCAATTGGAAAGAACAAGGTATTAAAAAGGCCTCTTCACAAAGTTATAATATTGTGATTTCAGTGACAGATATTTTATTATGCATTCTTATGTACTGGCTCATATACTTAGTTTCAAACCAGTTAGGTGATTGGTAATTGGTAATCCATGGCATCTAGAATGTACACATTCACAGTGACGTGTATAGACATGTAGGTACTGTGTTAGTACACCCACAAAGGGATGAAATATGTGTGTACATTTACAAATAAAATTTCTTAAACTCTAATGGTGACATCAAAATAAAATGGTACAACTACCTTATTTTGCTTTCATTTCCTCCTCATGTTGATTGCTGCCAGTTATTGGAGCTGTCACTCAACCACAAGGAACAGCATGAGTAAACAGGCTGTATTGCCCTTGATCCAAAGCCTACTGGAGCTAGAGAAAGTCTCCGATTTAAGTTGGATCAGGGCTCTGAGAAATTCTGCAGGGAGCAGCTCCAGCCCTACCTGTGTTTTAATTACTTTAACAGCCCTACTACAGTATTCCAGAAGATTTCCAGTGTCAGTGAAGCTAGAGGGTGCATTTTTTTCCCCTGAGACTTAATCTACGCTACAGTTAGGTTGACACAAGGCAGCTTAAGGGCATCCTTAAGTTGACTTAATAACTGCCAGTATTTAGGTCAATGTAAGGTCTAAAACAACCTTATTAAGCTGACCTAAATTAGTGTGGACACCTAGCTAGACTTAGCTGACCTAGGGGTGTGGAGAATAGTGCCAGGGCTTGGGGCAGCCCTGGCTGGGGGAAGGGAGCCACATCTCAGGGAACCATGGCTTGTGGACAAGGGAGTGCAGGGGCTCCCCGGAGAAGCCAGCTGCCGGGGCTCCCCTGTCTTGGGAGCCCCAGAGAAGCAAGCCACTGGGGCTCCCAGGCAGGGGAGCCCTTGGAAAGACAGCTGCCAGGGCTCCAAGGTCAGTGGTGCCCTGGAGAAGTGAGCCTCTGGCAGGCAGCAAAAGATTCCCTTACTGATGCAGCCCCAGCTGGGGAACTGCAGGGAATCCCTCACCACTGCAGTCTGGACTGGCAAGCCCCACATGACTCCCTTCTTCCCGGGAGCCCTGTCTCCCTGCCTAGAAGGAAGCTGTGGCTTCCTTTTGCAAGGGACAAAGGAGCCAAGTCTCCCATCTCCCCAGGGGCAGTCAGGGTTCCCTTCTCTGTGGGAGCCATGGCTCCCTTCTTCCCTGGAAAAAGGGAGCCACAACTCCCTTCTAGGCAGGGAGCCAGGGCTCCCAGGAAGAAAGGAGCAGCGTGGGGCTCCCCGGTCCTGGCTGTAGTGGCAAGGGATTTCCCACAGTCCCCCAGCCAGAGCTGCAGCAGTGTGGGAATCCCCTGCTGACGGGCTGGAGGCTCGCTTCTCTAGGGCTCCACTGACCTTGGAGCCCTGGCAGCTGTCTTTCCAAGGGCTCCCCTGCCCGGGAACCCCAGTGGCTTGCTTCTCTGGGAAAGGAAAGTCCCGGATGCTTCCTTCTTCCCGGGAGCCCCAGTTCTGTGGCAAGAAGGGAGTCATGGATCCCTACAGAAAAGGGAGCTGTGGGTCCCAGGGAGAAGGGAGAGCAGGCCTCCTTCTCACCAAGACCCCTGTGGGTCTTGGGAAGAAAGGAGCCTCCGCTTCCTTCTGCCCCAGCCCATGGGGCTCCCAATGAGAAGGAAGCCTCTGCTTCCTTCTCATTAAGGCCTGTGACTCCCTTCTCACAGGTACGAGCGGGGGTCCTGGTAGGTCCCTTCTGCCAGGAAGCTGCAGGTCCCAGTGAGAGGGGAACTGTGGGTTACTTGGGCTCTCCACATCCACACTTTAAAAAGTTAATTCGACTTGTTAAGTCTACTTAACAGAGTTGACTTAAAAGTTCAAGTGTAGGCATAGCCTGTGATTGTTCTGCTCACCATTTTTAACTCTGCTTCTCAAAGACTAGATATGCAAGGATGTGGCCCACCTCATGAAGCCCCCTGGATTTTTGAAATTCCATTTACTCTTTGCTTGTCATGGAAAGCAAACCTAGTGACTGACCAGGCTTGTTCCATGCTGCAAACAGGCTCCTGCCTGGTATACACAAGAGAAGGTAGATTTCCTGGATCTGTGGGGAGAAGAGACCATGGAAGGCACAGAAATATTGGGTATCTATGGGCAGATTGTTTGAGTTATGGTGGAGAAGGGCTAGAAGAGGGACCCGTGGCAGTGCCACATTAAGCCAAGCTGAACGGTTACAGACCTACCAGAAGGCAAAGGAGGTTAACAGGCATTCTGATTTGGAACCACAGGCATGCCACTTGTACAAACAACAGCATGTCCTCCTCAGTAGAAAACACCTAACACACCCAACCCTCCTCCCCTACACTCTGCTGTGGGTACTTCTGAAAAGCAGGAGTAACAGGCCCCTACTGTGAAGAGTGAGGAGGAGGAAAAAGCATAGTATAAGGGTCACATGACCATAAGATCCAGTGGCACGGTAACCAGGACCTGTTTTTGACTTCTGGATAATCCAGCCAACCCCTGTCATACAGCATGAGTGAGCCTGATTCTGGGGGAGGAACCTCTGGTAAGTATGCAGCACATCTGTTCATTTACCCTTTTTCAATTAGGCTAGAAGAGATAGTGAAACAACCAATAGAGGCAGAATTACTATCCACTTCTCACTCCTCTATCCTGCTAGGAATACAGGCTCTTGCAGAACACTTTGTTTATGTGTGCTGGAATGGCCCATGAAGTCTCATAAAGATCCCAAGGAAATTTTCCTAAACGTAGTCTTCAATCCTCTGCAAAAAGGTTTCTGGGAAGGGTTTCCTTATGTATTCCACCATGACAGGGCACTGTCTCAAGCCACTCAGCAATTACTTCAGCAGGCATCCTTGCTAAACGCAGGCTAGCAGCATACATACCTGATCTGCAGCCAGATGCCTGCAGGAGATGTCCCCTTTCAACTTCTGTTACCCTCAGGAATGAGATATCAGCTAAAATCACCGCCACCAGTAGAAAACAGTGCCAGAATTCAGTTCAACCATCTTATGTTCATATTTTCATGCCCCTGAGCTATTGCTCCATGTTTCGTCCTACTTACTCCCCCTCCCTGCCCAGACAGTGCTCACCATGACTAGAACTGCTGCTGTGCTCTGTGAATCCCAAGGAGAAGTGAAAAGAGTGCATACGACTTGTGTGGATCAAGGGGAGTGAATTCAATATACCAAGTGGTGAGATGCTGCACTCTCCCTCCCCACCCCCCGCACACCTTTGTAATGTGATCTAGGTGTCTTTCCTGTTCACCCTTATAATGCAACTGCATTTAGTCTAATGCAAAGTGTGTCATTTTCAGTGTTTTTTGAATGCTCATGGAATGTTCTATATTACTGTAATGGTAGCATGTGCCCTGCAACATCATACATGTGTACAGATATGTAACATGTCCCTACCTGTATTTCACATGGCTCAAATGGGGGCAGGTGATCAGAGCTGCACTCACACAGACAGTGAAGGTATACATTCAGAAACAAAGCAGACTAAGGCTGTGTTCACACAGCACTCTTATTTTGAAACAGAGGTTGTTTCGAAATAAGAAATATCCTGTTCACACAACGCACGGTTGTTTTGAAACAAGTTAAACCCCATGCGGGGGCGAAACAACGTTGTTTCAAAACGATTGTTTCAAAACAACGCCATACGAACATGTTGTTTCGAAACAACGGTGACTTGTTTTGAAATAACTGTTGCCTGAACCTGCTATTTCGCTTTGAGCTTTTTTCCCTTAATTCGAATTAACAAACTGTTAATTCGAATTAAGTTATTTCAAAATAAGGTGTTATTTCAATACAAGTTGTTTTGAAACAACCGAATCGAAATAACCCCCTGTGTGTGAACACAGCCTAAGTGCCTTGGACTGAGGGGAAGAACAATCTGACAGCAAAAAGGAGGGCCATGGAGGTTTTAAAAAGAGAAAAAGACACACTTTGAACTGGGAAGAAGCTTTATGGTATGGATTCCATCTTCTAAGCAACATCAGGGACTGATATCTACCCATAGAGCATTGTCTGGCTAAAGACCATCATAGCCAGGCCTGTGTGGCAAGCTGAGCAAGACTGAAACAGTGATCTTAGAATATGAGTTATCTTTTATTTGATTGTGATTATCTCCTTGCCTGGTTAAACAAACAAAGAGTCCTGTGGCACTTTTAAAAACTAACAAATAAATTAGTTTTGTAATTAATTAAAATAAATTTTTTAGTTTTTAAAAATACCACAGGATTCCTTGTTTGTTTTGCTGAACTAGACGAACATGGCTACCCCTTTGAAACTTGACTGGTTAACTATCCAATTGTATATTGATTTGACAGATATTCACTTAAAATCATGTTTTAATCAATAAACCTATGGGTTTTTTACCTAAAGAAGTAAAATGTTGGAAGGGTATATGTTCAGGTTTGACTGAGAGCAAAACCTAATGCCTATCAATATCTTTATTAAATTGATGGACTGGTGTAAATGGCAGAAGTTCCCAGAGTTGCCTCTGGGGGCACTTGCTGAAGAGACTTCCATTGCCTGAGAGACCAGTTACACACTGGAGGATGCACGTGAGCTAACCCAGGAGTGGTGGTTCACACAGAAAAGGGGGGTAAGTGTGGGCCCTGGAGTGGAGAATTGGGAGGCACAGTGCAACACCATTCCACATTGCAGGAGAGGAACTTCACATAAGTGTCCATATTTCTTGTTGCAGGAGGGCAGTCATGCTAGTCTGTTTCAGGAGAACAAAAAAGGAGTCCTGTGGCACTTTTCAAGACTAACAAATGTATTTATCACATGAACTTTCATGGGTATAATCCTGCTTCATGTTTTCATTTCATGCATCTGATGAAGTGGGATTATACCCATGAAAGCTTATATGATGAATACATTTCTTAGTCTTTAAAAGTGCCACAAGACTCCTTGTTCATTTAGCTTGTAAATACACTTGCATTAGCTTGAAATGTGGCCTTGAAGGTCATTCCATCCACACTAGTGGAGTGATTCAACTAGAAGAGGAGAAAGAAGGGCTGTGGGAAGACATTTTCCAAGAGACCTGAAAGACCCTGCTTCTTTGGCTATCAGGCTGAGGACTTGGAGGAGCACCCCTGCCATCAGCATGGACAGGGACAGAGTGGAAAGGAGAAAGATGTGGCAAAAGGAGAGAGGCATGCAGAAAGAGATGCTAACACTTCATAAGCAGTAAACAGACATGCTGGATACACTTACTGACCTTCAGGTTCAACAGACTCCTGCTCACTCACTCTGCAGCCCATAGAAATACGCCCCACTTATTACAAGATTCATAGCAGGTTACAAAACAACAGTGCCAGATGGGGTTCCCACATGGGGTAGGGGTGGGAATACTTTCCAAATGCTCAGAGACCATGCAAAGGGGAGCTACCCTGGCCACATTCCCATGTGTGGGAAGGAGCCTATGTTATAAGTTTGTATTAGGCCCCAAAAAATTATGCTTGGGCCCCGGTGCCAGACACAGCACACCACAGCAACACCCATTACTGTGGCTCACTATTAAAATGATGTTTGAAAGCTTCCCTCAGCCATTGAGCTCTTCTTTCAGTTTTGGAATCTGGCTGTTCAAAATCATCAGATAGCCACATGACCCAAGGTGTCTAAGGTAGTCACGCTGAAAATGCCAGGGTCAGAGCAGGCAGCAAAAGGGAGAGCAGATTCCCTTAAAATGGTGGTTAACATTTTAGTAATAGTTACATTCACCAAGTAGTCACAAACTGTGCTTCTGATCCCCTACATTGGTTAACAAGAAGCTGAAAAAAAGAAATCACATTGCTCCCTTTATTGCATTCCAGTCTCCAGCTCCCAATCAGCAAATAAGTCCAATAAAGTGAGAATTTTTACAACTCTGTTCATTATACAAAATGTTCTTCTGATCCCCAAAGAGCCAGCCACCTTGCCAGATCAATTCCAGTCTGGATCTTATCCAAAATACCACACAGCCAGCCAATCCTTTAGTATCTAAAACAAAAGGTTTATTGTAAAAGAAAAGGGAAGAAAATTGTTAAATGGTCATAGCAATCAGATACATACAAACTAGTGCAGCGGTTCACCTCCAGGCATCCTCTACCCTTGCCGCCTCTTGACTCATAAACACCTCAGAGACCCTCTCGTTCACTGGTCATCAGAGCAGTTTATTTACAGTGTGCAGTTCCACCTCCTTCTTACAGTACATGGCAGAAGCTGCGATTCACTGAGGCTGCTAGCTCAAGTCACTAGATAGCACCTCTGCCAACCGGCACTAATGTCAATAAATGCCACCATGGTCCAACAGTGCTTGCAATACCATAAAATAGTAACTCTTTCTGTTAATATTCTCTATGGCAAGGTGGTGTGGTGCAAAATAGGAATGTGTGTGTGATCTATTGTCCCACTGAAATTCAGCAACCCGTCCACTATGCCTTCCCATTGGCCAGAGTGACAGTCCCACGTAGCAAGACACAATTAATGGCCCGTCACACTTGCTTCAAAGCAACCCCTGATGGTGGATTTCCCAACTCCAGATTGGTTCCCAACAGATCAGTAGCATTCAGCTACCACAAGTTTCCACATAGTGATTGCTACTTGCTTCTCCTTACCAATGAAGGGCTGGGGTTAGCACCGTACATATATGCGGGAAAGCAGGGGTATAACCAGCCATTTTCTGGCTGGGCCCAGAAAGTGGAGGGTGAGCCTGGCCGAGGACAGCTTCCAGTCACATGACTAAAAGCCGACCCTTCCCCTCCCTGAGGGAAGGGGAGAGGCATCACACCAAGCAGGAGTACAAACTTTACTGCTGCAGGGCGGGCCAGTAACTGGTGGCTGCAGCTGCAAGTGGGGCAAAGGCACCAGCGCCAGCATGTCAGCTCTACTTGCAGCTGTGGGGTCCCGCTGGCTACAAGCAGAACAGAAGCTTTGAACTGGGGCCTCAGCTCCTTTCATGGCTGTGGGGCCTGGCAGGTGCAAGCAAAACAAAGGCTTCAGCACTGGGACCTCTGCTCTGCTTGTGACCATGGCTGCTGGCTGCTGGGTGGCCCTACAGCCAAAGGTGAAAAATTTGTGCTCCTGCCCAGCACTAAGGGTGTCCCTCAGGGCTAAGTGGGAGGGCCTGGGCCCACTTATGGTTACACCCCTATGAGAATGACCCATTCCAAGATGTCCATTCTTACAATTCTCACATTAGCACCAAGCTGTGCAGGATCCATGCTTCTCACACGGATGACAGATGTGTGGCTTTATGGGGCTTTTGAAATGAGGCACAAACATTACTGGATGCAAATAGAATAATGGGATGGTGAAATTGTGTTCCCAGTCACCACTGTGTGACTCACTTGCTCCTGTGCGGTATTGCAAGCACTTCTCAAAACACTCTACACTACATGGTTGCAAGTTGCACAATGGTATAGCTTACCCATATTGCACTGCTCTCTACATCAGTGTAAGCACTGGTGGTGAGGATGCACATTGCCAGCACAACAAGCATAATGTGGATATTCAGAAGCAATTTAACTACTGTGGTGGCTGTACATCAACATAACTTAAGTCAACTTAATTTTGTAGTATAGACCCCCTGAAATGAAATCAGGATTGAATTAATTTGGTTGCACAAAAAGACTGAAAAGCCTCACTGACTATGTCACCACTGGGGGGTTGCCTTGGAAGTCGACTTAACAAGGTCGACTTTAAGTTGACTTTGTTAAGTTGACTTCAGGGTATGTCTGAACTGGACATAGTGCAGATGTACCCTTGGCTGCCCCGCCTCCTGCCCTGTCCCCAGTCATGATCAGCTCTGGAGCCCATTCTTGCTCCAGGGGCTCAATCTGGCCCCAGCTGCCTCTAGCAAATAGCTGGGAGCTGGATCTGGCTCCCAGCCCCTAGCAGCAGGTGGCCAGGGCCAGGAGTTGGTTCCTGTCGCCTATGGAGAGAGGCTGGGAGACCAGTCTGGCTCCTAGCCCCTTGCAGGAGGTGGCGGGGGTGGTTCCTAGACCCCACCACCCACAGCAACAGGCTGGGATCCCAATCTGACTCCAAGCCTCTTGTCACAAGTGCCTCGTGGCTGGATGGGGCCCCGAGCTGCTTGCCAGTGGTGGCAGGAGGCTCAGAGCCTGATCAGGCCCTGAGCAGCTTGTGGCCTGTGAAATTGACCAGGTCCCAAGCCGCCTGCTCTGGCGGCAAGCTGCTCATGGCCAGATCAGGTTCCAAGATGGCTTCTAGCCCCTGTAGCCAGCAGCAAGGGGCTGGGAGCCCAGTCTGGCTTCCAGCCACTCTCCGCAGGAGGCAGAAACTGGCTCCCGGATCCTCATGGCACAGCATGAACCAGATTGGGCCTCTGAGGCCAGATTGTGGCCTGGAGTCCAATGAGGACCCTGGATGGAGCAAGAGGCGGGCCCTGACCTGTAAAGTCAACTTAAATGCTTAAGTTGACTTTCAGGGCAGGAGTTATTAAGTCGACTTACACAAGCACGTAAGTCGACTTAATAAATTCTAAATATAGCCTGGGAGTTGCTTAAGTTGACTTTAGGCAAGTTAAGTCGACTTACACCTCCAGTGTAGACATAGCCACTGTGACAGAGACATAATCCAAAGGACAAGACATCAGAGTGAGCACTGAATACAGATCACTGATCTCTTTCATTCTGTTTCTTGTATACACATAATAATTACATAGCGATTAAAAAGATCAAGTGGAGGCAGTAGAGTCACAGGGACAAACTTATGGCAACTAATGTTTTGTAAAAAATGGAATGATCAATCGCATGGTGCTTTAACCTTTTCTCTCTTTTGCATACATGTCAAAGAAGGATAACAAATATTTACTCACATCTCAGTTTAGAACATTTGGTTCTCATATTTTAAAACCCATCAGCTTTTCAAAAATGTGACTTATTGTCAATAATTATTTATTATGTAAGGGGACTGATAGCCCCTTACTGAGAGTGAATGGGCCTTTTGATTGGCCACTCCCGCTTGGCAGCAGGACTCTGAAACAGACAGCCCCAGGGCCAGTGGGAGAGGCCAGTGTCCCAGGATGGCCTGATTGATTCAAAGTACCCCCCCGCCCCTGAGCTGAAACTGCAGGCTGGACATGCCTGGGCAAGCCAGTGTGTGAGTGTGTGTGGGGCCGAGCTAAGGAGGAAGCACTAAGCAGCCAGCAGCTGGGAGGACCCAGGAAGGGAGGCCAGGCTGAGCTGATTTGGGCAGAGGAGACCCACAGCAGCTGGACCAGCAGAAAGCCAGGTGGAGCTGAGCAGAGCAGAGCTGAGCTGGAGGCAGTGACAGAGCCAGAGGTGCCTGAAGCTGGGGCAGGAGGCCAGAGAAGGAGCCTACGGTGCTGAGCTCATCTGTGCAGCCCCACAGCAGAAGGGCCAGAGGAGCCCCACTGAACCCGAGCAGCAGCTGGGAGCTGGAGTTGCAGCCATCTGAAGCTGGGTGTGGTGAGCAGCTGGGGAGCAGTGAAGGGGGGCTGACGCTGGGAAGAAGGGCCCTGCCCCTGGAGCTTGGGGACGTGTGGCCACAGCTGGAGCCTGTATCTGGCCCCCTGGATCATCCAGTCGCAGCCAGGCCTGGGAAGAGGGCTTGCAACGTGGAGGACAGACTGTGAGACTGTTCCTCAGGCCCCAGAGACTCTGTTTGTAGTGCTCCCACACCAGGCAGCGGTGCTGGGGGTTTATTGTTCACCTTTTTCCACTTTTTTCTATTTTCTTATTGGGTTATTCTTTTTATTTCTGTATGCTTAAATAAATTGTATATAGTGTATATAGTAACTGGTGGGCCAGAAGAGTGGTCAGTGTGGTCAGCACCCCAGAGTGGGGACACCCTAGCCCTGTCCTGAGAGACCACGATAGGAGTGGGGGTCGAGCCCCCAGGAATCCTGGGGCCCAGCCTTGTCGGGGTTACAGAGACTCCTCCAAACAGGAGATTGGGAGGTGAGCCTTTGAGGTCAGGCAGGCCTTGGGGTAAAGGAAGTGGGAGCAGGGACTCAGATCCTTTTGCTACCCACCTTCACCAGGGTGGTATACAAAGTCTGGGAAGTTCCCCACAAGAGCGGGTCCATCCCCCCGCTTACAATTAGTAATTTACCAAACCTGAGCCTAACAACATGAATCAGGGATGAGTGATCCTTTGTGCTATAATCTGTACATACATATACCAAAAAGATAGGCTCTGCCCTGAAGAACTGTATTACACAACTGTAAGAGAAGACAAACTGATGGAAGAGCGCACAAGGTAAAATGACAGTTATAATCAGTGTAATAAGTAGCTGTCACAGCACATTGACTCAAATTTTTGTGAGCTTGGAGTAATTAGTTTCTTGCTGTGTCTTGCCCATATGCTTCTTAGTATAATTATGTGGAAATATACCTGCTGTGTGAGGTGGTTAAAGCATAATTTGGTGGGGCCTGGAACCCTCCTAATCGGCAGACCTCCTTCCTGTATCGTCCGGGCCCCCTTCATGCATGTGCAGGCCCCAGCCAGTGGTTAAATTATAATCTGATGGACTCTGGAACCATCCTAATCTCTGGGCCTCTTTCCCCTGTTGTCCGGGCACCCTTTATGCATGTGTGGGCCCAGACGAGGTAGGCATTTTTGAGCTGCACCAGCTCTTTCCTCACATGTGAAGCACAGGCTCAAATCCACATCACCCCAACCTTGTCCACTAGTGCCTACCTCAGACCACTCTTTCCCCATGTCCACCTCAGCCCTCATCCCCATTCCCTAAGCTCCCTGTCCCCAAGTCCCCACTCCAGGCCTCCTAACCCCTCACCCCCTAGTTCCCCCATCTTCACTCCAACCCTTCAGCCCCCCAACCCTCTCCACACTTTCCCAGCTTTCTTCAGCCCCTTTGTCCCCATTACCCCACTGCAGCCCCCTTTAACCCCCAACACCTCCACACCTTCCCAGCCCCCTCAGTCCCTAGTCCTCGCTCCCCAGCCCCCCACCCAGTCCTAACTCCAGTCCTTCTTAGTCCCCTCCCCACAACTCCTCCGACAGACAGACAAACAGACTCCCCAACCAGATAGACTCATCCCACCACCACCACCTCCGCTTGGCTGTCCATTATAGACTCGCTGTTCTCACAGAGTTCAAGTGCCTCATCCTTGGCCATCTCTACCGCAGGGGCAGTCCCAAGCCCAGGGGCCGTGAGGCCACCAGAATCTCCTGGGCTTTGCTGCCTTCCTGGAACTGAGCTCTCTGGGTTCCTCCATTGCTGGCACAGGTCGGAGGAGAGCAGCGCTCTGTGATGGTGTCATCACTATGTGTTTGCCCTTCTGGGCGAGTTCTGTGGCCATGGCAATGCAAAGCAGTCCATGGGGGAGGACAGTCTGTCTGTGGGTGGGGTCGGAAAGTCAGAGTAGGGGGCGAGGATGGTGCATGGCTCGGGCAGGCCAGTGGGGGAATGCACCAGAACACTGTGTTCTGGCTGCTGTTTCTATTTTTAGGGGCCCTGGAATGCTAGCGCCTAAAAATGGTGGGTCCCAGAATGGCGTTCCGGTGCATTCCCCCTTACTTTAACCCCTGGCTGTGTGGTAAAGATGTCAGCAGAGCACCTAGTGACTTTTAACATCCTCACATTTGGACACTATAAGACAGGGCTCCTGGTAGGGCGCCTGTGCACAATTGTCGACCACCTCACTTATCGAGTGAGGCAATCATCAAGTACCACTCTCTCTGGCCTGACAGTGGGGCAGGCAGTTAATTGTGATAGTCTATGACACTGTCTCTAATAGTTCATGATAAAGGGTGTGGAATGACAACCGGCTTGCTAAGGATCACTAGGAGAAGCCTCTGACAACCAGTCGGAAGCGGGGAGGTGGGAGGTCACTGACCGACCCAACTCCACTGTGTCCCAGCCCAGGTTCTGACACTGGGCCTCATAGTTGGGCAGGGAACCAGCAGGATCCAGTCCTCAACATGCTGGTTTGCCCCCGGATTCAGCCTCTGATGCCCCAAGGCTCTGAGCCCCTGGTTCACCCCTGGCCCAGGTGACCTGTGGTACCTCATCCTCCTCATTGTCCTCCTTAGGGTGTCACAGGGCTAACAAGCCAGGTAGCTCTTCTGCCAAGGGCAGCTCCTCCAAGTCAGGCCCAGCCTCCTCGGTACAGTCTTCACTGGCTAGGGGAAGTTCATCTAAGTCACAGGAGATGGACAGTTCGACAGGGACTGCTGGGTTTCCCGGTGGTGGTGGCGATGGCATAGGTAGCTCCAAGAACTCTGCCAGGGTGGTTCCCTCAGGCAGTGTCCCTGACCCTTCCCTGGCTGGTAGGTCCATCAAGGCCATCTGGTCCCCAAGGCGCTGGTAAGTTCTCAGCTGGCCAGGTCTCCTGCTGGGCCTGTGGAGAAATCAGAGGGAGCTCCTTCCCCTTCGGCCGCCAAGCCCTGACTAAGCTCCAAGGCCTGCGTTTAATACTCTCTGTCCCTGGCTCCATCCCCCTCGGGGCGGGGCAGACCCAGATGCCTGTCTTTGAAGGAGGCCATCTTGCCTTCTTACATAAGGGCAGCCGTTTTGCCTCCTTATATAAAGGAGCCTCTCTTGCCCTCTTACAGATGTGTTAAATGCACCAATGATTACTTTAAAACTGTCACAAAATAACAACATATAAACTGAAAATAAACCATAATGCTCATTGTGTAAAAACAATATCCTCATCTTATCTTAGAGTCCTCTCTGCTCCTGCCTATCTCTAGCTCTAGCTCCTAGCCCCTTGGCCCATAGGCTCCTATCATCCATCCCTTCCTCCTTCCCACTCTTCACCGGTCTCACACCATTCATCTCCCCCCTCTCTATGGATCAGGCAGGCTTACTGGGTTCACACAAGCTATGTACAGGAAGCACTGAATAGACGGTCTCCTGGCCCTCAATTCTGCCACCACAGCAATCCCCAGCAGCTGGGAAGAGCCACTTCAAGAAAAGTCCTTTTCAGCCCTTGGAGCCTAGAAATGGTCTGGAGCATGTCTTCTGGAGAATTTAGCTGCAGAGCTCTAAGCAGACTCTCCTAAGCATGTGGATTATTTTGATGTTTATAATTTCTCCTAGATTGGGTGAATTTTCATGGGGGCAGCAAAAGGAACATCCATAATGACCATCTATCATGACTCCCAAGCATTTGTCAGACTCACTGCTTCCCAAGTTAGAGTCCTCCACCCTGTAAGTATGACCTACGTTCTTGGTCCTAAATCAATGTATGACTTTCCATTTGGCCTGACTGAAATATATATTGTTTTCTTATGCCCAGTGCTTCAAACCAATCTAGAGTCCTCAATATCAGTAACAGTTCCTCTTCATTATTTACCACTTCTCCATCTTTGTGACATCTCTAAATTATCAGCAATGATTTTGTATTCTTCTAGATCACCGACAAAAACATTGTTATGCTTACCGTTCTTAAATGTTGGTACAACATTAGCTCTTTTTCAGTCCATTGAAACTTCCCCATCATTCAAAAAGTGAAAAATGGAAGATATCGACATCAGTAGTTGTACTGCATTATCTGCATAAGTCTTGTTGATACATTCTGAAGGGAACTATGAATTAGCTGAACTGATTTCAATTTTAGTATCACCAATAGCTGGTTAGAGGGAATAAAGAAAAAGGAAAGAAGGACACTCCAAAGACTTTTTAGCACTGTCATTATGAAACCTCTAGCATGTCACTCAGATTGAGATATCTCATAATAATAAAGTTATTTTTCCTACAGATAGGTGCATTACAAACCACTCATTGTATTCTCTAATATGATCTGATGCTCTGTATCTAACACCAACTAATACCCAATCTTATTCTTTATTTGTTACAACATTGACCGATAGCATATTGTTCCTTTGCCTCATTCTTATAAATTGCTGAACCATTTTAGCTGAAACTTTTTTAAAAAGTCAACTTTGGACAGATACATGCCATGAAAAATTTCAGCCCCAAAAGTTAAAGACTGGCAAAGCTATAAGCACCTGAAAATAGTCTCTTATAAGGGAAACTGTTGGACCTGAGATATAGGCCAGTGATTTGTCATACCATGAGTTGGGACCCAGTACTGGGTTGGAGACCTTCAGTACAGGGTCACAGTGCCCCCCCGGCTGCCTTCAAAAGACAGGGATGCATTGCTCAAAGATGTAATTGGAGGGTCTTGGGCATAAATTATTTTTTTCAACTGGGTCCCGAGGAAAAAACTTTGAAGACCACTGGTACAGGCTACCTTTAACATGCACACACAAATTTAGATGTATATAGAGAGCAACAATGTAATAGTATCAGTTACACATCAAATTAGTTTATTTGCTTAAAGAAAAACTAATGAAAAAACTCAAAGATAGTTAAACTCTCCAAGGTGATAAACAAATACCATAAATGCAGGTGTGTGTGTCACACAAATCTTTGATAAAGACAAATTTCAGTCCAAGTTAAGCCTGAGGGTGACCTTTGGCACTTCACCCATGGTATAGGAAACATTCCAAGTTAGAAAATAAAATCGTATTAATTGTTATGTGCTTTACTGCTGATTCAAAAGCTTGAAACTGTAAGTCTGCACAAAAACATCTGAAAACTGGTAGGGATACAGTCTCTGCAAAAACCCTGTTACTCCATTCTGAAGGGAACTATAAATGATCTGATCTAGTTTCAATTTTAGGATTGCCAGTATGGTGGGTAGAGGGAATAATATCTGAAACTCCACAGGAACAACCAAATACATTCCTTTAAGACAAAAATAAAGGAGAAGGGGTGTTTACAATAAGATACTCAGAGTGCCTTTCTAGTGTCATGGCAATACTCTAACTGAGTAAAATGGCAACAGTTAACAGAACAACAACGAAGAGGGACCATGAAGGACATCTGGCTTTTCTCCTAATTGAATGTTATTAATTCACCATTTCAATGTGCGTTGGCTATTTTATATACCTAAGTTTCTGGTTTATACAGAAACAAAAGAAATAGGTTGAAAGTTCCCTCTAACTACTTGTAGACTGTGTGCACAAACAATTTCTTTGTGTGCACAAAAACATTTCTTTGTGAGCACCAATATTAGCACTATTGAAATTTTTGTGCACACTTTATTTTGTTGCGTGCGCAGGCTTCATGACCTGTGTGCACATGCACACGTGCACAGCTTAGCGGGAACAGTGGTTGAAAGACATTTTGTACTAAGCTTATGAAGGCCAAGCAGGACAACAAAATTAACTGACACTCACTGGCTGTCTATAAAGTCATGTCCAGCACTGGCCTTACCACACAGGCAAACTAGGCAGTAACCTAGAGCTCCAGGCTTTAAGGTGCACAGAAATTAGACAGAATTGAATATTTTTTCTCTACACAAAAAATGTGAATATGTTCTCTCTCATAAATGAAAGCATTAAATATTGCACTTGTAAAACAGTGCATCATTGCCATGTCAGATGAGTTATATTATGCCTTTTACGTTCGCATTGTGGAGCAGGGGTATCACTGGGCACTAGCCCATGCCCCAGATCTATGGCAAAGTGCCTAGGGTGGAGTCTGTTAATGTCAGCATTCCCTTGCTGATTTATTCAGTTTACTAAGCCATTTAACAACCATTTCTCCCTGCTCTGCGAATCAACCCTGGGGCTGCTACTGCTTATGGAAAGTGGAGTTCAGGTGCAAACAAGAAGGTTGGGTCATACTCCTTGAGTAGTTAGCAAAACCAGCTGAAAAGAAGCCGTAGGGGTAGGGAGAGTGTGTGACAGACACGGTGGTTGAGTGGAGTGTTGTTCGGCCCCTGCCCCTCCTTCTCCCCCCCCCAGCTCCCAGCCCAAGCCATAGCATAGGGCAACCCACCACGTGAGCAAGTTGCAAGGCTGGGGGAAGGGAGAATAGTGGTGGTGACCCTGGCTGGCCAAGGAGAAGCTCTGGGCAGGTGAGAGGCCCCAGCCACATGGGAGTCAGCAGCGGGGCTATGATGCCCATGCATGACCAAACTTGACTATCCATCCAACCTAGCCCCAGCACAAGCTAGGCACAGTGGGGGCAAAAAGTCCCACAACTGCCACCTGCTGGTTGAGGAAACTATGTGGGGTGGAGGAGTGGGGGGAAATCCTGGTGGTTGACTGACCCCTGCCTTGGCAGCAGCTGAGCTAGGGGGGCATAAGTTCCCCCCTTCACTGCTGGGGAAACCATGTGAGGGGCGGATGCTGACCCCCTCCCCCAGGCCTTGCAAAGTCGAAGCATTAGTGTGAAGGGTCATACGTCTTGGGTCCAACTACCCCTGCCTGGGGGAGCCATGGGGGCGGGGGCAGGAGTCCTCCTCCACTGCTCTAACCCATTAGATCCCACTCCCTGCCCAGCCCAGGAACAGAACCCAGGAATCCAGACCGACAGCCTGGATTTGTGGTGACTGTTTATCTACTGCCTTTGGCCTTGTATTGGTATTTACACATGACACTGCAGCCAGGGTGCAGGAGGGAAGGACCCCCAAAACACACATTTTCCAGAGATAAATGATGGCCTTAAATACAAGGCAAGGATTAATTAAGAACCCAGAATGAGAATTCTGATCTTGCTTCCGCCTGGTGTAAAGCAGGAGTGACTCAACTAGTGTCAGAGCTGTGACAACAGACAGCATCTCTGGACTTGACAAGTGGTTCATACACTGAACTCACCTTGCATTTGAAAACAGCTTTGACTTGAGAACGCTAGACATAACTGGAGCGTGTGTAATTAATTTCACACTATTCTGATTGCTTATTGGTTATATCTTCTCACACCCTATTCCACACTCCTTATGGCCATGTCACAGAAACTCCTGCTTGGGATCTCTTCATTCCTCTACTACCACATGTCGCCAGAGTCCTCAACCATCCGAAGCTTTTTCAGGTGACACAGACCGCAACTTGATTCTTTGGGTTGAGAGAGGGGAAAGGGTAGAGAGGGACCAAGGAATAGACCAGGGATTGGCAACTGTTTCTGGCCCCCATGCCAGCCCCTCCTCCCAGCCCTCAGTTGGTGCCAGCAGCGCCTTTCCTTGGAAAAAAAGGAACGTCCACCGCAGAAGTTGGCACACGGGGGAAAGAGTGATTTCCCAGGCATGACATTAAAAGGAGACACTTGCAAAAAGGGAAAGAAAGCACTCCAGGTCAGTTTTTTTCAGCAGCATACTTGGCTATGGGTTCTCAGGGATGCCACAGAAAGAAATTGCCTGGATCAGCTCCTTTTGGTGGCAGCTGGGGTTAGGGTCACTAGCATTCCATGGAAAGAAGCTGCCTGGAGAGGCTCTTTTCAGTGGCAGTGTGCCGTGAAGAAGAGCTGCTCCAGGCAGATTCATTCTTTAGCATGCTTGGGGACACCCCTGCACCCAGTTGCCCCTGAACAAAGTGCCCAGAGTGGCTTTTGGTGGCAGGAGCAGCAAATTTTTTGACACTGCAGAGGGCAGTGTGCCACTCCAAACTGGATCACATGCCACTGTTGGCACATGTGATGGGGGTTGCCTACCCCTGGAACAGATCAAGGACAGAGTATGGAGCTGTGTTTAATCAGGACCCCTGGGTTGTATTTGCTGCAGGGAGTGGGGTCTAGTGGTTGGGGGGGGGCAAGGAATCAGGACTCCTGGGATCTACTTTTATGCTCTACCGTGGATTCAGGGTATACTCTTATGGAGAGGGAATTTGAATATCTTCTGTGATATGTGCCTCGATTTCTCTTCCCATTAAATGGAGATGTTAGTTACATAGTGCAACATGGAGGGAGGGATTTAACAGCCCCCTGCTGGCTTTATACGAGGCTTATCCTGGGGAGAACTGTGGGCTGTGAGAGAGCCAGATCAGGCTGCTGGCTCCAGACGTGAGAAGCCCAACTGGCCTCTGTATGAGGGCTGCCCAGCCATGCTGCAGCTGATTACACTGGGAGAGAGAGAGAGAGAGAGAGCATGTGCATGTGTGTGTGGCGGAGCTGTACTCTGTGCTACACATGGACTTGGAGTAATTGGAGCCAGGGGGCCTGGGCCTGAGGAGCGTGGGTTTGGAGGCCTGTGCCCTAAATCTTCTTCCTGTGTGTAGCAACACCCCTGTTGTGGAGCACAGCTGTCATAGTTCGCCTAGGGTGCCAAAGATTCTTGGGCCAGCCCTGGTCACGTCACAAAATTACTCCTATCATTTTGTATTACAGATGTGAAAATTTATACTTGAGAAGCAGTTTGTGATCATGTAATAGAGTGTGGCACACAACATACATTTCCAGAAAGAGAGAAAAAGTTGTATATGTATTTTCAAGGAATTTCAGGCATTCAGTGCATTTCAGGCTTGTTGCTGATATTTGATAGCTTAGCCACGCAATGTTAACACTATCTTAACACCATTTTGCTTACATTTTCAATGTTTTTAAAAAAGAAATTCCATCATCTGGAGGATGTGATCACATCTGATGTGCAGGTACCGTGCACTACCTCATTCAGTGTTTACCACATTCAGCTGGTTCCTGCAGCTCCTGAATCATCTGAAATCATCAAAATATTAGAACAGTGCAGCTGGACTCGTTTAAGGAATGCAGTCTAGTAATGCAACCTCAATTCTATATACTCATGCCTTGCCGAGTTGCAGAGATAACATTTAGGCTATCCTGGAGAAAATATAGAGAGCTGTTAGACAAGATTAGAATGCAATCACCAAATAAAACAATAAATATAATCTATTTTGGTCTAGCAAGTCTTTATTGGGCATGTGAGAAGTGGAATTTTTCAAAGGCTAACATTTTTGACAAATTTGTATGGATTTTCCTGCAGAGGGCAAAAGGCACATCCGTGACACTAAGGCCATCCTCCTGTCAAATTTAAAGTTTCTGTTTCAAGGAATAAGGGTTCTAGAATATCTCCAGGAGGTCACCAGAATTTTTGAACACAAGCAAAACAATATTTTTTTCCCCCTTGCCTCATTCTCAGAAACATCTGCAACATTTTAGCTGAAATCCTTCAAAAAATGTAGCCTGAGTTAGACACCTAGCAGGGAAAATTTCAGTGCAAACAGTTACAGTTTGGTAGTTCCAAGAAACAGAAAACTGGCTCTTGTAATGAAAAATTTCAGGTAGCTATAACAATAAGTGGTACTGCCTGTTCGGATTATATCTTTTTACAATAATAATTAGTCACGATCAATGGCCTAGCAAACAGAAGTACCTATATCTGAGTTCCTGGCATCTGTGACTTTGTATCCTTGACATTCTAAGTGCTGTCAAATTTTTTATACCAATGACTAATGTGAGTGAAAAGGGTGAACAAACTTAATCCAACCCAAACACAAATGTTCCCTTACGCAAGCTTTTATGTCAAACAAGAACTTCAACAAACAAAGTCTAACAATGCTAAAAGGCAGAGCAAACATGTAACTATTGAAGGGCACAGGCACAATTTTGGACCTATGCCCTGCAAAAAAAAAATTTGATATAGCTATAGCTATAGATATAGATGGCAAAAACATGACCTCCACATGCTCCCCTCCCCCTGCACATGTTGCCTCTGTTACAAGGTATTTCTTTAGAGTCTGAGAGAAGGAAACTCTGGTCTATGGCATCTGTTAAAGCTATAAGAAAATGACTGTGCAGCAGAGCATAATGGAGAACCCCTCTTTTGCACTGATAAGAGCTTTGGGCCCGTGATAAGTCACTGAGAAGTCCACTGTGCTCTTCTATAAGACAATATCAGTAGAGCACTCCCATTCCCCTAAATGTATTAGACTGCAAATAAACAATTCAGAGACGGGAAGAACATAATAATTTACTATTATTTAATGCATGTTATGCAAAGGTGAGAGAGAATGCTTTTACCTTGGGTGGATGACTGGCCCACACAACGGCTCTTTACCCACATACAGAGGCTCCTCAGCAGGAGTGTCACTGCTCCAGGGAAAGACCTGGGGCCCGGGCCTGGGCCCTGCCTCCTGGCTGCAGCCCCCCGCCGCCATGGCCCCAATTCTCTGCCAGGGCCTGATCCAGCCTCAGGCTCCTGTTGCCGCCTACCTGGCCCTGGATCCCCTGCCCGGGGACTAGGACAGGAGAGGCAGGCACCACTGCAGGCAGTCTGGCCTGAATTCCCAGCCAGGGACAGGGCTGGGAGTGGCAGGCACCACTGCAGCCTAGAGAGGCAGGTGCCACTGCCGGTGGCCAGGCCCCAGATCTCTGGGCTGAGACAGGAGCAGGAGAGGCAGGGGCTGCCCTGGACATTTAGGGCACTGGCACTCAGACTCGGGGCATGTGCCCCGTGTGCCAGGCACCAGCAACACCCCGGCCCCTCAAAGCGAGTGTCTGGCAAGCTTTGTGAAAAGAAGGTTCATTTCCATCTTCTGCATTATTTTAGAAGTAGATGGTTCTCTATGTTCCCTGTGAGTAGCAGTGGCGTCGCTAGTGCTGGATACCCGGGGCACGTGCCCCGGGTCCCAAAGCTGGTGCCCCGGATCTCCAGCCCAATTGGGCTGGGCATCCGGGGCCCGATCCCTGGCGGTCCACGGCCGCGGCGGCTGCGTCTCCGGCCAGGGATCTGGGGCCTAGTTGGCCGCCCAGCAGGCCCTGCCCCCTGGCCAGGGATAGGACCAGGGGGTGGCTGCGCTGCTGCCGGCAGCTAGGCCGCGGCGCAGCATGGCCCTGCCAGAAGCGGCCCCTGGAGGCCGGGCCCATGGCCGCAGCCCCAGATCCCAGGCTGGGGATGTGGCCACTGCAGCCGCCGGTGGCCAGGTCCCGGATCCCCAGCGGAGGATGGAGCCGCTGCAGCCGCATGCGGCCGGCCGGGTCCCGGATCCCCAGCTGGGGACGGGGTCGCCGCAGCCACCGGCGGCCAGGCCAGGGATCCGGGGCTGGCTGGCTGCCCGCGGCTGCAGCAGCCCCGTCCTCTGCTGGGGATCCGAGACCTGGCTGCGGCCGCGGCGGCCCCGTCCCCGGCCGGGGATCTGGATCTGCAGCCGCGGGCCCGGCCTCCAGCCGCCACTTCGGGCTGGGCCGGGCCAGGCCAGGCTGCGCCACACCACAGTGTGGCCTCCCCTGGCCCTATCCCAGGCTAGGGGGCATGGCCTTGTGGCCAGGAGCGGGGCCTGCCCTCTGGGGGCAGGGGCTGGGCCCATGCCCCGGGTCCCTCCCCACCCCAGCGACGCCCCTGGTGAGTAGCACCATCTGCAAAGCATAGTGCCCTTTACCAAGTGCATATTTAAGGAAAACATGGGCAATGTTTCACCTTTTTCCACGCATGAGTATGAGTCTATAGCAACCTTTTATAGCCTGCCAAGTACCTCGTTCTCATATAATCTAGACCAGTGATTCCCAGCCTTTTGAAGGTTGGGGACATCTTTTTGTTTGGGAAAAATTTTGTGCCCACCCCCCCCCAGCTGCAGGTAGGGGGGTGCTTTTGCTCCACTTCAGAGCGGCAGCACAGCTGTGGGAAGAATCTGGCTCACGCTGTTCTGTTGGCACTGCTGGGACTGACATGAGTGGAGCCACTGTAGCCATGACCCAGGGAATGGGGCCACCGTGGCTATGGCTCCTTCCCCTGCCCCTGCCGGGGAGTGGGGCTGCCACGGCCATGGCCCCCTCCCCGTGCCAGCGAGCAGGGCCACTGCAGCCATGGCCTCCAGCCAGCCCCTGCAAGGGAGCAAAGCTGGGCCAGTGAGAGGCAGCACCGCCACAATGGCCCCCAGCCAGCTCCTGCAGGAAAAGGGAGCCGAGCTCAGCCGCTGCCAGCATTGGCAACCAGCAGCACTGCCCCCCACCCCCCACTGGGATCCAGCCCTGGAGGGGAGCATTGGGGCCACAGCTAGGTTCCAGCCCTGGTGGGGAGCAGCATCATTGACCCCCTGGAACATGTCTGCAGACCCCCCATTTTGGAAATCACTGATCTAGACTGAACACCCTTGTCACTTTTCTAGGAGAAAATTGTTTCCTTGATTGTTCTCATGTTTCTCCTTCCCCACCTTCTACCCCCAGATTTTTGCCAAGGTTTACATTTTTTGTTTACTTTTATGTAGCATGTGAGGTTAATATACCATAGTGCCCCACCCATATCAACACTTACAGTATTGTGTAATGAGGAAGTGTGGATATTTAGTCTTCTGTGGGTCTATAACTGTTCATTATTTTTGCTCAAATAGTTTGATGGTATGAGAGTTTAAAAATGAAATTAAAACTTCAGGATTGGGATGGCAGAGGTAGGGCCAGCTCTACTGTGAGGCAAGAGACAGACACGGATTCAGGTGACATCTCTTAGGGGCGCCTGTCCCCTCTGAGGATCAGTCTGGCTATCACCTCTGCGACTCTTTCCTAGCAGTTCAGGCACTGTTAGTCAACCTGCAGCTTAAGTCATGTAGGCAGTCTGCACTTTAAATCCCTGTGCAGGCAGATGCTGGAGATTTATGCACTTTGGAAAACCATTTTCAACCTCCATGAATGAGATGGGGGGGGTGCCAAATCAAAATTTGGCTTGGGGTCCCACAACCCCTTAAGCGGGCCCTGGGCAGACGTGTATGAAGTATCTATTGTCTAGGTCTTCAGTTTGACTCTGGACCCTGCCAGAATGATTGCAGGGCTTTATCATTAATTATACAAGCAAGGAGTCTATTGGCACTTAAAGACTAACAAATTTATTTATCACATGAGCTTTTGATAAATAAATTTGTTAGTCTTTAAGTGCCACAGGACTCCTTGCTTGTTTTGCTGAACTAGGCTAACATGGCTACCCCTTTGGAAATTTTTAATTATCTATGTAGTGTCATGAGTGCATCTGAAATTTTACAAAACGATATAAATCACTGTCTCTGTCCTGAAGCATTCATACTTGAACCCAGACAAGGAAGACCATGGAGAAACCATTAATGAGTTGGAAGCTCAGAGCCCCATAAATTGAATGGTGTAGGGAAGCTTTATGGAAAAAGTGGGCTTTTAAAAATAGAACAGCTGACAAGTAATGGGGGGATCACTGTTCTAAGAGTAAGTGGTAGCATTAGAGACAGTGCAAAGCACAGGTGAGAGGTAAGGAAGAGTATGAGGGAGGTTTGGGAGGAGTGTTGTTTTCTTGGACACAGTAGGAGTAAATGAGAGTAGGGATTTAGGGTATGTCTATACTGACAGTGGCAAATTTGCTGCCATCAATTCACCATTCCAGGAGTGGATTGCAGCAAGTATGAACTCACCATTCCACACCCAGAAGCTGACCCCAGAAATCCTGGGGGTCAGAGAGCATAGGGGAAAGCCGACCACAAGCAATTTGTGGTTGGCTTTCCCCTGATGTGTACGGGCAGCTTAAAAGTTGCCACCGGTTACACAAGAAATTTTATGTTCCTTGCGTAGCCAGTGGTCAACAGCCACTGAAAAAGCCCCAAGTGTAGATGAGGGTGCAGTTGACCAGTCTTGAGAATACAGGCAAAAGCTTGAATGCAGTGCAATAAAAAGGCATTGCTGGGCTTGTAAGGGGTTCCCTGGGGGAGAACAGATGAGGAAGTGGCAGGTTTCAGTGAGTTCAGCAGCCGCCATTGGAGTTGGTGAAATGTGAAGCATCTCACATAACGAGGTGCAGTCTTTGCTTAGCGTGTCTAAATGACTCAGTCTTACTTCATTAAAAATAAAATGTGAGTGGAGAAGGAGGAGTCAGAACTGAAATGGAGTTTGTGAGCCTTGGAAAAGTGGAGTATCATCTACGGTAACAGAAAAAGGAGGAGGCGAATAAATTAGCAGGGAAGGTGAGAAGTTGTCCTACTGTATATACTCGGGTATAAGCCAAACCGGGCACAAGCTGACCCCCCCAATTCTGAGCCCTCCCAAAATGCTAAAATTGGTAACCCAGGTATAAGCCGTGGTCCCCTTTTGGCCTTGGCCCCTAACCCCAACCCACTGCTGCTGGCTTCCTTTGGAGTTTCTATCAGCTTCGCTACCCGAAAATCTCTGCTGCTGCTTTTCCCTTGCCCCCCTGCCACCTGCTGTCCATTCCTCACTCCTGCCCTCCTGCTCCACCCTTTCCTCACTTCCCTCACCCCTGCTGCCCCCCTGCTCTGCCCTTTCCTCACTGGTACGCCCCTACTCACTTCTCAGTTTACTGCTGCTGCCCCCCTGCTCTGACCTTCCTTCTCTGCTGCCCCCTGCTCTGCCCCTTTCTCACTGCTGCTCTCTGCTCCTCCAACTGCCCCCTCCTACTCCACCCTTCCCTCACTGCTACCTGCTGATGCCCCTTGCTCTGCCCCTTCCTTACTGCTGCCCCCTGGTTCCTCACTGCTGCCCCCCTTCTCTGCCCCTTCCCCACTGCTGCCCCCCTGCTTCTCTTGCTACCCCTTGGCTCTTCACTGCTACCCCCCTACTCCCTTCTCAGTTCCCTGCTGTTGCTCCCCTGTTCCCCAACACCCTTTCTACTCCTTTCCCCATCACCCTCTGATCCCTGCTGCCACTCTTCCCAGCCTGCCAGGCACCCCCCCAATCCCCCATCCCTGTCGCTGCTTCCCTGGGCTCCCCAAAATCCCTGGGTCCTCCTGCTGCTTTCCCCGGGCTCCCTGACCCCCCCGCCAAAATGCTCAAGCCCTCCTGCCCCTTCCCTGGTCTCCCTGAACTCCCCTGGCCATCCCATCACTTTCCCCAACTCCCCAACTCCCTCCCCAGCCTCTGGTCCCTGCCACCACTTCCCTGGCCTCCCTGAATCCTCCCTGAATCAATGTCCAGGCCACCTCCCCCAGAACCCCTTACTTGGACGCTCCAGACCCCAGCGTCCCTTCCTTCCTCCAGCTCCAGCCCCGGCCGACTGCCCAAGATGGCCGCCTGGCAACACTGGGGCTCTGGCCTGCTGTATGGTCAGGGAAATGGCTGGCTGGGGCTGTCTACCATCTTCTCCCGAGTATAAACTGAGAGCCTGTTTTGAAGCCTATTTTCAGGCACAAAATTCTCGACTTATACGCAATGATATATAGTATTTATCAATATTTTAAAAATTCCTAGTGATATTTTCTCTAAACGAACTTAGATTAACACCCTTATCAGAGCTCTATGAGCAAAATCAGAAATCTCTCTTTGCTAACTCCCTCCTGCCCCTTTCCCTACACTTTCTCAGGTTTCACCCAGAGCCAGATTGACAAAGGAGCTATAGGAGCTGAAGCCCTGACCCGAAGGTGGGCATCAGGCTTCAATCCCTGTGGCCCCTGCAAGATCCAGCCCTTCCCCGCCATCAACCCACTCAGCCCCCACAACACCAGCAGGCTTAGGCAGGTGCTGAGCAACAGGGCTGTAACTGGGGTGGGGTGACTAGGGCTTTGCCCCGGGTGCCCCAGAGGGGCTCCATTTCACCACTCAGCCAAAGAGTGCTTTCTTGCTCTGGGTGCCATTCATTCCAAGGGTTCATTCCACTCTGGACATGCCCTGTGTGATGCTCTCTGGGTCTAGGGGACTGTTTATCTTTCAGATTCATATTTCATATTTGTAATAATCCATATGTAATGTACCATGTCTGGTATCAATAGAAAAGTTCCAGTCTGCTGGAAATGATTATATGGTTTATATGTAGGTATCATATCTGTAAAAGATATTAGGATTGTATTTGTTTTATTAGTACTACAACTTATTTGACTCCTAGCAATAGCAGACTGGGTGTCTGCAAAATTATTGTCATCCTAATGGACCATTAAGGGGACTCCCAGCTGTAGTAGGCCTAGAAAGAAACCTGTTCGGCCAGTCAACAAGACTGACCATGTGACTCAACTCCATTTTGATTCGGCAAGGACTCTGAGAGCATGGGTGAGAAAAAGGTGAGAAAAGGCAATAGCCCCATCTCCATTTTGTCTTTAGTCTTCGGTCTTCAGTCTGCAACCTGCAATCAACACCCTCCTCTGGAACTATTCTTCTGGGACTGAACAAAGGACTGAGACCCACTCAGGTGCTGGGTGCATACCAGAGGAATTGGACTAACCTGCAAACTTCACATTTTTCAAGGACTTCCTTTCTAGGAAGTGATGTGATTCACTTTGACCCTTTAACAGAGGGGTCAGCAACCTTTGCTGACCCCCGCGTCAGCCCCGCCCACGGCACTCTCAGTGGGTGCCAGGGGCTGGGCCAAAGGGGCGGAACCAGGCCTCCAGTTTGGGGCTGGGACCAGCACCCGACCCCAGCACTGGTGGGTGACCTCCAAGGGGTCAGCTCCCATCCCTGACAGTGGCAGATAGCCTCCAGGGGTTGGAATCAGGCCAGCCAGCAGCAGTGCAGGGGGGTGTGGGGCCCCAGGTGAATTGCCCTTTGCGGGGTTCCTGCTCAGCCCCCCGAGCAGTGGGGGGTGGGGCTGGACAGCCCAGTGGAGAGGCAAGCCTATTCACCCCTGCACCAGCTGTCCCATGCTGGGGCCCAACTCAGCACTCCTGGTCCCCAGCCACCTCCTCAACCACACGCACTGCGTTCAGCTCTGCGTTGGAGCAGCAGGGAGGGGGCGGGAGGCAGTGAGGCCAGGACAGAGGGTAGCCTTATGGGCCCTGCACTGCCTCCCACCCCCTCACTGCTCTGGCACAGAGCCAAAAGCAGTGCATGGCTGGGGGTGAGACCGGGAGTACTGAGCCGGGTGCCACTTTTGATCAGCTAGCCCAGTCCCTGGCATGGGGGGGCAGTGATGTGGGCCCTGACTGTCCTGCCTGGCAGGACAGCACAGGGCCCCCAGAACCACAAGGCCCAGGGAAATTGTCCCTCTCAGCCCCCAACCCCAAGGGACAGCCCTGCTCGGCAGGTGGTCTCCAGGGGTTGGTATTGGGGCCAGCACCCACCCCCAGCAGCAGCATATCCCAGCTGCAGGGCCAGCGGGGGTATGGCTGAGCAGCGCTGTGTGCTGCTCAGGCTCAGCCCCCATGCCATTTTTGGCACGGGTGCCAGGGGTTGCAGATCCCTGCTTTAACATCTCTCATGTTTTGTTTGTTTGCTTTTTATATTAGACCTTTAGTTGTCGTTACTAAAGGAGTGACTGGCAGCGTGGTATTTTGGGTAAGATCCAAGCCTATATTGTTCTGGGTGATGTTGCTGGCTCCTTGGGGTCAGGAGAACCTATTTCTTTAGAGACCCAATGGCTAGGTGGGGACTGGAGCAGCTGATGTGCAATAAAGGGGGCTGTTTCTATTTTGTTATGCTTGGCAATGACCAGAGCGGGGAATCTGAAGCATGTTTTGTTACTGACTGGGAGACTGGTTTAAGCAACACCCATCAGTGGTTTGGGGGTTTGGCCCCTGGTTTTGCAGCATGCCCTGATTTTGGCACATTCAGAATGTTATCCCAGGAGGCCCACGTCACACCCCAGGTGCCAAAATTCCTAGTTCTGGCACTGCTGAGGAGACCCCTGCCTTGCTGGTGCTGGGGTGGGGCCCTGGACCAGAAGCCGGGCTCTGCACTCCTATCCCATCTTTGGGCCAGCTGGTCTGCCCCTGTGGGTGGGAAAGCCCGATGCATGCTCACTTCACGCTGCAGAAGGAGCTGGTTGGTACATGGTGTGGCAGCCTTTGGGCCACACCAGAAGCCACTCGTGCACCAGCTGGCTTTATCTTTGCTCCCAGGGCAGACAAGCCAGATGGGGGTTGTGCCAAGACTGCCACGGAGTGTGGCCTCTGTCCCCCACCCCAGCACTGGCCACTCACAGGCCACTGTGGTGGGGCAGCCTGGGTCCCACGGCACCTTAATTGAGCTCCGGTTTCACACCTACTCTCTTCCCTGGAGGAAAATTACACTACATCTGGAAACAAGCAGAAAAATGGGCACATGAAGCGTGGTAAGATAAAAGGGCACCAGAAAGGCTAAAGTTTCAGTGAACAACATAAGGCACACACAGTTGAATTAACAAAGGTGGGAACCAAGACAGCCACAACATGGACCCTCTCTAGGGATCGCCCACCTGTGGCTGCTCTCCAAAACCAGAATATAAAGTCTTCTGGCTTAAAAACCATGACAGGATGCTGATGCCCAAGTTCAAAAAAAATGGCAAAGCAGGGCAAGCATAGAAATTGTGAAATTTGGAAGGACACTCTAGTTCCAGAATTAGCCAATGGGTAAAAAGGGAATACTGCCATGTGTTTAGCTCCTCGGGGGTACAGAATGAGATTATTGAAATAGCTTATCAGGATGGGCACTTGAGGTTGAATAGACACTTGACTGACTACAGGCAGCAGGGTGGGTCCAGTGTAAGAGAAGATGTGGAGCATTTTATCTGTAACTGCTTATCATGTGTTACACACAACCCGCATACACAGATAACAAAATAGCTACTAGGGCACCAACCTATTAAATGAGCTTGGCATCCACTGCAAATTGATTAGTAGAAAAGGATTCAAATATCGCCTTGTGATTGCATATGCTTTTGTCAAGTGGGTTGAGGAGATCCTCACTCAGAAAAATGGTGCCATGACTACCATCAAGGTCCTAATAAATGAAATATTTTCCCAGTTTGGTTCATTTCAAATGTTACTCAATTTTTATCTCAGCAAACCTCAACCCCCTTTTGTGAGAAAAGGGTAGAACTTTGTGGCAAACAAGTGAAGGATTCTTGACTAAATAAAATCCAGGCAGCTAATACCTTTTGAACTGAGTAAAAGAATTTAAGTCTTTCCCCTATGTTTTTCTTTGGATTTCCTTTGTTCCCTCATGTAGTTACCAAAGATGCTTTGAAAACACTGAATTTAAGACTATGAAGAGGGAAGTAATCTCACTAGCAAGTGTGCTTGGAGACTGAGAAATGAGTCTAGATACAGAGCTGTCGTCTCGTTCAGCTTTCTTCTGGGACTATGGATCCAAACTCTTGGGAGCCAGCAGGAACTGAAACCAACACCTACTGCCAGTGTTGATAGGGAAAATGCTTTTGAACCTAATATATGGTGGACTTCTGATTTGGGGGCTCATTTTACAAGTATAGGACAGGGCTCAACAAATGTAGTAGTGAACTAAGCATCAGCCTGAAAGCTAAGGCATGCCACACACACACACAAAAAAAGAGCCAGGTGCTTTTGGTGGCAAGGGCAGAACTGCTGAAAAACTATCAGTGCCAGCAGACTTTTTTTTTTTTTAAGGCACCAGAGGGCATTCCACCACTGAAGTACTATGGCACAGCTGGCACCGTGGTACAATTTCTTGTCACAATGGCAACTGGTGCTCAAGGTTTGCTGAGCCCTGGTATAATAATTAAAGCCTTTATGTCATTATCAAATAAGTATCCTGTCAGACTTTAAACACACTAATATCAAACCCCAGTTGGTTAGGTAACAATATCAGAATCGGAAAAGGTATACAAAAGGGCAACAAAAATTATTAGGGTTTTGGAACGGCTTCCTTATGAGGAGAGAGGAAATAAGACTGGAACTTTTCAGCTTGAAAACGTGACACCTAAGGGGGGATAGGACAAAGGTCTATAAAATCATGTCTGGTGTGGATAAAATAAATAAGGAAGGGTTATTTATTCATTCTCATAACACAGGAACTAGGAATCACCAAATAAAATTAATAGGCAGCAGGCTTAGAATGAATAAAAGGAAGTATTTCACATAATGCAAAGCCAACTTGTGGAACTCTTTGCCAAGAGATATTGTGAAAGCCAAGACTATAACAAGGTCAACAGATAAATTCATGAAGATCTGTGTATTAGACATAGGCATGGATGCAATACCATGATCTGTTACCAAGCCTCTGTTTGTTACAACCTGGGATTGAGAGACAGAGGATGGCTCACGTGATGATTACCTGCTCTGTTCATAATCTCTGACCGATCTGTCAGAAGACAGGAAACTGGGCTAAAGGGACCATTGGTTTGACCCAGTACAGTCCTTCTGGTCTTATGTAGTTGACCATAGCTAATTATTATTGTCAAATGCAGTAATCAGAACAGATAGTACCACTAATTGTTATAGCTGGCCAGCACTTCCATTCCAAGATTTTGTTTTCAGTTTCTTGTAACTACCAAAATGTAAGCGTTTGAACTGAAATTTTCCATGCGAGTTGTCTAACACAAAGGGCACGTCTACACAGACTGTTTTATTTCGAAATCGGTCCTTTCGAAAGGACTGGTTTCGAAATAAAACCCTTATTTCAAACGGGCTCCTTTCGAAATAAGGGAAACCGTGGGATCAAAAAGACCATTATTTCGAAACGGATATTTTGAAATAACGCCAATGGATCCGCTGTTTCGAACCGTTGTTTCGAAACAACGGTGTTGTTTTGAAACAATGGGTCTAACGCCGTTATTTCGAAACATCCGTTTCGAAATAATGGTCATTTCGGGGGGGGTAGGTTTTACTTTTTTGGGACAACGATCCTAATTTCAAAAGGACGAGGTCCGTCCTTTCGAAATAAGGGAACGTCGTGTAGATCAAATCATTTTTATTTCGAAATGAGTGTTATTTCGAAATAAAAGTGCTGTGTAGACGTGCCCAAAATGTTGCAGCTGTTTCTGAAGAATGAGGGAAAGGAAAAATACATTGTTTAGCCCATGTTCACAAATTCTGGCGACATCTTCAAGAGAGAAAGTACAGCAAATGTGGAAGGCTCCCAGATGGCTTAACAGAGAGCTCTGCACTGAGCTGAAGCATAAAAAGGAAGCTTACAGGAAGTGGAAGCTAGGACAGATGACTAAGGAGGCATATAAAGACATTACTCGGAACTGCAGGGATAAAATCAGAAAGGCCAAAGGACAACTGGAGTTGCAGCTAGCAATGGGCTGTGAAGGATAACAGGAAGGGGTTCTACAAGTATATCAATAACAAGAAGAGGGTCAGGGATGGTGTAGGTCCCTTACTGAATGGGGCAGGTATCCTTGTGACAGACGATGAGGAAAAAGCTGAAGTGCTCAATGCTTTTTTTTTAACTTTGGTTTTCACAGGCAGGGTCAGGTCCCAGCCCACTACACTAGGTACAGTAGATTGGAGAGAAGAAGAGAGGCCCTTGGTGACAGAAGGTCAGGTTAGGGACTACTTAAAGAAGCTAGATGTGCACAAGTCCTTGGGGCAGGATGAACTGCATCCGAGGGTGCTGAGGCAGCTGGCTGATGAGATAGCAGTCCAATTGGCCATTATCTTTGAAAACTCATGGCAAACAGGGGAGGTGCCAGAGGACTGGAAAGAAGCAAATATAGTGCCTATTTTCAAGAAAGGGAAAAAGGAGGATCGAGGGAATTACAGACCTGTCAGCCTCACCTCAATCCCTGGAAAAATTATGGAGCAGGTTCTCAAAGAATCCATCCTGAAACACTTGGAGGAAAATAGAGTGATCAGGAACAGTCAGCATGGATTCACCAAGGGTAAATCGTGCCTGACCAACCTCATTGCCTTCTATGATGAGGTGACTGGATTTGTGGATGTGGGAAGAGCCGTTGATGTGATATACCTCAAGCAAGGCTTTTGATACAGTTTCCCACAGCATTCTCACTGGCAAATTAAGGAAGTATGGGTTGGATGCATGGACTGTAAGGTGGATAGAAAACTGGCTAGATTAATGGTTTCAGCGTGTAGAAATCAATGGCTCCATGTCAAGTTGGCAAGCAGTAACGAGTGGTGTGCCCCAGGGGTCGGTCCTGGAGCCAGTTCTGTTCAACATTTTCATTAATGATCTGGATGATGGGATAGATTGCACACTTAGTAAGTTTGTGGATGGCACCAAGCTGGGGGGAATGGTAGATATGCTGGAGGACAGGGACAGGATTCAGGGAGACCTAAACAAATTGGAGCAGTGGGCCAATAGAAATCTCATGAGGTTCAACAAAGACAAGTGCAAAATCCTGCACTTGGGATGGAAAAACCCCATGCACTGCTACAGGCTGGGGAGTGATCAGCTAAGTAGCAGCAGTGTAGAAAAGGACCTGGGAGTCATGGTGGATGGGAAGCTGGATATGAGTCAGCAGTGTGCTCTTGCTGCCAAAAAGGCCAATGCCATACTGGGCTGCATCAGAAGAAGTGTTGCCAGCAGATCGAGGGATGTGATCGTTCCCTTCTATTCAGCATCTGGTGAGGCTACATCTGGAATACTGTGCCCAGTTTTGGGCTCCCCACTACAAAAAGGACATGGACAAATTAGAGAGAGTCCAGCAGAGGGCAATGAAAATGATCAAGGGGCTGGAGCACAAGCCCTATGAAGAAAGACTGAAGAAACTAGGCTTATTTAGCCTCCAGAAGAGAAGACTGAGGGGGTACTTGATAGCAACCTTCAACTACTTGAAGGGTTGCTCCAAGAAGGATGGAGTTTGACTGTTCTCAGTAGTAACGGAGGACAGAACGAGGAGCAATGGTTTCAAGTTGCAGCTGGGGAGGCTGAGGCTGGATATTAGGAAAAACTTTCTTACTAGGCGAGTGGTGAAGCATTGGAATGGGCTACCTAGGGAGGTGGTGGAATCTCCATCTTTGGATATGTTTAAGGCCCAGCTGGACAAAACCCTGGCTGGGATAATCTAGTGGGAGTGGTCCTGCTTTTTTGGCAGGGGGTTGGACTAGATGACCTCATGAGGTCCCTTCCAACCCTAAGATTCTATGATTCTATAAATTCTAGCACCCTTCTTCCTTGAAGGGGGGGCTTTAAAGTTGGAAAGGGGATGGCCTTTTTGTCAAGGATGCACCTTTGAACATCCTCAAGAAAATCTGTACAAATTTATCCAAGTTATTAGCCTATGAAAAATCCCAATTCACATACACACAATAAAGACTTGCTATACCAAAATAGATTATGTTTATTGTCTGGTTTGGCTGTTGCATTCCAGTCTCAGCTGACAGGCTATCTTGGAGAAAATATCTAAGGGTATGTCTGTAGTGGAGCCTGAGGTCAACTTAACCTGCCTTAAGTCAACCTAAGCAACTCCATGTCCAAATTGAGAATTTATTAAACTGACTTAAGCACTTGCTTAGCTGACTTAATAAAATCTGCCCTGAAAGTTGACTTAAGCTTTTAAGTCAGCTTTACAGGACAGGATGGGCCCAGACCCCACATCTGCCCTGCCCTGGGTCCTAATCAGGCTCTGGAGTTCCAATCCAGCCCCAGCTGCCACTGGCAAGCAATTGGGAGTCAGATCCACCTCCGAGTCCACCACCTGCGCAGAGCCAGATCCGGCCCCAAGTCACTTGCCACAGGTGGCTCAGAGCCTGATCCGGCTGTGAGCTGCTTACCACCACCAGCAGGCAACTTGGAGCAAACCTCACCTTGGTGAGGTCCTGCTCTCCCCAACACCAGGCAATGCCAGTTACCCAGCCTGGTCAATTTCAGATTTGAGCTGTGGAGTTCATGTCCAAATTTTTTTAGAGCTGGCGGAGAGTTAGCTTATTTAGAACAATGTTGTACCAGACACAGCCCCGATTATGGGAGCTGCACAATCCCAGAGGGAGAAGTTGTGCCTCAGTGTTTCCCAGTTTACAAGAGAGGTACATAGCTTTCATCACACTTCAAATTGAAGCAGTCTGATCTCTCTGGGTGTGTGTAACACAGCCAGTCTCTAACCATTTGGACTGAAATTTTTCATGACAAATGTCTGTTGAAGGCCAAAATTTTAAAAAGTTTCAGCTAAAATGGTTGTGCCATTTCTAAGTATGGGGTGATGGAACAATACTCTATGGACTGATATTCTAACAGATAAAGCAATAGATTGGGTAATAGTTGGTGTTTGCTACAAACCACCAAATCATACTAGAAACTGTGAGGACTGGCTCATAAAGCACCTCTCTGTCTATGGGAAAGACAGCTGCATTATTATGGGGGCTTTGAATCTAAGCAATGTGCTGTAGCGGTTATGATGCCAGTGCTAAAAAGCCTTTGGAATTTCTTAAAATTATAATGATTTCATAATTGTGTTGCATCCAACATGAATGAATTCTAGATTATTCCCCTCTTGACAGATAATGAGGAATTGGTCACAGAACTAAAAATTACTAGTTGTTTAAAAGCAAGTGATCATAGCTTGATTACATTTGTTATGTATAAATAAAATAAAGTCCCTACTAGAATATATATGATTGGTTCTTTAGAAGGACCAGTTTCACAAAGCTAACAATAATTATGAGCCAAATCGGCTGGGAGGAAGAATATAAACAAAAACATGAATGATAATTTGGAATTGTTATGAACATTTTTACTAGATACCCAAAGAATCACAATCAAGAAAGAAAGCTACACTGGTTACAAAAACAAACGGGCTTGGAGGGGAAATTAAAGCAGCTATAAAAATTTTTAAAAAATGGATAAAAGGGGAAATTGATAGCAATTAATATAACTTAAAAGTCAGAAATTGCAGAAAACTGATGAGAGAAGCTAAAAGGACAGAAGGGTAACTTGATGGTCAGCAGAGTCAAGGACAATTAAGGGAACAGTTTAAGCAAATAAGGAACAAATGGAAAAGCAGATGTGTCTGGTGCATGTTTTTGTTCTATATTTAAGAAAAAGCCCGATGAGGTATTCGTGTTGGATGATGATGATTAATGATGAAATACTTACCACTCCTATACTAAGTAAGAAAGATGTTAAACAGCAGCTACAAGGTTAGACATTACTTGATAGTTTTACAAGATTTGCCCATTACCTTGGGGTATGTCCTTTTATTAGGGTTATTTTCGTTGCAGGGGGAGGGTTTCTAATTCTATTAACCTACTGCTTGTGTCACTTGTTTTCTCATATGGCATTTACTTCTCCCTTCTGCAAGTCCCTTCCTAGTGAGGCTGCCCTGCAGGACCCAAGGACAGGTCTATGCTGCCTGCCCTTTTCGGCGGCAGTCAGATGTAGATACACAAGTTACCTAAAATAATTTGTGTGCCTACATTTGGCTTCTCTACTCCCTCCACACACACTGCTCTACTTTGAAGACAGTGGCCTCTCTTCGAACCAGCATTACCCAGTTTCTGGGTAGTGTTGCAGGATCATACTCCTAACCAACTGAATGGATCTTCACAGACCCCAGCAGCTGATCAGGAGGTTCAAACTGACAATGGTGAATTTCCCCCCATCAGTGAAGGCCTGCCAAAAGTTTCCCAGGGCTGGATTCCTCCAGCCACAGACTCAGACAAATACCCATGTAAACACACACATTCATGGATTAACAGAGTTCATCTGAATGGACTGGGTCTACCTGCATTCTCATCTGACCCTGTGTATGTCCCTGAATTCTGCAGGCTAGGTTACACAGCAATTTTCAGCTTCCACCCTTATATGCCCCTGGAGTCCATGTGCTGGGCAAAGCAGCATTTCCCAGCTGCCAACCTTATATGCCATGGGTTCAGCATATTCCTATCCCCATTCTCATTCTGCCATTGTTCTAGTAGTAACCCACTGATAAGCAAACCCCACAGGATTTTTGGACATTACAGGGATCTTTTGTTTACATTAAAGAAGTGTTGCTGCAGAGCAAAAGAGAGTAAGAAAGCCAAGAACACAAAGGAGTAAATCAAGTTTGGAGAGTGTCTGACAGCCATGTAGATTACAAAAGTTATTTTATTTCCAGGCATATAAAACTTAATGATACTAATAGTAATAATCATACAAGAGAGAAAAACAACCTGTTGCAATATTATGCAATTTCATCTGAGGTATTAGGGAAATCTAGCTCAAGTTTGATTACAAAAATCAGTTTACAAAGTTATACCTGGAGTGAGAGAGAGAGAGATGAAAGTAGGTCTGAGGAGAAACAGTGGTCTTCACCAGAAAGAGAGAGTTGCAGTCTTACCACACAGCATGGCTTGAACCAGTCAAAGGTCCCTGAAAGACAGGCTGTTCAGCTTAAGATTCGTAGTGTTTAAGACACTATGTCTACATGTGCAAATTAATTTGAATTGATGAGGATCAATTCAAATTAAATAAGTGCATGGCCACACTGGCTTTCATGAATTTGAACTAAGCAACACCACAGAGTCCCCGGCATGATCAATCAGGTCTAAAAGATGAAAAAAACCCAAGGAGTTGTGTGGCACTTAAAGACAGATTTATTTTTCTCATGAGCTTTCATGGGAGAAAATCCCACTTGGAAGTGCCACACGACTTCTTGGGTTTTTTTGCTGGAATAGACTAACACGCAGGGGCGGTGCTGGGGCAGGGAGGGACCTGGGGCATGGTCCCAGCCCCCGCCCCCAGCCAGCCAGCCCTACCCCCAGCCAGCAGGCCCCGGCCCCTGGCCAGGGGTAGGGCCAGGGGGGCCGCACCCCATGGGTGGGTAGGCTGTGGAGGGCCCGCACCCGCGCCGCCGCGGCTGCAGCCAGGCCCCCAATCCCTGGCCGGGGACAGCGCTTCCATGGCCGTGGGTGGCCTGCTGGGCCCTAGATCCCCAACTGGGGATCTGGGGCCTGGCCGCCAGCGGCCACGGTGGCCCTCAGGGCCTGGCCGCCCACAGGCGTGGGGCCCGGCTGCCTGTAGCCACCTCTGGCCTGGCCCTGCTGCAGACTAGCCGCCTGCGGCAGTGCGCCCCCCCCGGCCCTATCCTTGGCCAGGAGCAGGGCCTGCTGGGTGGCCAGCCGGGTCCCGGATCCCCGCCCGGGGACGGGGCCGCCATGGCCACAGCTGGCCGGGGATCAGGCCCTGGATCCCCAGCCTGATTGGGCCGGAGATCCGGGGCACTGGCATTGGGACCCGGGGCACATGTCCCAGCGTGCCCAATGCCAGCAACGCCCCTGCTAACACAGCTATCTCTTTGGAAATTGACTAAAAGATGAAGTCCCAGTGAAGCAGATGCAACACTTGGATCTGGACAGCAGAACAGAGTTTTGAACTTGGGTAGGCGTTTATGTAGAGAAGAAACTGTGATTCAGGGGAGAACACTAGATTTATTTCTGGGTAAATAATGACTTAAGGGAGTACACCAGAGTTGTTTGTTTAGGCTGAATAACAGGAACTGATCATTCCTGGCTATGGACAATGTTACAATGAGGAAGCTCACAACTCAGTTAGGCAGATTCAGTAGTTTCAATAGCAATAACGTATCTATAATTAGAATTGGCCTGATAACTGCTGAGCTGGGTGTGTGTGCACATGTGGGCTCATGAACATCAGGAGCAGAAATTTCCCATGATGTAGTGCTTCTCTGATTTACCAGTCCCAGAGTTCAGTGTGGCTCCTGCCTTGGAGCTTGGTTCTGCATTCAGTATGCTTATTCTCATTCCGCCTTTCACACAGAAGAGGTTCATTGTTTTCCATTTGGTGTGCTAATGGAGATGCCTCCTCACATCTTCAGTGTAGATGAGGCTAGGGGAGTTGCCTTAACCCCATCACCCTTGTTTGGAAGGGTTTAGGTGTGTCTCCTGATGTCTCTTCATGGCTTTTGGTTTCTGGTTTAAGCAGATGCAGCGGGGTGGGGATTTGGGTTCAGGTGAGTCAAACAGGCTAGGTATTGATTCCTGCGTTCCCAAGAACACAGACCTGACATAACAACAAGTACACATAATTTCCATCGAAGAATTGTAAAATATCTGGCTGAGGAGCTCTCTAGATCATTAATGTTCATTTGCAATCAGTCTTGGAAAGCTGGTGAAGTTTTAGAGCAGTGGTTCTCAACCTGTGGTCTGTGAATCACTTGTGGTCCATGAAGGTATTGCAGGTGGTCCCTGCAGGTAGGGGGGAGAGGTAATTACTGCAGGTAAATGTACTCTGACATGTGCAATATATTTGTGCGTGAGCATAATAAATTATTAGAAATGGCTGCATTTTGAATACCACTTAATATATAAGTTCAACTCCTGTCAGCCATAGGCTATGTTAAAATATTTACAATGGCTGGCTTACATGGTAGTCCACAAAAGCTTTTGATGGTGGTGTAGTGGTCCGCATAAAGGAAAAGGCTGGGAACCACTGTTTTAGAAGATTGAATGAGAACTAGTGTTCAGAGCTTGGCAAATCTTCAGCTATCCACTTTATATCCATGGATATCCACATAGCTACAGACCGTTTTTGTGGCTCATGGCTCAGATGTGGATACAAAGGCTATGTCCACACATACATCATTATTTCAAAATAACCCATTTCAAAATGAGTTATTTCGAAATAAAGTCCTTATTTCAAAATAAGTTAATTCGAATTAACAGTTTGTTAATTCAAATTAAGGGAATGCCTGCTTTTGAAATAGCCCTTGTTTTGAAATGGTTATTTCGAAACAAAGCCATTCGGACATGTTGTTTCAAAACAGTTGTTTCGAAACAATGGTGTTGTTTCGAAACAACATGTCTGAACGCCGTTGTTTCGAACCAACCATTTCAAAACAACGGCTATTTCGATTAGATGCAAGGTTTAATGGTTTTGAAATAATGGCCGTTATTTTGAAACAACAGGTCCCATTGTTTCAAAATAACGGTCTGTCATGTGGACATGCCGTTTCTTATTTCGAAACAACCACTATTGTTTCCAAATAAGAAGCCTCTGTGGACATACCCAAAGTCTGTAGGCACAGGCAGGCAGATAAAGAAAACTATCATTTGCAGCAGCAATTAATTGTGCTTTTGAACCTTCAGTTAATCAGAGATCCAAAATCTGAATTCAGCAGCTGAGTTGTAGTTAGGGGTTTAAGAATGAATATGTGGGTCTTCTGTTAGCACTGCAAATACAAACATAGGGTACCAGATTCTATGATTCCCTGGGGTTAGTGTCATATCTCTCACACTTCCAGGGCCTCAAAAAATATAAATATGCCACAGGGACAACAATTATGCAAATCAGGAAACCCAGCTAAAGAGCGCTATGGCAAGAAATCTACCCCAAAAGGTGAATAATCAGTGTATTTCATTGAGATTGCTCACTAATCCCATTGCTCACCTCCCGTTCTATACCTTGTCCCTATGATTCCCATTTAAAATCCCTGTAAAGGAATCAGTCAGCGAGAACAAACATTTTACAAGGGTGAGGATGCTATTACACAACCTTGATTTGTTTGTCCCTAAAGCAGATTCTACACATTACCCTCTGATTTGCACCATAATCGGAATGTATATTGTTGCAACAAATCACTGTCAAATGCCCTTTATACCAGGCTTGTCTAACCTGCAGTCTGAGTGCCAAACTCCAGCCCACCAAGGGCTTTCATCCAGCCTGCGAAGTGCTGCTGAAAGAGTCCGGGAGCTGGGGCTGGCTTGGGCCCTTGTCAGTTTCCTACCCTGCGCACAGCTGCAGGGAAGCATGGTCTGGCTGGTGAGCTGTTCAGGGACTGGATTTCCCTGAGCAGTGCTTGGCAGGAAGTGAGGAGAGCAGAGTTGGTGGGATCCCTGTCAGGAAGTAGTTGAGTCCCGCTATCCAACTGGTCTACTCCTCCCACCTCACCCTTCTTCCTCTCCCCTCCTCTGCCATGCTTCCCTGTCCTGCCTTGCTTCCTATGTTCTGCCTTGCTCCCTCACACAGGTACCCCTGCCTCGCTTTGTGCTCCATACACTGAACAAGCAAAAGCAATGCCAAATATCACACTAATCATTATTTTATTAAAGCTTATTAATTAGATCAATTCGTATGTCTTATCTATCAAAAATTTTCTCTCTAGCACCCTGACGGAGAAAAGAATTGCAATGTGGTCCCTCACCCAAAAAGGTTGGACACCCCAAAAGTTCCAGTGATATTATCTGAATATCACTGCTCACATAAAGTTACATTTTTTATTTTAAAAGGATAACCAGGGGCATTGCTGGCGCTGGGCACAGGGGGCCTGTGCCCCAAATCTCGGAGGCTGTACCCCAAGTCTTTTTTCCCCTGGCTGGTGCAGGCTCAGGGAGAGGAGGCTGCCCAAGGGCCAGCAGAGCTGGCTAAGCTGCTGCTGCCCCCTCCCTCAAGGCTGCTCCAGGGTGTGCCTGGGAGAGGCTGAGGCTGAGGCAGAGGGAGCCAGATTCAAACCGCTCCTCTCTGCAGCCACAGCAGCAGCAGGCACATGCAGTGGGGGAGAGCGGGTGGGGGACTGGAGGGGTCCTGGACAGGCAGGGGAAAAAGGTAGGTTGGGATGGAGTGGGGGCTTCCCCGCATGGTCTCTAGGTCCTGAGTGGGCCCAGGGATTGCTCCCTGTGCCCCTGGTCAGGTAGGGAGGCACCTCTGGGCCCCCGGTGGGACTGGGAGGGTGCCCCAAGGTGTCTGGGTCCCCATTGGGACTGGGGAGGGGTGCCCCAAGGCATCTGGGCCCCTGGTGTGACTGGGGAGGGGTGCCCCAGGGGTCTGGGTCCCCAGTGGGACTGGAGAGGGGTGCCCCAAGGCTTCTGGCTCCCATGGATGGGTGGCCTGGGAATGGAGCCCCTCACCTGAGCTCTGGGATGGGCTGAGGGATGTTCTTCAGCCTCTGTCCTGGCCAGGATCAGGTCAGCAGACGGCAGGTGAGCTAGGACTCATTCTTTAGCCTTGGGGCCCTGGGGCTCAGGTTGGTGGCCAGGCTGCCCTGGCCGGGAAGCCCCCCCATAACCCAGAGGGTGAGGCTGGGGAGCTGAGCTAGGGTCTCCCACCCTCACACACCCCCAGACTGTGGTGTCACCCTGTTCCCCCCCCCCCATCCTCCTGTGCTCACCACATGCCCAGGTGGTGGAGCTACCTGGTCTCACCGTGGGGCCTTCCATGGCGGTGGGGCCAGCCTGGCACAAGCATGGGGTCTCCTGCCCTTGCTTAGTTGCCTCAGTTGTGAGGCTGGGGCAGCAGGTGGACACTCTGCTGAACACCACCATATGCTGTGCCTAGTATTTATTCGGTGCTTGAAATTGTCCTCTTGTGTGTTGGATTGTTTTACATTAAGCAGAGAGTGAGTGGCGGTGTGAGGCACAGACAGATAATATGGGGGGACAGAGAAAATTAATTGCATTTACCTTTAAAGTACATGTTAGTTAATGTTGTGCATATGTCCTTTAGTGTCATAAGTAAAATAATTCTGTAACCCTGAGTAATAGGCCTTATAACCAAGGTCCAAAAAGACTCCCTATTGTCAGTTTGGAACTCCTACTTAAACACTGTACTCCATTTTGTATACTTGATGAAACCTAGTTTAGGCATATGCTGTGCATGTTCATTTATCTCCGTGAATGACCGGTGTGTGTGAAGGGACCAGTCTCAATAGCCAGCCTCTCTTGATGAAACACGATTACCATCTAACTGGCCAAACAATGTAGACATCTCTGATTAAAAAAAACAGAAGGAGCCACCCCAGAAAGAAAAGAACAATATACAATCAAGCCTGCAAATGACTGGTGACCAATGATCTCACACAAACCCCGAGGGCAACATAACACAGCAAATCTCATAGACTTACATGAGGGCCAGCAAGTTTAAAAGATGGGTAAGAACATGAAAACGTTGGGTCTTATTCAGCAACTGTCATCTTGGAGCATTGGATTCACGGCCGACAGAGGCCTGGCTCCAGCCTTGTGCCTAGCCCAGTTGGCCACTAGGCTGGCTCAAGCAACGCGTGAAAGGACTGATAATTATATTGTACCAGCTTGCAGAACTTCTTGTGTGTGTCATTGCTTTTTGTTATCCCTACTTATTTACAATAAATGTGCCATATTGCCTTGTCCCCCCAGCTAAGCTGGGCACAGGGAGGGAGCCAGGTCTTTCTAGGTCATGAATCTGGTGCTCTAAGATGACAGTTGCAGACTGGGTCCCAAAGTTTTCATGTTTTTTACACTTGCTGTGTCTTGCTGCCTCAAAGCTCCTGTCTAATGATCATTCATCACCAGTCACTTGCAGACATGACTTTGATCTTGTATTTTGTTTTTCTCTTTCTGGGGTAGATTCTTCTTCTTGCTTTTCAGAAATTAGTTTGAATTGTTCATCCATTAAGGTGGTACTTGCATTTCATCAGGACAGGCTGGCATCAACTGATCCCATCACACAGACCCTTCATTCACACATTTTTTCACACATATTTAAATGAAATTACGCAGTATTACATCTAAAAGAAATTTCATCAAGAATATAAAATGAGTTCCAAATTTATGATATGGAGCTTTGTTAAATATTGGTTATAATGTCTATTAAACTGAGTTAAATATTTTAGTTATGATACTAAAGAACAGATATACAGTGTTGCCTAACAGATGCTTTAAAGGTAAATTCTATTAATTTTATCTGTGTCCCTACATTGTGGCTACAAAAGACTGAGCAAACATTAGCAGACTGGGCCTGGGGAAAAAATTCCTGAGATCTGAGAGTTCTGTTGGGAGATCATGAGTGAGGCTTTACCTACCAATGATGTCACTCATAATAAATTTGCAAGAGCTGACATGTCTGCAGAAGTCATGTGCTTCAGTTTTGGGCCTGTGTTGAAAAAGCCACAGTGGAATAGTTCTTATTTATGTAGCCTTTTAGTAAAAGTTTCAAATATGAAGACGGGCTCTTGTGACCACTTCCCAACTGGAAGCGAAATCCTTTGCCAGTTTATATAGTTTGGGTTACAGTAGAACTCCTGAAATTAACCTCAGAAAGGACATTCTGGATTTAAACTGGTTCCTCTTGAGCATCTTCTCCAGTATCAGATTTACTCAGATAACAAATACCTTCTTTTTCCCTTTGTAACCCCACTGCCACTTCTCCTCAGATCTGAAAGTAGCTGGGTTCTGTTCTTCTCTCTTTCTCTTTCTCATACAGCACAGGCCAAATTCTGCTTTGAGTCACGCTTAGCTTGAGTAGGCCCATGGCCTTCAAATTCAGTGGTTGGTGGCACATGTGCTAGTGCTACCCTTTAACATTCAGTAGGTCGATAAATGCAGTTGCACCTGTACTTTAATTTAGCAAATAATTCTAAAGATGCAAAAAAAATCTGAAAATTAAAAAAAGTGGAGGATCCAACTTAGACTCAGGTGGGGTGGGGGGTGAGTTGCAGCCATAGGGAGCCAAGTGAGCAGTGAGCAAGAAGGGGGAATAGCCCAGGGGCAGAGGTTTGTATTGGAAGCCAAGTGAGGTTTAGGCACACTGTGGAGAGCCTGTCAAGCTGGGAAGGAGAAATAATGGGGTCAGAAGGGGCTTGGGAGCTTGGGGGGAGGATAAGTAGGGGGCTTTAAATGAGTAAACAGTCCCATTGCATTCAGTTGCATAAAGGATGTATGTAGGAATATTTTGTCAGTGATGACCAAGAAAGAAAAGAATCCAACACCTTCTATCTAACTGGAGTTTCCTCTGCAGGGCAAACGGGAATACAAACAATAAAACTTACTTTTGCCACTAAAGAAAATGAATACCCTGAAAAGCAGACCACTTTGGGTACATTCACACACACTTCTTATTTCGAAACAACAGAGGTTGTTTCGAAATAAGAACTGCCATGGCCACACGACGCACGGCCATTTTGAAACAAGCAAACCGCTTGTTTCGAAATGGCCGCCGTTCTTTCGGAACGGCTAAAACCTCGTTTGGTTTCGAAACAGGGTTGTTTCGAAACCAATGGTTTCAAAACAGCCCTGTGCGGACATGTTGTTTCGAAACAAGCCCTCCCTGTGTGAACATAGCCTTTGAGTAAGTGAGTGCCATTGTCAGATGGCCACTCTTCAGACTGGAAATACTATTTATTCTGCTTTTCAGTTTTACTCTCCTATGAATTGTGCACAGCATAAGTACACACACTAGGCAGCATGCCACAAAGTTAACTATCCTTTTACTGAAAAGTTCCGGGGGGGAGGGGGTAGCCATGTTAGTCTAATCCAGTAAAAATAGAAAAGACTCCTGTGGTACTTTTAAAGAGTAACACATTTATTCATCACATGAGCGAAATCCCATTTTGGAAACCATTTTCAAGTGTCTGACAATGTGGGATTTCACCCACAAAAGCTCTAGCAATAAATAAATTTGTTACTCTTTGAAAGTGCCACTAGATGTCTTGCTTGTTTTACATTATCTTCTTGCTGTTCTTTATTGTGAATTTCTGTAATGTTGTCTGCCTTGCATTGGATAGTGTGGTCACAGTAATGCTGTATTTTTGGTTTGGACTCTCTCTTTCCTGTAAGAGTAGGCTTACTCAGTTTTTGCTGCTATGTCCTCTCTGCTTTGTTTCCCCAGGAGGGGGATTGAGAGTCTGGCAGGAGCTAAGGGCTGGGTGGGAGGAATACTGCAGGAGGCTTCTCTGCCTTGTTTTCACTTCACTTTGTTGTCCTCTCTTTGGCTATTTGCAGGGGAGGCAGAAGGCAGGCAGCCTGGCTGTCTGGCTGGGTATGCCAGTTTGGTGTGACCCTGATTGCAGCACCGCACTGGCAACCCCAGCCAACCTGCCTGCTTGCCTCCTGAGTTCCCCAACTTAGCCTACCTGGGTTGCATACATCTGGAAGCTGGGAGAGGGTCAGAGCTTTTTTAAATTCCCTGCCCTGTGGCATAAGCAGCCCAGCACGGCAAATTGCAGCTGCTGTGCTGCCATCCCTCCACTCCCCTGCTCCACAATCTCATGCTGCCACTCAAAGTGGAGGACAAGTATTACAGCAAAGTTCAGGGGAGGCATGGGCTCTATTTTAAAAGCTTGAGAACTGCAGCAGTAGGTGTCTTCAGCATGGGTCAACAGGGTGTCATCTCTCAGCTGGGCACCCAGATGCCATCCACTTCTCCAGTACATGGAGAACCTAGACAAGTTGACTGGAAGTCCCAGGGACAGTCTGATCCACCACCCTCCCTCCCAATCCTATTTTCTGATCTCCCTGACTCCTGGGGTATGTTCACACAGCATTCTTATTTCGAAACAATGAGGTTGTTTCAAAATAAGAAATGCCATGGACACACGACGCACAGCCATTTCAAAACAAGCAAACTGCTTGTTTCAAAATGGCAGCTGTTCTTCCAAAATGGCTTAAACCACTTTTTTTTTCGAAACAGGGTTGTTTCGAAACAACCCTGTGCGGACATGTTGGTTTGGAACAAAGTGTTCTGAAACAACATTTGACCCTCCTCCCAGGGTGCTAAGCACCCTGGCAGGAAGGGCTACCCCCTTAGGACCTGGCCAGGGAACCCTCAGCACCCTGGCCAGGGTGCTGAGGGGTGGTCCCTGGCTGGCAGAGGGGGACTGCAGGCACCCGCAGGGTGAGGCGCGGGGCTGCGCTTCATCCCACGGGTGCCTGCAGAGGGCAGCAGCCACC
>ML681963.1:84882750-84900953 GCA_007922195.1 Podocnemis expansa | reverse complement strand
GCGGGTGGCTGCTGCCCTCTGCAGGCACCCACGGGATGAAGCGCAGCCCCGTGCCTCACCCCGTGGGTGCCTGCAGCCCCCCCTGCAAGCACCTGCGGGGTGAAGTGCAGCCAGGTGCCTCTGCAGCCCTCTGCAGGCACCCGTGGGGTGCAGTGCCCCTCTGCGCTGCACCCTGCAGGTGCCTGCAGTCCCCTCCCCAAGCAAAATAGCATGTTCACACAGTGGACATGCTATTTCGCTCCCTTATTTCGACAACACCTTTTTTGTGTTGCGAAATAAGGTGTTTTGAAATAAAGGGCTATTTCGAAACAAGCCCTCCCTGTGTGAACATAGCCCTGATGTTTAGCAACAGAAACCTGTAGGAGATACGGAATGATATGCCTTGTCAGAGGAGAAGAATTTGTATATGTCCTCCTAACATGTTCTGTGAGCTTTTAAGAGGATATTGCCAGCACCTTGATTCATTTATAGGGAACACTGGAAGTGAATGATTGCTCATTTTACAGTTTTAATGCAGATGGATATGAAAGAGTTGTTGTATCACAACATGGCATGGGGCCTCTGTGTGGTTGGAGAGTGGTACAGAGGCTAAACACTCTGGCCCAGGATAATCCATGGTAATCTACATGGTCAGACTGCATTGGTGCCTAGACAGCTGCTGGCTAGAAACTGACAACTTCAATTTGAGTCATCAGCTGGCATGGCCCCAGGGAGCATATTTCCTTTCAGAAACATCACATCTCCATGTTTTCAAAATTTCCATTTCATGTGGAACTTCCCCACTTCAAAATATTTCATGTGAATTCCAGTTTCAAGTGGGGCCCAGGATAGGGATAGGGCCTGTTGGGGCTGGGGGGGGGGGGCTGTCTGTTGTGGGTGTGGCCTATTAGGGGTGGACTCATGACAAGGGCAGGGTCTAGCACAAGTGGAGCCTCTGGGCCTGTGCCCCAGGTCTTTTTGCTATCCAAGAATGCCCCTGAGGATAACTAAACAAAAAGAAATTTGTCTGGTCCGGTACCTTTATTTTCTGAATTTGTTCTGAGTTGAGCTTTCCATACTCCATAGTAAGATCATCACTGGTCTGTTTCCATGGGATAGAAGACCTAAAATTAGGTAACACAAACTCTCTGAGACACTAATGCGCCTGAGAACATTCAGCACATTGCTCCAAGGTCTCATACTTCCCTATGTCATAAAAGGAATGTTACAAGAATCACAGAGCAGAAACACTGGTTTCCAATGAATATCCAAATGTTCTTGTTTTCACCTTTTCAGTCCAACTGTTGTTTTTCTTGAAAAAAATTTAACCTCATCTGATACTCAGAGCATGCTGGAGTTTGTCTCTGTAAGCTGAGACCAGCCATCACAGAGGATCTCTGGCAAACAGTCACTTTAATATAAATCAGTGGTTCCCAACCTTTATCAGTCTGGGGACACCTTTTTAACAAAAAAAAATTTTGTGGCCCCCCTGGCTAATTATGTAATCTGGTCTGTGTGGGCAGACTCTGGCCTGCATCACTCTAGCAGTGCTATTGGGACAGCCAGTGAGCAGCGCAGCTGCCACCATGGTCCGCACCGTTGGGGAGCTGAGCTGCAGCGACTATGGCCCCCTGCCCTTGCCCCTGCCAGGGAGCCACTGCAGCCCCATCCGCCTGCCAGGATCCAGCTATGGGAGGGGAAAGGCAGCCCTGGTGGAGAGCATCTGGCTGTAGCTAGATTCCAGCCCCAGTAGGGTGAGGTTCCGCAGACCCCCTGCAACATGTCTGCAGACCCCTGGTAGTCCCCGGACCACAGGTTGGGAACCACTGATACAAATGATTCAGTAGCTCCACTTCCTGGTTATGAGAGAAAGAACTCAATATGTTTTTCAGTGGAGAATTATGGACCAAGTTTTCTTTTTCTGGTTTCAGAAGCCTCCGTGTTCTGGTCCACTGTAAGAAGAAAAATTACCCTCTTCCAGCTGGCACTTCCCACCTTGGCCATCTCACAGTATGTGAAGATGTGATTACACTTCACAAAAAGTTTCTGGCACTATTGCCAAATCAGAAAGGTTATACCTCAGGCAGATGGCACTCAAAGTGGTTTTTTGATAGAATTGATTCATCAGCCCATCTACTGTAAGAAATGATGTGCAGAAGAAAAGAAGATAAACGATCACTGTCCAATAACCTCATGGAATTATCTTTCCATTCAGACACTCAGAGAGCTCAGCTTAACATTCTGAATAGTTTAACTAGCAAAGCACAATTAAAAACTACTGATAGCTGACTATACATAATAGTCCTCTTCATAGCATAGCTCAATGATCAGCCGCTAGTGGCAACAGTGCCTTCCTCATACACACTTTTGGCTGGACAGAAAGGCAGGGGAAGCAGAAGGGGCAGAAACTGAGGCCATGTCTACACTACAAAGTTCTGCCAGCAAAAGTTTCGCCAACAGAGATCCCCTGCTACAATAGTGATGGCTCACATCCACACTGCTATCACTCGATTGGTGCAGTGTGTCCTCACTAGGATCACTTCCACTCACCTAAGTGACAGTGTGGAGGAGCTGAGAGATCAATCTCTTGGATCCCTGCAGGGAGCCTACAGGCTCCCTGATGCCACTGCCCCCTCTTGCAGGGTCACTACATCAAGGCTGCAGCCACTGGGGGGGAAACACAGAGGCAGCCCAGGAGCTGAGCAGGGCAAGGGGAGCCAGTGGCAGTGGCCCTCAGGTTGGCAGCAGTTTCTAGGCTGCCACGCTACCCCAGGAGCACTCCAAGTCCCAGTGTGGCTGCCATTGGCTCCCTTCATCATTAGGAATATGTTTGTTAAACTTGTGTTTTCAACTTATTCAGCCATACCAAATGGGCATGCTCACTTAATAGAGTGAATCTTCTGTTGTACAAATATGTCCTGAGCTGTTTAACAGCCCATACAATGACAAAGCATTTCTTTTCAATAGTAGCATAATTTTGCTCTATAGGAGTGAGTTGCTTGCTTAGTTACATGATGGGGTGCCTTCTCCCATCCTCCATTTCTTGCATTAGCACTGCTCCCAACCCAGTGTTGGACATTTCTGTGCACAGATGAAATGGTTTGTCCAAGTCAGGACTGACCAGGACAGGTTTTCTAGAGTAGGCCTATTTGATGTTCCGGAAACCCCTTTCACAGGATTCTGCCCAGATCACCTTGTCTGGATTTTTTTTCTTTGCATGGTCAGTTATTAGGGCAATAATATCATCAAATGCTTTTATAAACCTCTTATAGTAATTGACCTGACCTATGAACATTTCGACTTCTTCTTTGTTCTTGGAGCAGGTCATCGCTTTATGGCTTCTATCTTTGAAGGTTCAGGACAAACTACCACGTTGCCCACTCTGTGCTCTAAATAGGACACCTCAGTGGCCCGCATCTTACATTTGGAAACTTTGATAGTTAGATTTGCCTCTCTAAGCCTTTGCAACACAACTCCTACATGGTTTTCTTTATAGGGTCCTGCCAAGTGTCACTGAAGATGGCCAGATCATACTTGTATGCCTTGGCAAAAAACTCTAGAGCTCTTAAGACTTCATTTACAAGTCTCATAAACATGGTTCCTGAATTCCTTAACCCAAATGGTAGGACTTCAAATTCATACAGGCCAGATTCCACTATGAAAACAGATTTTTGAGGGGGTAGGGTGGGGGGGGGGTGTATCTGTGTCCAAGAGAATCTGCCAATACCCCTGAGTAAGATCCAATGTGCTTATGAACTTTGCATGCCCAAGGGTGTCCAGCAAATTGTCTACTCTGGGCATAGATTACAGATTGGGTTGTGTGATAGCATTTGGCTTTCTATTATCCACACAAAACCTCACGATTTTGTCCATTTTGGGCACCATAACAATAGGGGATACCCATAGGCTTTTAGATCTAGTAATCATTTGCATGGCTAGCATACTTTCCACTTCTTCCTGTCTCTGGTTCTGCATTTCTCCTTTTGCCTTGTGTACTCTGCTGGGAGCAGAGCAAGGACCAAACATGTGGATGAAGTGTGTTAGAATGTTTGTCAGTGCTGGCTAGTTGAATGTCTGCTTGTGGTGCTTCAGTAAAGCTAGGATTTCATTCCTCTGGGTGGGAACTAAACCTCCCCCTGTCTCAATAGTCTCCAGCTGTGCTCCCTCTCTACTTTCCGCAATCATGTTCACCTAAGCCGTAGATCTCTCTTTCTCAGCAAAGCAAATCACGTTCACAGCCACCCCTCTCTCTTGGTAGGCTTTCAGTCTATATGCACCACCTGCAAATTCCATCTGCCATGGGGTCTCTTCACAACTTAGGTGACTTTATTAACCCTCTTCACTACCTCATAAGGTCCATTCCATATACCGTGCATTTTATTCTTCCTCACAGGGTCCAGTATCAGCACCATATCTCCAATTTCAAATGACCTTTCCTCCATCATACCAGGCCATCATAACAGGCCTTCTGAGCGTCCTGACTTTCCTTAAGGTTCTGCTGAATCATTTCCATCATTTCTTGTAATCTTTCCTTAAACTGTGATACATATTCCCCTAATGGCTATTCTGTTGCTTCCATATGACCCTCCCAGGAATCATGAGACAGATCCAGGGGTCCCCTAACCTGCCTTCCACAGAGTAGCTCAAAGGGAGCCAGAGGCGTCGCTGGCACTGGGCACCTGGGGCTCATGCCCTGAATCCCAGCCCTGGTGCCCCGGATCTCCAGCCCAATCAGGCTGGAGATCTGGGGCCCAGGTGCTGGTGGCCACGGTGGCCCCATCCCCAGCCAGGGATCTGGGGCCTGGCTGCCCGCGGCCATGGCAGTGAGTCTGGGCCCAGCTGCCCGCAGCAGTGGCAGCCCCGTCCCCAGCTGGGGATGTGGGACCCCACCACCTGCGGCCACTTCTGGCCCCGTCCCCAGCTGGGGATGGGGGCCCTAGCTGCTCATGGCGGTGCAGCGGCCTCGGGCCCTGTCCCCGGCCAAGGGGCGGGGCCTGCAGACCGGGGCGGGGCCTGTGCCTGTGTCCCGGGTCCCTCCCCAGGCCAGCAATGCCTCTGAAGGGAGCAAATCCTGTGGATTTCTTGATGTGCTCATGTATGCATACAGCAAAAAAGGCAACAATACATCCCAGTCATTCTGGCATCTGTCCACATACATCCTCAACATGGCCTTCAATGTCCATTAAATCTCTCTTCCAAACCACTGATCTCACAATGATATGGGGAGCCAATCAGGTGCCCCACACTGCACATCTCCCAGATCTGCTTAAAAACAGTGGACATAAATTTGGCACCCTGGTCTGAGAAGATTTCCTTGAGAACCCCTGCTCTGCTAAAAATGGTAAACAGAGCTTTAGCCACTGTCTCAGCCTCAATAAGGCCACCTCCGCCTCAGGGTACCTGGCGGCAAAATCGACCAACTCCAGAATATACTTCTTCCCATTCCTGGAAGGCTTAGGGAGTGAACTCATGATGTCCAATGGCAAATGCCTCCCCAATAACGAGCAGAGGCTGTAAGAGTGCCTTCTTGGGACTCTAAACTTTTGGGCTTTAGACCTACATCCCAGCTCCTTCAATAATCTCTCACAGAGGTATGCATGTAAGGCTGAAAGAGGTTTTGCTTCAGCCTTTCATAAGTATTTTCTATGCCCAGATGTCCTGCAAAGGGACCAGCATGAGCCAGCTTCAAAAGCTCACTCCTGTACCCCTCGGGGACAACAAGCTGCTTGCAGTTCTTATTATACAATTGCTTCTTCCTTGTAAAGGGCTCTCTGTATAGCAAACCATCCTGCATGAAAAATCTACCTGCCCTTCTTCTGCTGGGGCCAGGCTTTGGGCCTCCATTCTGGTCCTCTCCAAAGAAACATCCTTCTGTAGCCTTAACAAACTCCCTCTGGATTTCACTTGAATTCAGAACCACCTCAGGCGCATCCAACCCAACTTGAGTGAGCAATGTCTGAGGGGAGTCCTCTTTCTGTTCCCCATTTCCCTTATGGACCCTGGCCAGACCACCTGTTTCAGGACATATCTTCCTTGTGATCTGGTTACATTTACCCTGCTATTAATAATCATAATGTCATTTTCTATTAGCATATACATGAGGAAAAGTTCTCGAACTCCAACCACCATGTCTCCCCTAAAGTTTTCCCACGCTAAATGGATCTTTGCCAAGGGCACCTTTACCCTAGACTCTGAAAGCACCATCAAGTCCACACTTTGATCTGACAGATAATCTTCCTCTCAGATCAATTCCTTTTTGACCAGGGTAATTTCTGATGCAGTGTCCCCCCATCCAGTACACACAATCCCATTGACTCTTGCATTCTTTATGAACTTCTCATTTCCCTTTCATGTCTCTGCCTTTCCATAGTTGGGGTATGTCTACACTGGAGCCTTAGGTCGACTTAACCTTCCTTAAATTGACCTAAGGAAAGCTCTATCCACACTGGGAATTTATTAAGTCAACTTAAGTGCTTCCTTAGGTTGACTTAATAACTCCAGCTCAGCAGGTCAGCTTAAGCGTTAAATTGACCTTATTATATCGATTTAAGGCAGAGCAGACACAGGTTAGGATTAAGTTGATTTAAGTGGCCTCCAGGCCCCCTCCCACAGTTCCTGGCCACCAAGAGCCTGCCCTGGCCAATCACTGGGCAAGCCAGCCAAAAGTGGCAGCTGGGTTCAGCGCTCCCACTCCCCCCACCCCCACCACACATGCTGCCTTCAGCTCAGTGCTGGAGGCAACCTAGGGCCTGTACTGCTTTCCCCTGGCCTCACCTCTGGCACAGAGCTGAAGGCAGCACATGGAGAGGGAGGGAGGGGGGCTGGAAGCGCTGAACCTGCTCACTGCTTTTGGCTGGCTCGCCCAGTCCCCTGGACAGGCAACATCCATTGCAGGGAAAAGGGTGCCTGCCCCTCCCCCGGGGCAGTCAGACCCGCCCTCCCAATGCCAGAGGTGGGGGGCTGAGTGGGGGGTCCCTCAGAGGGCAATTCGCCCTGGGTCCTGCACCCCCCTAGGGACAGTCCTGCATGGCAGGTGTGGAGCACTCTGCTGACACATTGCTGGGGCACATTGCAGTCCATGACCTCCTCAGTCTCCATCTTACCAGGCACAATGGAAAGGGTGTTGTGCTCAATTCCTGTTTAACTGGAGTGGCCAGGAGAGAGGGGCATTTCTCTGGTGCAGTGTGGGACAGCTACTCACAAGGCACCACCCCTAGGTTGACCTAGCACCTGTCAATGTGGACATGGGCAATCCATAGGACTTTTGAATGTGGACGCTCTCAGTCAACTTAACAAGTTCAACTTAAAGTCAACTTAACTGAGTCTCCAGTGTAGATATACCCTTGGTGAGGCAACTTGCCTCCTCCTCACTAGGGATTATCAATGTGGAAGCATTCACCTCTGCAGTATTTGTGTTCAAACACAAGGTGGCCTCATCCACCTGCACCTTGTCAGCCACCACATCTGCAGAGACTGCACCGGAATGAACAGCAAACTGCCGGGGGGGGGGGGGGGGATTGCTAGCTTCACAGCATTCCTGTTTCCTTGATTGGGACAACTGAGTCTTATATGGCCCACAAGCCCACACAGATAGCATGCAGCAGGTCTTTTCCCAGAGTGAGAGGATTTAGATTTTGGGTTAGTATAAGATTTCCTAGCTGAGAGTTGGGGCCAGTCTTATTCCTGGACCTATCTCTCTCAGCCTGCGCTGAATCAGGGTTGCCCTTACCTTGAGACCTTTGCTGATCATGGCTTCTATTCTGTATGAAAGCATCAGCAATAAATGCTGCCTCCAAAATGGTATCAGGGTCTCTATCAAGCACGGCCACCTTGATATAGTGGAGTGCGATTTCCAGCAGCTACTCCTTAGCAATTAGATCAATGAGTTTATCATAACTACCCTTGGCCCCTCCTCCATGATCCATTTTTTTCAAATACCCTAGTAGCTTGTGAGCACTTTCAATAAGGTAACATTATCAGACTGCTTATAATTTCTAAATTTCAGGCAGTAAGATTCAGGGGTAATTTAAAAGTTTGAGATACAGTTTCTTCACATTTTATATAATCCAATGAATCATTTAATTCCATATGATTAAATACCTCTCTGGCCCTTTCAGGCAATTTGGTGAGGAGGATAGGCATCCTTTTCTCATCAGGAATCTTATGGGCCACACAGAGCTTTCAAAAGTACATAAAAAACCCTCAATATTCTCATTGTCTTTATAAGGGAGACAGATCCTTTCCCACTCATTGATAGAGGAAGTCAACAAACTTCCAGGTGAAGGCAGACCCTTCTTCACCCTCCTGGCTCCAGAGCTGGATGTTGGCCACCTCCAATTGCCTTTGATGAGCTCTCTCCCCTGCTGCTTCCTTCATCTGAGACTCCTCTATCCGCCTTTGATGAGCGCTTTCTTCAAAAGCATCTTTCCTCTCTTACATTTTTTGTTTTTCTGACAAGCGAATCTCCATCAGGCCTTTCTCCTTTTGAAGATGCTAGTCATCATCTGGGTTTGGCTGTTTACTCTCTTCTGCAAAAGCCAGTCCTGACTCAGAGTCAGGGAGGGTTCATGTTCTCTGGGCATTGTCCACAAACAGATCTCATCCTCTGCTTTGAGATATTCCCCTTAAAGGTTATTTTTCTCTCGTTACATAACAGTTTAACCTCTCTCACATTTATAGTTTTTTATGACTGTTGCTCACTCGTTATGCCCACTTTAACCTTTACCACTCTCAGTATCAAATATAAAGTTTAGGAATAGCATGGGGTCCCAATCTCAAAACCCAAATGCTCTGGTTCTGTGGATCCTGCCAAGAGTACAACAGTGTGACCTGGGCCTCCCAGACTAACCACCTAAATGTGCAAAAATTAGGGCAAGCTGCAAAACTGAGAGCCAAACTGTCCAAACACTGATGGGTGATGCTTAAATGGTGGGTTACTCACCAGTAACCGTCCTTCTTCGAGATGGGCTGCTCAGATCCATTCAGTAATAAGTGTCTCCATGCCGGAGCACCAGACTGGTCAGAGAAAACTTGTCCTAGCCTGTCAGAAGAGGGGAGGCAGCCACCGCTCCTCACGCCACCCGCAGCTGCAAATATGACTGCCTCTCTGCCCCCTCCTCAGTTCCTTAGAGTCACCAACTCCAGAAGCAGGGATGGAGGAGGGGGGGACCTGAATGGATCCAAGCAGCCCATCTCGAAGAAGGATGGTTACTGGTGAGTAACCCACCGTTCTTCTTCGAGCGCTGCTCGGATGCCTTCAGTAATAGGTGACTACTAGCCATGCTGATGGATGGTAGGTGGAGTTGGTTCTTCCGCCTTCAGCACAGCAACAAGCCCCCATAATGTAGAGGCCCTGCAGCAAGATGCTCGCCAGGGTCAAGAGGCGAGCAGGCCTTGATGGGCCCAGAAGAAACAAGAGCTGAGGGCCAAGCTAGGACAGGGGCAAGACCGAACCCAGTGAGGCATAACGCATAAGCAGGTCGGAAAAGGTCACCATAGCTGGAGAAAAGAACACAACCTAAGCATAATGGGTTGCATAGGTGCTCCACATAGGAGGAAAATGTGGAGTATAACCAGCAGACTGTAGTGTCTGGGCATAGATCATATCACGTGGACTCGAAGGAGAACACTAAATGCTAGCAAGTGAGACTAGCCATACTGGGCGCGTCTCACACGAGAATGAAGAAAGGGTAGGCATTGATCACCCGACGGCTTAGCAGGAGCCAAGTGATTATGGACTGATCTGGCGACTACTGCGTACACAGGAAGCAGTAACGGAATGACTATACCCCTTATCTAGGTTGCGACCAAGCATAGCCGTCTGGTTAAAGTGAGAGAGAATGAGAATACTAGGTTGTAAGATGGGCTCGAGGGCGACTGAGAAGACCACGAGACACTAAACAGCAGCATACAGAGTCAAGCCAAGCAGGACAGAGGCCTACGGTATGCTAGCTAAAAACCTGGTAACACAGAAGTGCACGTTTTCAGCCGAGCAGGCACCATGACCAGGTTCTCGCAGGAAAGCGGTTCAGGCGAGATCACTAACAGCAAGATGGCCTGAGGCAGTGCTGATGAGTTGGTCCTACTAGGGCCCACAGGGCACTGGAATGCAGAGGAGGACCCTGCTGGCCTAAGCTTGAAGGGTTTGCATTGTGGAGCTCTCACTAAAGCATGAGGGGGGGAGAAAAGGGTAGGAAAGAATTCTTACTACCATCTGGTCACCTCCTCGACAACCAAAAGATTCTAAGGAGAGCCGTGTAAAGCCACGGTCTCAGTACCTATAGTACTTGCTGGAGGGATAACGCTACCACTCTGCCATGCCAGGGCTGCCAAGGAGAAACTCTTCAATACATGGATATTTGAAGAACTCCGCTGCCAAGGGAGGTTGCTTCCTAAGCTAGGGAGTGAAACCATTACAGGGTGGCAGCTGCCGCATCTCAAGGACACCCCTGGATCAGAGAACCCAATGAAGTTTTCTCCCTGGAGGGAGACTGAGGGCGAGTAAAAGGGGAGTACAACCCCAAACTGTTGGATGTTGTAGAGAAATAGGCTCTCTGTCTAGCACACCACCGGGTGGCCAGTGGGTTTGAACAGGCCCTCAAAACTGAAAAAGGGGACTGCAGAACTACCAGGTGCCACCAACGCGCATGGGAAGAACCCACGGTAGCACTAAAGGAGTACGCGTGGCGTAGATGGTCCCGTGGAAAACAGGGCGGGAGGGGGGGCTTGTGTCCTGCCAGGGGATCAGACTGTAGAGCAAGAGAGGTAGTGCAAGTGCCCTGGGAGTAAGGGGACCTTTCTGTCTGACATGGACAGTTGTGCAGAAGGCAGTACATAATGAGGTGGGAAGTATGGGTGGGAGAATACTCAAAGGGATGGACCCTTCGCAGTTTCCCAACATAAGGTTGCAACTAGGTGTTCCCTCTTAGGGTTTGAAGAGGTACACCCGGCCCGTGCTTTGGTGAGGTCGGAAGAGAATTGGCTACCTCGAAGGGAGGCAGACAAAGGTGAGGGTTCCTAAGGTGGGGCCCTGGTCCCCACTAGATCACCAGAAGGTGGAGATGTGGAACCGTAGCTCCCGCAAGGGAGGGAAAATAGAGGAGTGGGCCATTACCTTGGCCGCATGCCTACATAAAGATCTGCTCTGGCTATGCGGATGTGTCCCCTTCAGTGAGTAGGAGATATTCCTGTCGAATTGGGGTTGGAGTCGGGGTCGCAGCGCAAAAATGATGGTGCGACCAGGGGTATCCTCTCCCCTACCCCTGACCCGGACATGAGGGGGCCTACCTGGGACAGACATCATGGCCACAGGCACAGTTCTGTTGCAGGTAGGCTTCTGATGTGCACATCTCGGAGCCCCCGCAGCGGCTAAGGCTACAACGAGATGCGCCTCCATTCCTCGGTGAAGTGTTAGGGTGGGGAACGCAGTGGGGAAATATCCAGGAAGGGAGGGTTGCGACGAGGAGAAAGAGGGGCAGTTTTCATCTTCGGGGAAGTCGCTGCTTAAGGGGTGAGGGGAGGGTAACTATGGTATTGGGGTACCGTCATCGTAGGCAGGCGTCGCTGTATCGTTGGGCCCTGGCATCCTGATCTAAGGCCTGCTCCCACAATAGTAAAGAAGGGGAAGAAACAAAGAAGGGTTGGGGGTGATTCCCACTGGACCTCCCTTCCCTAGAGAACGGGGGGGTGGACATCTGCAGCAGCGACGCCCTAACGCCCCTGCACCCGAAGGGCAAAAGAGGGGTGGCGGTGAGCAGACGGGGCCCTTCCCTGTGAAAAGGGGAGGGCAAAGACCCACTTCCTGCTATGGATAAAGCAGGAAGAAAAGAGACTGCTCTGCTAGGGGGAGTGGGGAGCTAAGTCGGGGGGGGGGGGGTCTGGGAGGGAGGAGGCCAAAGTATTTGGCCTCTCCTCGAGGATCCCGGGCTGTGCCCACCACGGAGAAGGTTTCAGGGGAAAACAAAGCATCCCCCTCAAAGGGCAGGTCAAGAACTGCCTGCTGTGCGTTAGGAGGCGCTCTAGCCTCCCTAAGCCATGCCATCCTGCGGAGGGTAACCGCCGAGACCATGGTGTGATCAGCGGTGTCCACCTCATCACGTGCTGAAAGGAGGAGGTCTTGTGAGATTATGTTGCCTTCGTCCAGGAAGTCATCATACTCTTCCCTGGCCTCAGGTGGAAGCAGACTTCTAAATTTTTTGAGTGACTCCCAGACATCCAGCAGGTATCTGCTGGTTATAGCCTTGCTGTTTGCCATTCGTAATTGGAAGGCCGATGAGGAATAAACCTTATGGCCAAGCAAATCCAGCTCCCTGGTTTCTCTGGAGGGTGGGAGAGGGTCCCTGGGGGGGTTCTCCCGCCCCCATTGCCATCTGGACCACATCCCTCGGGAGAACTGGGTGACCAATGAGGGAGGGGTAGCCCGACTCAGATACCTGATACTTCACGCTTGCCATATCCAAAACTGGGGAAACGGAACTTGGGCTCTGCCACCGGGAGGTGCGAGGTCCCATACGCTTGGGTGGGGCAGGACTGCTAAGGGCGCCATCGAGGCGAAGGCCGGCCTGAAGAGGGTATCGGGGGAAAGACTCAAGGGCTCCACCTCCATGCCTAATTGGGCCATAGCCCGGCACAATAAGTCAAAATGTGCCAAAAGGTTCCCCGTAAAAGACCACGGTGCTGGGGACAGCACGGCACTGGGAGTCCGCCGTGGAGGAGAGGGAGTTTCCTGAGGGGGACCATTCTTGTGGCCGAAACTGGAAGGGTGATGGGGCCGATGTGCGGTGCCGAGGCCATTTTGAGCCCCTAGAAGGTCCCTCCTCTGGGCTGGATACAGGGGAGGGGGATCAAGATTCTCAGCCCAGTGCCGGCGGTGGTGTGGTGCTGGCCCCTGCTGGAGTGGAAGACAGGGGGCTGTGGGTTGAGGGCTAGCATCCCAGGTGGACCCAGGCCTTCAAGATGAAGGCCGGTTTGCCCCTTCTGGTTGGAAGTGGGGCAGGGGGTGTCGGGAGAAGCAGCAGGGCTCGTGCTGCCTCCACCGCTTCCGAGATGGACAGGACAAGAAGCGACTCTACTGGAGTCGCAGGCAAGTCCTCGCTGGGGGAGGGAAGGCTGTCTGAGCGGGAGGGCTCCCGCTCCTGTGGCACCAGGCTCTGAGGTGCCGAGGGTGGAGTCAGCCAGTGCTGGGGCAACCTCAGCACTGGTGAGGCTGGGCTGTACCATGCCGTCAGCGCTGGAGATGATAGCACGGTGCTGAGGAGAGCCCAGCACTGTTGGTGCTGTGCTAATTGAGGGTGACCTCAATCAACACCGAGGTGCCAAGGCACCGGGTAGGCACTGCAGTGCCAGAGTTGGCACTGAGTTGGTGCAGCGGCGGTGGCTACCAGTGACACAGTGCTGCGTAGGCTCCGGCTCCAAGCTGGGTCTCAGTGCCGGGCATGAACCCAAAGCCTCAGGTGAAGGGTGCCGAGCCTTCTCCGGGGCTAGGGCGTGGCGTTGCTGTTCCCTCTCCTTGATCGTTCTGGGTTTGAAGGAGAGACGAATGGAACAAGCCGAGACCATGTGGTCGTTGCTCAGGCACCTAAGGCACTTCCCATAAGAGTCATCCCGGGGGAAGGCCTTGCCGCACTCGGCGCAGGGTTTAAACCGCAGCATCGTCAATGCAATGTTCCAGTCCAGTGGTGGGGACTCTCATGGTGGAGTTAAATCCACGAAGAGATGCTCCCAGCTGGATAGTGAGTCAAAGACAAAGGGACAGGCTGCTTGCAATTTGCAAGAAGCAGACGTTCCAATTCTGATGCGCAAGGCAGAAGAAATGAAACTGTGGAGGGGGCGGGGAGGCGGCCGTATATATAGCCGTGGGTGGCGCGAGGGGCGGTGGCTGCCTCCCCTCTTCTGACAGGCTAGGACAAGTTTTTTCCAACCAATCTGGCACTCCAGCACGGAGACACCTATTACTGAATGCATCTGAGCAGCACTCGAAGAACCACTCATCCAATCAGCCACAAACCATGCTTCTGACTCCTCACACCGGTTATCACAAAGCATAACAAAATAAAAACAGCCCTCTTTATTGCACTTCAGCTGCTCTGGCTCCCATCTAGCCACATGGGCTATGTCCACACATACATCGTTATTTCGAAATAAGTTATTTCAAAATGAGTTATTTTGAAATAAAGTCCTTATTTCAAAATAAGTTAATTCGAATTAAGAAAATGTTAATTCAAATTAAGGGAAAGCCTGCTATCGAAATGGCTGTTATTTCAAAATGGTTATTTCAAAATAAGGCCATTTGGACATTCAAAATAACAGCTGTTTTGAAATGAATGGGGTTTAACCTGTTTCGAAATGATGGTTCTTATTTCGAAATGACAGAGCCTGTCATTTTGAAATAAGAAAACGTCATGTGGACCTAATCTTTTTTATTTCGAAATAACCTCAGTCCTTTATCCAGTCTCAGAGGAATAGTTCCAGAGATGGGTGTTGGTTGCAGACTGGAGACAGAAGAAAAAATAGAATTTGGGCTGCCACCTTTCATCACCCCTGGCCTTTCCATGCTGTGAAGAGTTTTTGCAAATCAAAATTGAATTGAGTATCATGGTCAGTACGGTGACTCACTGAGCAGGTTTCTCCCTAGGCCCATTGTGCCTGTGGTTCCCTTAATGGGGCATTAAGGAGACAATGACTATCACATCCCATCTGGGGAGTTTCCCAGAATCAAATAAACTAAAACACAAATATAACAAACATATTCCTAACTTCTCATGCAGATATGACACCTATATATAAACCATAGAATCATTCCTAGCAGATTACCACCTTTCTGTTGGTATTAAACATGGCATATTGCATATGGATTATTGCAAATATGAAATATTGACATGAAAAACAATAATAAATGATCCCTTAAATGCAGACAGCATCACAGCCTGAGTCTGCTGAGGGCAGTGGCACCCACACACTCCTCAAACCTCTTCCCTTGCTGACTGCTGAGTAGCTATATCTGCTAGCCACACTAGGAGGAAGCTGCAAGTATAGCCTTCCCATCAGCAGGAGTCACGGCTTCCCTCACTAGGCGGGCAGGAGCCTTTAAGTGTGTACAATAAACTTTTGATGTGTGCAGCTGGTTCTGCTCTTCTTGTGCTGGCCTAGAGGGCCTGCAGGGCAGGAAGGTCCAGACTTGAGCATGAATGAGGTACCCTAGTTGCAGTGACATCGCTGCTATAGGGACAGGGGGCACATGCCCATATGTGGGCAGCAGTGCCCCAAGTCCCACCAAGCAGCTGGAGCCATTGGGGCCATTTTAAATTTCCCACCCTGCTTCCAGGCACATAGCCTAGGGTGGGGCAGAATGGGAAATGTGGACAGTTGGGCTCTGCTGGCACCCACAGTCTGAAGGCTTTTCCAGTCCCCATCCACAGCAGGTAAGTGCTGCTGTTGTGGAGTAAAAGGAGTTGGGCAGAGTTGGTGGTGGTTGATGGCAGGGCTTGGGCTCAGGCTCAGGTGCAGCCCAGCCCCGGCGCAGCTCCAGTCTCGGGGCCCGGCCCAGCAGCATGGCTCCAGCCAGGTGGCCTGGCAGCACAGCTTAGGCACTGCCCAGTCTGGGGTTCAGCTTGGCAGTGCAGCCTGGCTCCTGGCTCGGCCCAGCAGTACAGCCTGGCCTGAGGTCTGCCTCCAGGGCCCTAGGGGAGCAGCCAGATTGTGCCCAGGGATGTGCAGAGGGGAGGGGGCCTGTGTTCCCTGAAAACTTTTGGGGGGCAGCCACACGCCTGGCCAGTTGCAACTCTACTGTCTTCTCTTCTTCTCATTCCCCTTGGGGCCAGGCACAAGGGCAGAGGGAAGAGAAGTGGGGACAGATAGAGGAGAGGACAGGGACAAGCGGGGAGGTACACAGGCAGTAGTGGGCAGCTATGAGGGGAATTTGGAGGACAGGGATAGACAGTGGAAGGGTTTGAGAGGCAGAAGGAGACTGAAGCAAGAGGTCTTTTTTAGGAGACAGAATGAGGGAGTTGGGAAATAATGAGTTGCGTTCGGAGGAAAGAAGAGTGGAAAGTAGGGGGAGGAGAGTTTTGGAAAAGGAAGTGCAAGGTAACTTGCAGCAAAGGGAGAAGCCTCTGGAGGCATTTATGGGAAGCATGGAGTATGAGGTCAAGTTTACACTAAAAGCTTACATAAATATAACTATGCCACACTCAGAACAAAAATGTGAAAAATCCACACCCTTGAGTGACACAGTTATACCAACCTAACCCAGGTGTAGATAATTCTGTGGCCATGACAGGTCTAAAGGCTTAGCCCCTTGATGAGCTAGGATGTGGCCTCCCTATCCCTGATTAGCAAGTGAGCTTTGGTTTATAGCAGTGGTTCCCAGCTTGTCATCTGCAGACCCCTGGGGGGCTGCAGAGTCACTTAAAGGGGTCCACAGAGAGGCTGGGGGCCAGGGCTGAATGATGCTGGCAGTGGGAGCCAGGAGAGCCAGGAGCTGAGGAGCCAGGAGCCAGACAATGGCAGGGAACTGCTCTGCCCCAGGCTGGGAGTTTTTAAAACTCCCCTACTGCCCTGAGCATGTTCAGACCATACTCAGGGTGGGAAGAGCAGCCTGCAGCATGGCCGCTCCTGACTCCCAAGGCTAGGGAACAGGGCCCTGGATGGGGGGGGAGTCGGGTTCGGGGACCAGCAGCTGGGGAAAAGGGTGTGGAGGGGGGGGTCTGCCCAGGGCAGCGGTGGAATCCAGTGCTAGGGTGGGGGTTAAAGAGGGGGTTGGGGTGACTTCCCCCGGACCTCACTGGCAGCCACACCACAAACCTGCCACTTCATGGGGGCTGGACCCTGCTGGAGCCCTGCCAGATTCCTCCGGTGCCCCCCCCCCCCGTGATGTTGCCACCGGAGACATTACTTTTCTCCATGAGGCTGTAGAATTTTTTTTCTTCAAAAGGGGTCCCCGGCCTTTAAAAGGTTGAGAACCCCTGGTTTATAGTGTTACTCTCAATCAGTGAGCTCTTCACAATTATTGGCTGAAACATTATCTGGCCCTGTCAATCAAATAATGTCTAACTTTAATAGCTGCTATTTAACATCCTATTATTGGAATGGAAAGTATTTGGTCATTAATCATTATGAACCAACATGAACACCTCATCTGGCTTTTTCCTAAATATAGAACAAAAATATTTATATTGAACATTTCTACTATTTTTTCATTCTTATTGACAATTCCAGCATTTCTCTCTAGTAATGGACCATTGTTAGGATTACTTTTGTTTCTTATGTACTTAAAACTCCTTTTTACTGACCTTCACTCTGCTGATCATAGAGTTCACCTTATGTCCTTTTTGCCTCTTTTTCAATATTCTGAAGTTCCTAGCTTCTAATTTATATTCACTGGGTGTCTTCACACAGGCTTCTTATTTTGAAACAACAGAGGTTGTTTCGAAATAAGAAACAGCATGTCCACATGACATACTCCCATTTCGAAACAAGGGGTTCCCTTGTTTCGAAATGGGAGCTGTGTTTTGAAATGGCTTAAACCTCCTTCCGTTTTGAAACAAGGTTGTTTCAAAACCAGTGGTATCGAAACAACCCCGTGGGGACATGTTGTTTCGAAACAAACTGTTCCGAAACAACATTTCACCTTCCTCCCTTCGCTTCACCCGGCGGGGGTCTGCAGTCCCCTGCAGACTGCTGTGGTGTTAAGCACCCGGCTCTGCTTCACCCCACGGGGGTCTGCAGTCCCCTGCAGACCCCTGCGGGGTGAAGCGCCTGGCTCCTCTCACCCCGTGGGGGTCTGCAGCCCCCCTGAAGCGAAATAGCATGTCCACACTGTGGACATGCTATTTCATTTCCCTTATTTCGAAGACACTTTTTTGTCTTTCAAAATAAGGTGTTTTGAAATAACACATTATTTTGAAACGGCTTGTTTCGAAACATCTGGTTTTGAAACAAGCACTTTGTGTATGAACATAGCCACTGCTATCAATTTCTCTTGTTTTCATAGCAGCTTTCACTTCGGCTGTGTTCACACAGCACTTTTGTTTCGAAACAACCTCCTTGTTTCGAAACAAAAAAAAAACCATGTTCACACGAATCACCGTTGTTTCGAAACAACGGGAACCCATTGTTTCGAAACAAGGGTGTTGTTTCGAAACAAGTTAAACCCAATTTGGGGGCAAAACAACCTTGTTTCGAAACAACTCGTGTGAACATGTTGTTTCGGAACAAGACGTTCCGAA
>ML681963.1:84856823-84882350 GCA_007922195.1 Podocnemis expansa | reverse complement strand
TGTTAATTCGAAGTATGTTATTTCAAAATAAGGTGTTATTTTGAAACAAGTTGTTTCGACACAACTTGTTTCGAAATAACCATGTGTGTGTGAATACAGCCTTCCAAAGCAAGAAAGCAGAGAAATGGAAGGAATATTTCGCGCAGCTGCTCAACCAGACAGATCCACCAGGACTGGCTAATATTCCAGAAAGTGAAGAAGATCTAGACATTAAGCTCAGCCCCATCACAGTAAAAGAAGTAAAAGAAACCATCAAACAGCAAAAAAATGGTAAGGCCCCAGGACATGACGGGATCTGCCTTGAAATGCTGAAGGTGGAGGTTGAAGAAATCCCAAATCTTCTCTGCAAGATCTTCCAGAAAGTATGGGATACAGAAGAAACACCAGAAGAATGGAAGAAAGGAATAATCTTCAAACTACCAAAGAAAGGTGACCTGGGAGACTGTAATAACTGGCGAGGTATAACTTTGCTACCTCAAACCAGCAAAATCTTCAGCTGAATCATTTTGAAAAGACTCACTGCAACTCTTGACAACATCATTAGGCAAGAACAAGTGGGTTTTAGAAAAGGGAAATAGTATAGTGATCAGATATTTACCTTAAGGCAGATAATAGAACAAAGCACGGAATGGAATAGCACACTCTTTGCTGTGTTCATCGACTTTGAGAAAGCCTTTGATAGCCTACACCGAGAACCACTATGGAAAATCATGCGCCACTATGGAATACTGAAGAAAATAGTAAATGTAATAAGAGTGCAGTACGCACATTTTTACTGCCAGGTGGTGTGTAGTAACAACAGGATAACAGACAGCTTCAGCATCACAACCAGTGTTAAGCAAGGAAGTATTCTGTCACCATTTCTATTCATCCTGGCCATGGATTGGCTCATGAAAGAAACAACAAAAGACAAAAAAAGAGGAATCCGCTGGACAATTACCTCAGAACTAGAAGACTTAGATTATGCAGGTGACATTGTTATACTATCCAGCCAACACCAGGAGGCACAAAAGAAGATAGACAAACTAAACACAACTGCACAAACAATAGGACTGAAAGTGAACATAGGCAAAACAAAAGAAATGAGACAGAACAGCAAGTCAATAGATCCCATCACACTCGACAATAAAGAAGTTGAAAAAGTCCAAGCATTTACCTACCTTGGCAGCCTAGTAACAGCTGATGGAGATACTGAAAAGGATGCGAAGAACCAAATCAACAAAGCAAATCAAGCCTTTGCCATGCTAAAAGAAATCTGGAAATCAAAGGTTCTAAGCAAGAATACAAAACTAAGAATTTACAGAAGCAATGTCCTCTCGGTTCTACTCTATGGGAGCGAATGCTGGAAGGTAACGGCAAATATAAAGAAGAAACTACAGACCTTCCAAAATAAATGTCTAAGAAAAATTTTACAGATATTCTGGCCAAACAGAATCACCAGTGATGAACTTCTCATAAAAACTAGCTGTGCAAGTTTGGCCGTTATAATCAAGAAGAGAAGTTGGAACTGGCCAGGGCATGTGTGCAGAACGCAGCCAGGAGCACCACCAAAAACGGCCCTCCATTGGACAACTGATGGTAAAAGAAAACGTGGCCGCCCAAGAGAAACCTGGCGAAGAACAGTAGAAAAAGAAATGAAAGAGCAGGGTCTAACCTGGAACATCACCGAACATACAGCCAATCGACAGCAGTGGAGGTCTCTAGTAGACGCCTTATGTACCACTTAAGTACAAAGAGGATTAAGTAAGTAAGTTTCACTTCCCTTCTAAGGCAGCAGTCCTCAATGATTTTGTCTGGACATCTAACTGTGTCACCAGACAGCGGTAAGTGTATCACAGAGAGTTGGGTGGAGAAGTGGATTCAGCTAGGGAGGAGGGGTTGGTCTGGTGTGTCCTGTAGGGTTCCACACACTGATAAGTGTGCAACAACCTGTAAAAGGCTGAGAACCTCTGCTCTAAGCCACAGCTCACCTAAATTACCAGTTCCAGGGAGTTAATCATGTTAGTCTGTATACAGCAAAGACAACGAGAGTCCCATGGCACCTTAAGGACTGACAGATTTCATCAGGCATAAGCTTTCATGAACTGCAACCCACTTCATCAGATTACATGTGTTTTCTTCCCATTCTGTAAATTCCCCATCTTCAATCATCTGATGAAGTAGGATTTTATCCCATGAAAACTCATGAGATAAATCAATTTGTTAGTCTTTAAGTGCCACAGGACTCCTTGTTTGTTTCACAACACCAAGATACCTACATATAAACCAAATCATATACAGTAAAGCATGGCTTTTCCATTGGCACCCTGCATGGCATGTCTTATAAGATTCATTACAATTTTGCAACACTGGTATTGATTAATATTATAACAGGTACCTATATTGCAACCAGCACCACAATGCTGCCATGCTGCAAGAGACTTAATAAATGAGGCCCCACAAAAGGGAAATTCTAGTTTAATGCAGGAGTCTCAAACTCAAATGACCACAAGGGCCAAATGAGGACAAATACATTAGCCCGAGGGCTGCACCACTGAAACCTTTTCATACAATGATATTGCAAATACTAATAAAGATAGTGTCATTGTGGGCTGCAGGAAATAACTTTAGGGGCTGCATGTGGCCCATGGGCCACAAGTTTGAGACCCCCCTCCCCAGTTCAATGTATTCTTGAGTGGGAATAAGTTTACAAGAGTCAAGAGGGAATAGAAGTAACTGCACCATAAACCCATGTCATGCCACAAGAGGATACCCTGTTTTGGCTCACTCTGAAATGACTAATGCAAAAACTTTAAATGTAACCTAGGTTTGTATCCATTGTTGATATACGTGGACTGGCTATGTGTTTGATCGGTTATGTGTTCATGGGGAAAGCATGAGGACAGATTTCAGGGTCTGTGTTATAAAGAGGAAGAGGCTTTTCCTTGACTATCTCTGAGGAGCAGAGCTAGCAACTTTGCTCAACAGAAAACTTCCCCTGCGCGTAAGCCTGCTAGGCACAGGGGTGTCAAACTCACGGCCTATGGGCTGGACTGGGATCGATTTTTTTTTTTTGTTATGGTCAGAAAATGAACTGCAAAAAGACACTTTCTTCCCCTTAACATGCAGGGAGAAAGTGTTGGGGAACCTGCACAGCCACATGGCCGGTGACAGGTGTCCTGCGTTCCAATGTGCCCCCCCCCCACATTAGAGTTTTCTGGCAAGGAGAAAAAGTCTGATGAATTAAAACAGGCTTATCAGTTTAGCATATCTGGCAGGAATAAGATGCTTCTTCCACAAACTAAAGGAGACATTTGGAGGATAGTTTGGAGGGTAGAACTTATGAAAGGCAACAGATATGAGTGCAATGGCCCCCAACATGCCAATCTGTGCAGAGAATACGTAGAGATTGGGGTTATTAAAAGACTAGGTGAAACAACATAAGACAGAATGGTGAACATGGAGAATAAATAGCAATAGGGAAGATCTGATGGAGGACAGGTGTAATTACTTCCTGTCAGTAATGACCCTTTCTTATATGTCCCTGCTGTGTTTCTAGGGTCATGCATCACATCAATTCTCATAAGCCTCCATGGCTCCACATCAGACTTGTGCTTTCCAGCCCAGGGACCAACCAGGGTGGTTTACCAGCCAGGAAAAGTGTTGGAGGGGAAGGGTAAAGAGCTTCACGCTTCAGATAAACTTTTTGGATGGAAAACTGGCTAGATCAACGGTTTCGGCGCATAGGAATCAATGGTTCCATGTCTAGCTGGCAACCAGTCACGAGTGGTGTGCCCCAGGGGTCAGTCCTGGGGCCGGTTCTGTTCAGCATTTTCATCACTGATCTGGATGATGGAATAGACTGCATTCTCAGTAAGTTTGCGGATGACACCAAGCTGGGGGGACCAGTAGACACGTTGAAGGGCAAGGACAGGATCCAGGGAGACCTAGATAAATTGGAACAGTGGGCCAATAGAAATCTTATGAGGTTCAATAAGGACAAGTGTAAAATCTTGCACTTGGGACGGAAAAACCCCATGCACTGCTACAGGCTGGGAAACATTCAGCTAAGTAGCAGCAGTGTAGAAAAGGACCTGGGGGTCATGGTGGATGGGAAGTTAGATATGAGTCAGCAGTGTGCTCTTGCTGCCAAAAAGGCCAATGGCATACTGGGCTGCATCAAAAGAAGTATTACCAGCAGATCAAGGGATGGAATCATTCCCCTCTATTCTGCACTGGTGAGGCCACATCTAGAATACTGTGTTCAGTTTTGGGCTCCCCACTACAAAAAGGACAGGGACATGCTAGAGAGAGTTCAGAGGAGGGCAACCAAAATGATTAAAGGGCTGGAGCACAAGCCCTATGAGGAAAGACTGAAAGCATTAGGCTTATTTAGTCTGCAGAAGAGAAGATTGAGGGGGGATTTGATAGCAGCCTTCAACTACTTGAAGGGATGCTCTAAGGAAGATGGAGCTCGACTGTTCTCGGTAATAACAGAGGACAGAACGAGGAGCAATGGTCTCAAGTTGCGGTTAGGAAGGTCGAGGCTGGATATTAGAAAAAACTTTTTTACTAGGAGAGTGGTGAAACCTTGGAATGAGCTGCCGAGGGAGGTGGTGAAATCTCCATCTTTGGAGGTGTTTAAGGCCTGGCTGGACAGAACCATGACTGGGATGGTTTAGTGGGAGTGGTCCTGCCTCTGGCAGGGGGTTGGACTAGATGACCTATGAGGTCCCTTCCAACCCTATGATTCTATGATTCAAGGAGCAACCCTATACACCCTGCTCCATCCAGAAAGGACAAGGATTAAACAGAGGAGAAGGAACTGAATTGTATTCCTCAAGGTTATTAACAACTGGAAAAGCTAGTGGAACTGGCAAGCTGAGCTGGCTAACTCTTGATATAGCTCTCTGTGACTTTGATTAAGTAAGAAACCACATTTAAAAGCATTAACTGTGTGTGTGTGTGTCACTTAGAATCACAGAAAATAAGGGTTGGAAGGGACCTCAGTAGGTCACCTAGTCCAACCCCTGTTCAAAGTAGAGCCAACCCCATCCCAGCCAGCACTTTGTCAAGCCAGGTCTTAAAAACCTCCAGGGAGATCGATTACACCACCTTCTTAGGCTCCACCATCCTCCCAGTGAAAATGTTTTTCCTAATATCCAACCTAGACCTCCCCCCACTGCAACTTATAGCTTCTAGTTCTGTCCAGTGTCTTATTATAGCTTCTAGTTCTATCCAGTGTTCCCTCTAAGGATTGGGATGTCATGAGCAAAAATTTTAGTTTGTGAGCAGAAATTTTTGCCTTATGGTAACTTGTGAGTCCAACTTTGTGGTTACATATTATTATCCAATTTTACCAAAACTACAGTTGTGTACTGTACAAAATATGCCTATGTTTTAAAATGTGTTTATTAAAATAACACTTTAAAAAAGAAACAAAAACAAGTAGAAATGTATTGAATATAAATGTTACATGCGTTTAGGGAATGATAGTTGTTTCCCTTCGCCCTTTTTCTGTTTTCCATAAGTTATAAACACTATCCAGATTTACATTGTTTCCAGAGCCTAAATACAGTTTAATTCATATTAAGTTGTCTGTGTGATCAATGTCTAGTCGATTCCTAATCTTAGTTTTAATAGCATTCATCAAGCTGAATCCTCTTTCACAATCAGCACTTGAAGCTTGAAAAGTTCCACAAACATCAAGCAGAATATATAGTTCATGAAATTGTTCCTGTTGCTGTGTGAAAATGAGTATATCCTGAAATGTTTTCATTGTCCCAACTTTTATTTTTTCAGATATAATTAATTTCCACTTAGAATACTGTTTACAGAGTTCCTTTTCAAAAGAATGTTCATCTTTGTTGAATAAAATGCAGTATCATTTAGCTAATCTGATCAGCTGTTCATGTCCAAAGGCAAAATCATCAAGATTAGAGGGAGTTGAGAAGCAGTCTTCATCAAATACAGATCAATCTTGTAATTCATGCTCTGGAAACCTTCTATCCATATGATCACATATCATCCTAATGGACTGAAGAACGAAAGCTGTGTTCACAGAATAACTGGAAAATGAAAGTAAATCTTGTACAACTTCACTGAAATGTACAGGTTCTCCAAGATACTGAGACTAGCTTCCTGATTTTAGCTTTGGCAAACTGAAATGCCTCCACTGTGGTCAAGGAACTTCTCTGAAGAATTCTGCACCATTCTGCTAAATCACCAAGAACATCACTGAGGATAACTAATGCCACATGATATTCTGGTTTGCTTAATTTGTCAAGGCAGTATTTGTGCACTGGGTCATTATCTTCTGCTTGTTCTCTGCAGTACTCTAGCAATGTGTCATAGTTCTTAACCAAGGCACTAACAGCAAAATGCCTAGATAGCCATTTGACCTCATTAAGAGATCTAAATGAAATAGCATCACAGTCTGCAGCTTTAGTAATTTCCTCAAATTTGGCCTTTCTTATACTAGAGCTACTGAAAAGTGTATATATGGGTGCATATAAGAGTTTCTATTTCTTTCATAAACAAAATATATTTCCAGGCATCATATATTCCTAAATCATCTCGGTGTGCCACACAGCGTTGCTCTAGCAGATGAGGAATGGATTGATGTAGAACTGCAGCTATACCATTATGTCATCCAAGCATCACCAATGCACCATCAGATGTAAACATAATCATTCGATTCATATCCAAACCACTGTTGTGATAAAATTGCCTGATCTCTGCAACTACTGAAGCACTGTCACATGCTGTTAACTTTACAATTCCAACGAAAACAGTTTTATGATTAGGACCATCAGTTTTCCTAAATTTAATATAAATAATCAGCATTTCTGAAACTGAAATATCTGTGCTTTCATCAACTATGAGGGTGTGAAAAGCCGATTGCCTGATTTCATTAAATACTTCCGATTTAATTAACTTATTTATGCATTCAATAAATTGAAATGCATAGTTTTTGCTCCTCCAACTGTCTGGAATTTTTACATATTTCACTATATGGTCATGAATTTCCTGCACAGACAGCATGGATGAATTTAGCTTTACTGCAAGTAACACATTATCAATTAAAATCTTTACCTCATTGGGACTTGATTTATTTCATTGCACAAATTCTATTCTGTTGTTTCGAGTTGCAGCTGATTCTGTCAAAAGATTTTTCAGAAGTCCTCAACTCTGATTTTGAAGCTTTGTTATGGAGTCCAAGTAAGTTTTATGACTGACATGACATTTTAGATAATCTAATTTCTACTCACTCCATTTCTTTCCTGAGCTCTATTCCCCTTTAACCCCTGCTTTAAAGCATATGCTGCAGATTATGTTGTCAGTTTCACAGTATTTAAAAATTTCTCCAAGGTGCATGTTCCTAGGTCCTGTTGCATGTGGCATGGTGGTTTCAACAGAAAAATCAGTCAAACATTCCTTCTTGAAACTGGAACATTTTTTCCTTGGAAAACTACAAAATTGTTGATTGTCAGCTTTGCGTTTTGATATTCTTTGGATTTTTTTTTAAATGACGCTCTTAAATAACTCACACCAACTTGTATTCTTATAGGTGCTGGCAGGCCTAGGAAATCATCCTTCCAGTAGCCTTTCTGCAAGATGCAAAGAGAGGGGCCATAAGGAGAATTATTTCCACGGATGAGCCCAGCACTACAGAGCAAGAAAGTAACATGTAGTACAGACCCGTTTTCTAAAATTACTGAGACCCACCTTCAAAATTCAGGCCCCTTTGGGGGGTGGGCGGGGTCTCAAGTTGGGCCTGCCAAATCACTCATTGCTGTTGAAAATATGGGCCCAGAAACCAATATTCCTTCCTGGGGCCTCCTGTGGTTGTCCAGTACTAGGTAAGATACACCAAGGTAAGGATCAAGGAGTCCTGTGGTACTTAAAGACTATCAAATTTATTTATTGCATGAGCTTTTGTGGAAGAAAATCCCACTTCATCAGATGTTTTGAAGATGGGGAAGCTTACAGACTGGGAAATAAATGCAGGGAAGTGTAAGTCATGGGATCAGGTCATACTGTAAGAGCAAATCAAAGCAGTTGTTAAGCTTCAAACACTGGGAAACAGTCTATGGGCCCACATTCTGTAAGTTCCCCCATCTTCAAAGCATCTGACGAAGTGGGATTTTCTCCCACAAAAGCTCATGCAATAAATAAATTTGATAGTCTAAGTGCCACAGGACTCCTTGCTTCTTTTGCTGGACTAAACTAACGCAGCTGCCCCCCGTGGAACTTACAAAGGTAAGTATCTAACCAGAGACTTAGGACCAATATGCCAAGTTGTCCCTTTCCTTGGGGAGTGTGGCAGGTCAAGGGAGGTCAGGGATAACTCTGTGTGGTGACAAGAGGGAGTCTGGGGAGCAGGGCAGGGCATGGAAGGTAAGGGCAGGGGTGGAATGGCAAAGGAGCCTTGCAGGGCAGGGGAGGACAGGGTTGGCCACGTGGGGTGGCAGAGAAAAGCGTGGGAAGCAGGGCACGCACTGCAAGTGAGGGCTGGGGCAGGGATGGTAGGTCAAGCTGACAGCAAGGGATGGCCATGTTGGTGGCAAGGGGAAGCGTCAGCCTAGCAGGAGACATCAGAGGTAGGGAGGCACAGGGAAAGGGAAGGAAGCAGTGCAGCCTGGGGGTGGGAACCCCACTACTTTCCTTCCTCCCCTAACCCTTGCTCGCTCCCTGAACCCTTCTTCCTGCCTGCCCCATGCCACTCAGACTCTGCAACTCATTTGCCAGTCCACACAGTGCAGATTTCCCTTCTCTCTGGGCTACTCCCTTCTCTCTGTCCCTCCCTGGCCCTGTGCTGTGTGAGCTCCACTTCTCTTCCCCAGCTACATCAGCTCTCACTCTGTGGGCTCCTTTCCTTTCTCCCTGCTTGCTCCGCTCCTCCCTCTCCCCAACCAACTCAAGTGGGCTTGGTCCTCTCCCTTCCCCTCTCTTCACTTCTCTCCACTCCCTACACCCACCCTCCCCTTCCCCACGCAGGCTCCTCTCTTGCCCCTCCCTTTTGTCACCCGGGCTTCTCTCCCCTCCCCTTTCCTTCCCCCAGGCGGGCTCCTTTCCCCAGCCCCCCCCCCTTCATTTTCCCCAAGTGGCTCTTTTCCTCTGCCAAATCTCCACCCCCTCTCCCCTTCCTGGTCTTTCCCTGTGTGTGGCATTCCTTCCCTCTCCTCAACCCCTCCCTCCCTTGTCCCCCCACACACTGGCAGCTGCTTTCCCCAATCCGCCCCCCTTCCCTGTTCCCTGGTAACTTCTTTCCTCCCCGCTTGGGTCCCTGCACAGCTCTGAAGGAGCACTGACAGCCCCTCCCTCTCCACATCTGTCCCTGTCCCCATGTGCACCTGTCTCCTCTCCTCCTCCCCCTTAGTCCCTCACACAGGGCCCGGCTTCTCCTTCTCCCTTCCCTTTCCATGCTGGGGGTCCCTTTCCATAGCCACACTGTGGGAGCTCCCCAATTCCTTTACTGCCCCCATGCAAAGGGGCTGAGTCAAGCTCCTGAGAGCAGATGTCTCGCCAGGCCATTCCAGCTAGGAGTGGGGGCAAGAGATTTAAAAGAGCCCCTGCTGCTCTAGCTGCTAGGCTTGTGCAAGCAGCACTCCACGGGCCAGATGAAAGCTCTTGGCGGGCCAGAGTCTGGCACGTGAGCTGCGGGTTGGACAAACCTGTTGTAAAATTCTCAGGCAGCCCCCCAAGCCAATTGGTATGCCTATCCTTGTGGGAGGCACCCACACTTTGCACAGTCGAGCAGAGCAGACATTTTCACCTACCTTGAGAAACTTTGAGTTCAAGGAATCTTCCACCAGGGCCGGCGCTAGGGATCATGGTGCCCCCTTGCACCAAAGCAATGCTGGCGCAGATGAGTGACATCATCAGGGGAGTGCCACGGCGCTGTCTCCTTTTGACACCCCTCAAAATGCCAGAGCCCCCTGTTATGCAGGGGCTGCTTACTGTCTAGTGCCAGTCCTGTCTTCCACAACTGCAGAAGGTGATGGGTCTCTCTCAGGTCCATTGGCACCAGTCCAACTGCAGAACTGCTGCACAGCCCAGCCAGGAGCAGAAGGGTCCAACGACGAGAAGGCAGTGCAGCCACATGTGTACAACTGTGGCCACGTGCCTAGGTGAGGACTGCAGCAACCCTGCACCTAGCACTGGTCAAAGTCAGTGCCCATTGGTGGGCGCCAGAATGGGATGGGTGGAGCCAAGCCAGCCTCCTGCCCCAACAGCGGAGGAGAAAGGAGGGCAAGTGGGAAGGCGCTGCTCTTTTAAGGGCAGTCTAAGCTGAGCCTCACTGTTGCTGCCCTTTTAAGAGCTCCTGCCTCCAGGGTTTACCTCCTTGCCTACTAGCCTGCCTTCAGCTCTGCTCAGCTAGAGGCTCCAGCTGCCACTGGGAACTCAGCTGCTGGCCCCTGTGTCCCATGCACTGCAGGAGAAGGGGTCTACGCTGTCAAAAAAAGTTGTGCACAAGCACACATGGGCGCACCTTAAAGGGAACAGTGGTTCTGTCATCTACTACCACTATGAACAATTTAATTCCATCCTCCCTGTAACCCCCTTTCAGGTGGTTGAAGGCTGCTATTTAATCCCCCCTCACTCTTCTCTTCTGCAGACTAAACAAGACTACTTGGCTCAACCTCAACTCATAAGCCATGCACTCCAGCCTCCTAATCATTTTCACTGCCACACACTGGACTCTCTCTGATTTATCCACATCTGTTCTGTAGTGGGAGGCCCAAAACTGGACACAGTACTCCAAAGGAGGTCTAACCACTGCTGAATTGAGAGGAATAATGCCTTCTCTTGATCTTCAGGCCATGATCCTACTAATGCCACCCAATATGGTGTTAGCTTTCTGGCCATCAAGGGCACACAAGTGATGACTCAATATCTTGCTCCTTGTCCACTGTAACCCATACATCCTTTTCTGTAGAATTGCTGCCTATCCAGTTTGTTGCAGTGGATGGGATTTTTCTCTCCTACGTGCAGGACCCTACACTTGTCTTTGTTGAATTTCATCTTTTTTTTTTTTGGCTCAATCCTTCTATTTGTCTAGGTCACTCTATCTTATCTCTACCCTCTGACATATCTACCACTCCCCCCATCTTAGAATCATCTGCAAACTTGCAGATGCTCCTGATCATTAATGAAGTTGTTGAATACAACTGGCCCCAGCACCAACCCTTGGAGCACTCGATTTGATACCAGCTGCCAATTAAAAATCAAGCTGTTGATTGCTGCCCATTAAACTCAATGATCTAGCTGGCTTTCTATCCATCTTATAGTCCATTCATCCAACCCATACTTTATCTTGCTGCTAAGAATCCTGTGGGAGATGTGCTTTGCTAAAAGTCAAGCTATATCACAACCACTACTTTCCCCACATTCACATAGCTAGTCATGTGATCATAAAAGCCATTCAGGTTGGTCAGGCATGACTTGCCTTTAATGAATCCATACTGACTGTTTCTGATGACTCATCTTCCAAGTGACTCAAAATGGACTCCTTGAGGACCTGCTCCATAATCTTCCTGAGAACTAAGGTGAGGCTGACCAATCTGTAGTTCCTCCGATCCCCCTCCTCCCCTTTTTTGGAAATGGGCACTATATTTGCCTTTTTCAAATCATCCAGGATTATGCCCCATCACCCAATTCAATGATAATGACCATTGTCTCTGCAGAGAGGGGACAGCTTAGGTTTTCTAGGAGCTGTGGCCATTTGGTTGTAGAATTCTGAAGAAAGATGAGTCTACTGTGTCCTACATTTCTAAACAATGTGATTTGGAAAGATTTATAAGTTCCAGGAACTGCCAGAAATTCAAAACTCTCCAAATACTGCTTTCCAATTTTAATTTTTAAGAACATAGGTGAGTTTAAGGTCCGAATCAAAGGTAAATACTTGACACATCTTAGACTCTAGTACCACTAACATGCCTCCATAATTATAAAACATTTGTGCAGTATCATAAATCTGCATGGTGCTTTCCAAAGAGAGGTATGAAGCATTACCTACTCCAAAAATCAGGTTGGGTCAGATAAGAGACATTAATTACCACCTCAGAAGGGCGGCCCGTAGGAGCTATGTTTCCAGAGAAGGAAGGAAGACCAGGAGATCCACATGAAGGGAATGGAGCACTGAAGTTCTCATGCTTTGTGGAGTTTAAGCATTCCTGAGGTTGTGAGAGTCTACTCCTAGCCCCCCTCCTTGTAGGAAATCGATTTTATCTCTTTCAAAACATTTCCTGCCTTTCCTATTCCTCTCACAGGAAAAACCCAACTTGTCCTATCTCTCTCGTTTGGAATGTTTATTAATACTTTTTCAGTTCTTTAAGTTCTTTTAATAGACCATTTACGAAAACATTAAAAATTACTATATATCACAAACATGAGAGGGCAAGATTATAGTCACCAGTATGACCTGAGTATGTAGATAGATAAAGTATTTTGTGAAACATATAAGCCACAAATTTTATGATCTGTTTACAAGAAAACCTTTGAAGTGTACTATTTAGCACAACACCCAGGACTCAAGTCACAAAAAGGGGAAATAAATCTGAAATGAAAGAGTAAATATATGGAATTAGATTTTAGTCTTACCCTAAGATATGGCTACTAGAAACTGTTCAGCACTGTGATGTGGCAGCTGCCCAGCATTGGTCAAGATGGAGTTAATAGGACTCTGGGATCAACAGCCAATCAGAAAGGCCTGCCAGAGAACCAGTCAGAACCCAATGTCCCAATATAAAATGGAGCTGCAGGGGCAGAATACACAGTCCACTGTGAGAGCTTGGACAGGAAGGTTGACTGCCCAGAGGAGTCAGCATCCCAAACAGCATAATGGCTGACTGCTGGGTTGCAGAGGGGGCTGGGGCCCTGAGGTAAGGGCCAGCACAGTACTGGAGCTGCAGAGAAGCAGCCGAGGGAATGGACTGAAGGGAAACATTAGTGCAGACATTGCTGCACAGAGGGTCCATGAGCTGGTGCTTGGAGAAGTGGGTGGGCCTAAGTCCCTCCCCCACCTCCCCCCCAATTGCTGGCAGAGTGGCTGTGCCAGGACAGTAAAATCTTTCTTGGAAGGAGAATATATGAACAGGTGAACAGCCAGAGAGCTGGATGAAGGAGTGACAGAGCGCAGGATGCAGACAAGGGAGCCACTTTAGCAAATTCCCCAATAACACCACCAGGAGGTGCCTCTCTGGCAGGGAGTGTTGCCTGCCAAGCAAAAGGACACATAGGAATATGACTTAGCCCCTAGTCCAGCCATGTCTGATTCACAGGCAGACTGCAATGACTGCACTGAGTCCTATTCACTTCAGTGAGGGTGTGTGTAAGTCCAGCAGTCCAGCCGCATGATGCAGGATTGTGCAGCTAATTTTTTCAGAGTTGAAATGGACCACCTATATGATGATTTCATTCCTATGGCATCAATATCGTTATAAATTTTCATTTTTTAAATTTGCAAAGCTAGTTAAATGGTGAAAAAGTGATCTGGTACAGCTTCTTCGTTTGCTAAATTTCCCGTGAGCTCAGCTTTCAGAGATACTCCCTTCTGATAATAGTACTGGTCCATTTCTCCAGATCATACCACTTAAAGTTAGGGTCATGCAGCCCTTATGGGGCCCAAACACCCTTGAGAACATGCTCAGCACCTTGCTACAGGGTCTCACATTTCCCCATGATGTGATAGTGAATGTTGCAGGGTGCACAGAGCAAAAACATACTAGTGAATGCCCAAATGTTCTTGCAAGTGGTGATGGTGCTTGCTGTTGGAATAATGATTTTTTTTGGGGGGGGGGGTATTTATAAAATAAAAAACAACCACCTCCTGGAAAGACACTTTCTCATTAGAATTATTTTCCCTGAACATGGTTCTTCTTTTATTTGCTACAGTGACACTATAGTATGGCTCAGGAAGCAGAAGCTTGTCTCTGTGAGCTAAGACCAAGTGTTCCAGGGGATCCACAAGAACATCATACTGGGGTTGTAGAAGCAAATGAACAGCTTTAGAAACAGATGTTTCGCTATATCCCAGCACTCAGCCCCATCTGCAAAGTATAATGTCCTTTACTGGGTCTGTGTTTCTAGGAAACATGTTCAATGTTGAGCCCTTTTACCTGCCTTAATATGGATCTATAGCAGTCTTTTATAGCCTGCCAAGTACTTCCTCCTTGTATAATACAGAATGAGCTCCCTGTTCATTTCTCAAGGAGAGGGGAGTTTATTGCAGTTTTCATTCTGGATTAGATCAGAGGGCAAAGCCTGGCTCCAGCTATGACCGTGCAAAGAGTCTCCAAAGCTGCTGCACAAGTTTTAGCTGAACATTCCCATGACCAGGGAGTGGGGGAATCCAAAATGGCTCAAACCCAGCCTTACTGCATCTGCACCAACTTCTTCCAGCACCCACCAGGGCAGAGGGTGTGGTGAAAGCTCTGTTATACTCTGGCAATTTCCAGATATATAGGTAGTTACGATTCTCTTTGGTGCACTGCATCTTTACATATAAGATGTCTTCCTCTGTGCAGCATGCATCTGAAACCACATAAGGAACCACCAACTGGTGTCCTCTAGGCTGTGTTCTCACACAGCCAGTTATTTCGATATGGTTGTTTTGCAACAACCGAATATCGAAATAACGCTTATTTTGAAACAACTTATTTCGAATTAACAAAATGTTAATTCGAAATGAGGAAAAAGGCGGGAAACGAAATAGCAGGTTCATACTGTGAACTTGCTATTTCATTTCCCCAGGGGGCTGCAGGCACCGGCGGGGTTCAGCGCTGCCCAGCGCTGCTCCCGCTGGTGCCTGCACACCCGGGCTGCAGGCACCAGCGGGGTTCAGCGCTGCCCAGCGCTGCTCCCCGCCGGCTTAAAGCCCGGTCTGCCCCCAAACCCGCCGCGAGCTCTGTTGTTTCAAAATAAGGAGGCTGTGTGAACACAGCCCTAGAAGGAAGGTGTCTTATATTGTGTCTACAACAAATAGCTCCATGAGCTTCAGAACACCAGCAGCGCTTTACTATTACCATCACCCAGTAGTAATCATTTTGTAGAAAACGTCATGTGATTATGTATGAATAAAAATGCCTTTTTTCTTCATACTGTTTCACTCTCAAAAAGGTTCATGTTCAAATCATAAGAATAATCAAACAAGGCAAAATCCATCTGATACAGTTTCTTGATCTTTTGAATTTGCTGTGAGTTCAGCTGCCTGAAGTATTCCAGAGTGATATCAGCACTAGTACGTTTCTCAGAGCCATACTTCTTAAAGTTAGGGTACTGTAGATCCTCTGGGGCTCCAATGTTTCTGAGAACATGTTCAGCGTCTTCCTCCAAGGTCTCAAACTTCCCCAGGATATCATAGTGGATGTTACAAGGATCACAAAGGAGAAACATTGGTTTCCAATGAATGTCCAGCTCATATGGGTTTTCTGTCAGAATAAAATTAACAAACTCTTGGAAAGTCACCTTTTCGGTGGAATTTTTGTTTTCCCTGAACATGGCCTTGATCTGATTTGCAACAGTGGTACTATAATAGGGCGCAGAGTGCAAAAGCTTGTCTCTGTAAGCTGAAACCAACCGTTCCAGAGGATTTCTGGTGAACATCACTTTGGTGTAACTGGTCAGCAACTTCTCTTGGTAACCAGAAGGGTAAGAACTTAATCTCTTTATCAGTGGGGTTTGATGGACAAGGTCATGGTCAACTTCACCAGCCTGTCTGCTCAGGTTCATTGTGAGGAGAAGAATGATTTTCTTCCAGTTGGAACAGCCCACTTTGGGCACCTCACAGTAGATGAACTTGTGGGTGTGCTCCACAAAGATCTGTGTAGCAACCTTATGTTTCAGTTTGCTTTGTGAATGAGAGAGGTTGTTCTTCAGGCAGGTGAAGTCCAGTGTGTCTCTGCGATAGCGTTGACTCATTGACCAGTCTTCCTTAGGAACTGGAAGAACAGATGTGTGCAAGAAAGGAAGATAAATCAGTGTGAAACAATTTCATGGAATTCTCTTTTCATTCAGAAAATCACAGAACTCAAATTAACACCATGGAGAACAAAAATTGCAGCTCAGTTTTAACCAAGATCTCGTCCACTGTCACTTGTCTTTTCCATTACAGCCATGCTGCACAAGGTGCCCTGATTATTAAAAGGCTGCTAGAAGGCAGGGCCAGAAGTAAGGTGGAGAAACTGGGGCTTTGCCCTAAATGCTGTATTTTAGAGTACACAAAAATAGCTGCAGCCAGGCTGGTGGAGTTTTCAGATCTCCCACCCTGAACATGCTCATATGCATGCTCAGCAGGGGAAGCAGCCTGGCCAAGGAGCAGCTCTGTCCAGGGAAGGGGGAAGGTGCCCTGGGGGAAGGGGACAGGAAGCTGGAAAGGAAAGGGTCGGGGGGTCATGGAGTCAGCAAAGGTGGTTGGGGAGTCAGCGGGTGGGTCTAGGAAGGGGATTCAGGAAGCTGGCGGGGAAAGGGCAGGGGGGGATCAAGGGAGCTGGCAGGCAGGTCAGGGAAGGTGGATCAGGGGAGCCAGAAAGTGGGTCAGGGAAGAGGGGATGGGGAAGCCGGCGGGCGGGTTAGGGAAGGAAGGGGCTGAGAAGCCAGTGGGAAATGACCCGGGGGATTGTGGAGCCATCAGGCAGACGGAGAAGGCATCTGGGGGTCAAGAACTCAGGGAGCCAGGGGCAGCAGGGACGGATCCTGGGGGTGGGGTGGTCAGGGAACCGGCAGGGGAAGGACCAGAGAATCAGGGAGCCGGCGCTGTCATCATGGTCCTCCTAATCCAGCCACTGTCATATCTACTTTAGTGTCTGCTGCTAGAAAGAGATCATTGAGAACAGACCCTTACACCTGCACAGAGCCCCACTGAATAAAAGGTATTTGTCTTCCCATGTGCCCATACAGGTTCTTGCAGGCAAATCCCTTTGCAGGGTGGGAGCCTCAGACATATTAACAAGTTATCATTTTTTTGAGAACCACATGCAGGCACATGCACTTAAACACAACAAATGAACTACAGCTGTTTAGCACTTCTGTTACCTCAGTCATTCATATGGCGAGGTAAGTAAAACAGTGTACTTTTTCCTGTTAGCTATCAATAAGCTGCACTTTTTGCTCTTTGTTTTAAATGTTTCTTTCTGTATACCAAGGGTGGGAAAATGAAGTAGCTGGTTTGTTCTCCAACTTTTGAGAAGTATGAAATGTTACACCTTAAAAGTGGCAAATCTTCAAAATGATTTGGAGAACCTAGATATTAATACATCCTTATATGTCAATATTTTCAATATATTGTATTTTTGAGCAACTTACTGACCTCAGAGGGACACTGAAGATTAATTGATATTTGTGCAACCACATATTATTTATTTATGTCAGGATTTTCAAAGTAGCATAAGTGAGTTAGGCTGCTAAATCTCACTTAAATTCAATGGGACTTGGGTGCATAATTTTCTTTGACACCTTTGAAAAGTAATGATTTCTAACCCATTACCAAATTAGCCTCCAAGGTAGAGCCTTGAGAGGTGGGAGTATGTCTGAACATGCACTCATTATGTCACTTCTTTCTTGGGCTTGACTTTGAAGTTGGAGGAAGTATTGCCCTTCTTTTGCCTTCAGATCTTTCAACTTAAAAATTAAACCAAGAGAATGCCACTTTGAGAAATGTAATTTTATTTAAAGGTATGAAAAGCATCTAGCTCACTGAGGTCTCTGTGCAGCATGGCTGATGCTGGGCTCTTAAGCTCTTTTTTTAAAACCAGAAGCCAAGATTCCAGTTTCTAATAGATTTTATCAGCTAACCTTTTCATGGCTTTACTTATTGAGAGAGAGTTTAGCACAAAAGGATTTTCACAGTTAACATAGTTTGAATTTAGGTGTTAAACCTCTTCGGCAACTGCGCCTCATCCCCAGGGCCGTCCCTATGCGGGTGTGAGGGCTGGGGCTACTGGCCTGTGGCAGGGCCCTGCACACATTCCCTGCACTGGCGGGAGGGCGGTCTAGTTTGGGGGCTGGGCTCCACTCTTCCGCCCAGTCTGTACGCCTGCCCGCCCCACGACCAGGGCTGAACAGCCAGCCCTGAGGAGGGGTGAGAAAGCAAAGCCTATCTTCTGGGCTGGCCCGCTCTGCCTCTGGGCTGGCTATTCCCCATCCTGGGGGTGGGATGAGCCAGCCCGGAGCAGAGGCCAGCTCTGCACGTTCCCACCCCACACCCCACTTCACCGCTGCCTTTGCCTACACTCCAAAAGCAGCAGGGAAGGGGTGGGGGACAGCACAGTCATGGGGGGCCCCACGCTGCCCTGCTCATGGGAGGACAGTGTGGGGCCCAGGGAACAGCGGGGCCATGGGTGATCACCAGTCTCACCCCCCGCAAAGACAGCCCTGCTCATCCCTGCTTCAGATAGTTGCTATTATAAAAGCAACAGCAGCAGTGCAAAACAAGAAAGCCAGAGAAATGGTTCTTCTCCATCCAGTATGTGTAATGGCTCACATCGGCCTGAGGCACAGCACAAACAATATACTTGTCTACATCCATGACAGATTCAACTCCAATTTCTTGTGAGCCTTCAGAGATAGAATTGAGGCGCTTTATAAAATTGGAAAGAGGCCATTTCCAATGTTCCAATAGGATGTGTGACATTAATTTTATCAGACCTTATAGAAAAAGAAGAGCTATTTTAAGGTAAGACTTAGAGGATATTTAGAATTTGTTAGCCTGATTTTTATCTCACTTATATATGCAAAAAAAAAATCTGTTAGTCTTAAAGTGCCACACAACTCCTTGTTGTTTTTTCACTGGACTAGACTAACACGGCTATCCTTTTTAAATTTGACTAGATTAATGGGGCCAGTTGAGCACAACTGAACTTGAGGAAAAAGGAACTGGTGGTGGCTGTTTGCCCATTTCCTAGGTAGCTTCACAGCCTGTACTTTGTTATGCTTATTATTACATGAGATTGAGCAAGGTCACCAAGGTAGAAGAGCAGTTTATAACTGAAAAGGTTATATTTTTGTCTTAATTACTTCTTATATTATTTTTGGATCATGAATCACAAAGTTGATTTGAGGGTGTGTTTTGTTCTGCTTGCCCTGGGTGCCAAAATACCTAGTTCTGGCCCTGCTAGAAGGAGAACCTGAAAGATGAATGGCAGGAAGGTTAATCTTAGGAAGGATCATGCCATCAATCTTCAAACACTTACCTTCAGTGGCTAATGTTGATTTTCATGGCATTCTTTTCCCTACACATACCAGGATAACCATTTGCCAGTTCCTGCTCTCAGATATTTTATTAGTATTATTTGTACTATGTATTTACAATTACACCCACATTGGGCTAGATGTTGTTCATACTCTCAGAAAAGATGATCTGTGCTCTACAAAGCACAAAATCCTTCGATTTATGTAGTCTTTACTCACCCCTCTTTTGTGTTTGCCAGCTGCAGAATATCCCAAAAAGAAAAATTCCAAGAATGAGAAAACGGACTGCTTCTGGAGCACTATCTCTTTCATCTTTTCCCAGGGAGGAGAAGGATGTTGCCTCTGTGGAATGAATCTGCCTCCCTATCTAAAAGAAAATGAGAGCCACTAAGAATTTTCTTTCAAATACATCTCATGCTACACAGAGTACAAGAGGTCAGAGTCAGTGAGCTGCAGGAATGTGCCACAAAGAAACTATTTTTTTCTAATTAATATATATTATACATGTTAAATATTTTCTATGACAGGAATACCTCATGAGCTGGAATACTTCGGTCTACCTCCCCTCAAGATGGCACAGGCCTACCTATCCTAGAGCAACAATTCCCAACCTGTGGTCCACGAGGGCACCACAGATGGTCTGTGGGGGAACAGGCTGGGGAGAAGTGCTGGTGAAGCCGGGGTGCGCAGTGTCACGGGGGATGGGGGAGAGGTACCAGCCTTATGGCTGGGGAGTGCAAGGGGCCGAGTCAGGTGGGGCTTAAGAGCCGTGTGTCCCAGAAATGCAGAGCCACAGCAGACAGAAGACGCTGAAGGCCAGGGAGTGCAGAGCTGCTCTGCATGTGGTGTGGAGGCTGGGAAAAGCAGCTAGCTGGCGCAATAAGACCTAGAGGCTGAGGAGTGCAGGGCCATGGGGGGGACAGGAGCGCAGTAAAGGGCTCAGAGCTGGGGAGTGCAGGGTCGCAGTTAGGGGGGCAGTACAGGGCTCAGGGCCGGGAAGTGCAGGGTGGTGGTCCGTGAAAGCTTTTGATGGTGATGTAGTGGTTTGCATAAAGGAAAAAGGTTGGGAACCACTGCCTTAGAGTAAATCAAGGCCCATAGTTCCTCAAACTGCTGCATAGGCCATGCAGTGCAGGAAAGTTCAGCATACACCTTTGGCCATGTCTACACGATAAACTGTGGTCAATGCAAGTCGGTTAAGGCACAGCTGTTGCAATAAGAAAATTGTTCATGTGTGTGCTTATTTGGCTGCTTAAATCTGCGCTTCACATGCTCACCAGGGGTGCTTATGTCAAAACAAAGCATAGGGTATCATGGGTTGTGTACCATGCACCATCCTTCAATGTAATGCCTTTTGGGGAAATTTTCCAGTGAGTTGTGTAGCACATATGCAGGGCCAGCTCAAGGGGATGTGGCACCTCAAGCCAGTTTTTGCTTTAGCACACCCCAAAGGCATAACCTGGCCTTTGCTCTGGGCCAGCTTTGCCCTGGGGGCAGGAAGGACAAGCCCAGAGGCAGGGTGAGAGAGCAGAGCCCAGCCCCCCTGGCCAGCCCAGAGTCACTGGCTCAGGGCAGGGAAGAGTGGAACAGGAGTTTAGGGTCTGGTTTCTCAGCTGCCCTTAAGACAGTGGTTGTCAAACTTTTTTCCTTGGGGCCTACCTCTGTACCCCTCTGCCATGTGGTGACCCTCCACTGAAAAAAAGCAGCCACCACCAGAAAATTGAACAGTGACCATGGCTGTGGGGGGTGGTGGTTTGGGGGTGGCAATCCCTCCTGGCTTTCATCCTTTCTCTTGAGGCTTCTGTTGCAGCTCTGAACTCTACACATCTAATTTGAGATCACCTACATGGAACATGCAGAGGGTGATCCTACATGCCATACTCCTGTCTCAAATCAGGAAGTATGTCAAGTCTCTAAAATTGCATGTAGTAGCTTGGAGTGCATGTGTGGCAGCTCCTTGCAAATGGGAGCTGGGGGAGTGACTGGTTGGACAAATGAGATGGACTTGGTGAGACAGAGGAAGGAGAAGAGAGCCAATGCCAGGCTCCTGGAAGCTCCTGGAAGATCCTGTCTGCTGCTGAGCCTGACCAAGTCCCTCCAGGTCCTGCTCCCTTCTCCACTGCCAAATCCCAGGAACTAAAGCAGCCCCTCTAGGTTCCACTTTCACCTTTGCACTTCATCTGCTCCCTGAGTCTGCATGAGCTTCCATGGACACACAATATTGTGCTGGAAGGGGTGCTAGCCCTCTCTGCTTGGTCTGGTGACGCCTGTTGCTGTCAGTATGCATAAGGAAGCAACATAATGGGGCTATCCACTCCCTCCTTCAGATTAGGATCTTATTATAATTTCTCCTTCTAGCAGCTACATCTCTGAGTTGGATTTTATTCTGTTACTTAGACTTTCTAATTGTAGAAAAAATACCATACTTTGTAACACAGGCTCCTACTAGAACAGTTTGCTTTTCTCTTCTCTTTTTAATTATCAGTCAAAAAACAGTCTCTGGAGTTTTGATTAAAATCTACAAATGATAACTTTTGTTGCAAGCAAGGGAATTCTCAACCCACTGAAAAAAGAGGCAAGTCCTAATTTGCAAAAATAACTGCAATCCCCATACCTCAGAAATGGTGGAATAAGAGGGTGTTCAAAGTGTTTTCTTCTCTTCATTGGGTCTATTGATAAAAAACACAAATATTGCTTGCCAGTGCCCTCAGTCCTTTTGATATGACAGAGAAGCCCAAAGAGATACTGACTCAGAGAGGAGGCATAGATATTGTTTGAAAAACAATTAGCACCTCATTGTTAGTCCTAATGACTCACCTTTGTTGCAATGCTCTTTATTGAACGCTGATACTGTGTTACAACTAACAGGCTGCATGAACACTCCCTTAAGCAACTTTCAGCCCAAGCCACTCCTCTCTCTGGCCTCACAGTGAGCCGGCCCTGCATGAGTCATGTAGGAGGCATCAAGTTCCCACCATGCAGCTATCTCCATCCCATAATGCCATCCATGACCAATAGTTTGTGAACTTTTTTTTTAAATCTCAAACAATTACAGCTCTTACTGCTGTTTGCCATGTCTGATAAAATCATGGCATCGACACAGCAGTGAATTATTGTCATGACCATTGTACACAGAAGACAAATGATCCTCCATTGCCTGCAGACCCACAGCAACTACAGCAGGAAGTACCACAACAAGGGGAACATAACAATTTACCCTCCCAGAAATTGTCAACTGACATAGCAAAGAACAATTCAAGCTTTTAGGTTGCATTCACGGAATAGTTGCAGATGGTGGAGCACCACTTACAGGCCTGAGATGCAGGCACTGACTGGGTGGGATTGCACTGTAATCCAGGGCTGGTATAATGGGCAGTGGCTGCAAGACTTCTGGATGCACAAGGCCACAGTCCTGGCTCTCTTTGTTGACCTCACTCCTGCCCACCAGTGCAGAGACAGCAGAATGAGCGATGCGCTGACAGTGGAGAACCAAGTGGTGATTACATGGTAGAAGTTGCCAGTGCCTGATTACAACCAGGCAGGGGAAATTATTTTGGATCTGGAAAATCTACAGTGGGGACCATTGTCATGCAAGTGTGCAGGGCCTTTAATCATATCCTACTGTGCAAAATAGTGACTCTCAGCAATGTGCAGAACATTGTGGATAAATCTGCAGCTGTGTGGTTTCCAAGATGCGATGGAGCAACAAACAAGCACATCCTATTTTGGCACCATCCCCCTGTCACAAACTAAATCTATAGAAAGGGCTATTTTTTTGTGGTTATGCAAATGTTTGTGAATCACCAGGGCTGCTTCACTGGCATTAACAGTTGCTAGTTAGGGAATATAAAGATACAAACATCATGTAAAAACCAGGGCTGGGGTCTAGTCATGAGCCAATGAGTGGTTTTCACTGTATATATATGTTCTGTGTACCTCTACAATTACAAGTAATGGGTGCTTTGAATACTACTAGATATTCTGCAGTGCAGAAGATTCACATTCGTAGCAACATATTGGCGCCCTTTTGCTATGTTGCCCCAAAGCATCTATGGCTGTTATGAGGAGTGTCATCTGATCAAAGGGATATGAAGAGTTAAGAGTGTTTCAGAAGGGGTGGAACAGTCATGTTGTGGTGGGAAGTTGGGTAAGATGAGGGAACCCTATGTTTAGGGGGATGGGACAGGGGGAACATGGGCTGGGCAGGGGAGCCACCAGTCAGCAAAATAGCTGAGCGTGCCTGGCTGCTTTGGACAGGCTGATGGTGCTCCTGCTGTCAGTTTCATGGTTCACCCAGCGAGGGATGGGTAGTGGAGGATGAATGAGGACAGAGGAGATGGGAATGGAAAAAAAGGACAAGTCAGTGCCCTAGGGAGGGAGTTCCTCCCTACCCTTCACTGCAAAAAGGAAAAAAACTACATCCCCGTGCTCCAACCAAGATGCAATAAAGCAAAGCAATAAAAAGTAGCTACCTATGTCTCGAAGGTCCCACACCAAAGGCTCTTAAGCAAAGTAACTGGTTATGAGAGAAGATGAAAGGTCCTCTCCTGGATCAGTAATTTAGTAAAAGATAGGAACGAATGCATAGGAATAAGTGGCCTGTTTTCAGACTGGAGAAAGGTAAATAGTAGTGCTTCCCAGGAGTCTATACTGGGACCTGTACTGTTCAACATAAATATAAATTTAAGTGTGCTGGACAGGCTGTTAATGGAAGGTTTCTTTCCACTCTCAGAATCTCACATCAAAGCTGTCGGTTCTACAGGCTGCTCCTTAGGGTCTCTCAGGCATCTCAGGACAGCACTAGACAGAGGGTTTACATTAGTCTTCTGTGTTGGTGTTAAAGGGGCTAGATCATGGAGAGGTTTGTCCCAGTTTACAGGATTCTTCCTGCTTCTTCTTCCACATTAATTGTTTAACTTCCAAAGAAAGAAGCTGTGACTTATAAACCATGTTCAACAAACACTTTCCAAACTAAACCTAATGGTTCCTAGCAGAATCAGAAAGGAGGCAGTTACAGGCACACTCTCAAATGAAAGGGATGGGACAGAAGAGGGATAGATCATTTCACAGAAACCCTGTCTCTATAAACTGCTAGGTCTGTCCCCTGAAGAGACCCAGTGGGCACAGTCATTTCCAGTGAAGCAATGTGTGCTCAGAATTGTTGGTCCCCAAAGCACCTAAATTCCAAACAAAATTTAAAATTTTGGGAAACTACACAGCTATCTATTGAATATTTTTTAATCACATAAATTGGGGTTGGGAAGGGAAAAATGTTCCAACAGGTACTTCAATAAAACATGATCCTGTTTCCACTAATAAATAATCTCTCTTGGGGACAGAGTGTAGCTAGAACCCTGCTATGAAAGGATTAGCAAAGAAGGTTAGACTAATGGGCAGGTGGCAAGAGCGCTGTTGCTCTGGGGAAAGACCTGGTACCCAGGCCTGGTCCCTGCCCCTTTGGCCTCAGCCCCGCCCCCTGGCCCCAATCTAGTGTCAGGGCTCCTGCTGCTGTCAGCCTGGGCCCTGATCCCTGGCTGGGGCAGGGACCAGATCTGGGCAAGGCAGTGGCTGCCATGGGCGACCCAGCCTGGATCACTGGCTGGGAGAGGCAGGTGCCACCGCGGCTGCGCAGACCCCACATAACTGGCCTGGAGAGGCAAGCACCGCCATGGCTGGCCCAGCCCAGACCCAGATACCCAGCCAGAGATGGAGCCAGGACAGGTAGAGGGCATGAAAGAGATTCAGGGCACTGGCGCCGGGACTCGGGGCACATGCCCCATATGCCAGGCGCCAGTGATGCCCCTGGCTGGTGGTATTCCACATCTTGGAATTTGAGAGTGGAAGGGCAGCTCCTGAGAAAGGTTTTAGACAACTAATGAGAAGCATTCAGGAACCCCATTATCCCTGTCTTTTTCCTCAGACACTGGGGGGAACATCACATCACTTTTTGTAGCAATGCTTATGAGAGAATTCAGAATTGTGGCAGACCCCAAAAGAAGCCCCAGGTGTAATTTACAGAGACTAGTAAAAGTCTCAGTATTCATTCCATTCACCAAAATCCTTTTCATCTTATGTTCCTGACAAATTCAGAGACTTACTTGGCTATGCCGCCTGCTGCACATGTAACACTATCAGACAGATAAATAGATAGATGTTGTGGGATCTTTCCACCTATGAGGCATTTACTGGATTCAATGGTCTCCATCCTGAGAAACATTGCAGTAATCTGTGAAGAGAAAAATCTTAGTGCAGTTGCACATGTTTTGCTATCAACAGGGATGCCAACAAATGATAGCAATTATGGCTGTATATTTTTGGAGGACAGTTAAGGTGATGGGAGATGGCAAAGAGAAAACA
>ML681963.1:84791161-84851823 GCA_007922195.1 Podocnemis expansa | reverse complement strand
GAAACAACATGTCCGAACAGGGCTGTTTCGAAACCTCTGGTTTCGAAACAACCCTGTTTTGACAGCCAACGAGGTTTAGGTTGTTTCGAAAGCAGCACGGCCATTTCGAAAGAAGCGGTTTGCTTCTTTCGAAATGGCCGTGCGTCGTGTGGCCACGCCACTTCTTATTTCGAAACAACCTCTGTTGTTTCGAAATAAGAACCCTGTGTAGACATACCCAAAGTGTCAAAGTGATTCACACACATACAAATGATTTGGAGTCCATAGAAAATGAGTCCTTGTTTCCCAGCTTCAGTTGTTAGAAATCCAGTTTTAAGGAATAGAGCAAATAGTCCAGGTGTAGAGGTTGTTTTAATGCTCCCATGAGAATTAGCAGAGTGGTTTCCAGGCTGGTGCTGGCTGGGATCTCAATCCTGTGGCCCAAACTTTCCCTGAGAAGCTTGGACAGATGCTAGATAAAGGGATTATGTTCCTCACTCCCTTTTGTGATGTAGCAAGGTGCACATTTGCACCTTTCTGTGGGCTTTGACAACAGTTCCCAAGTACTTAAGTGGAGAACAGTGATGTATATTGTCCTTTGAAGTAAAACCTTCACCTCCTGGGCAGTACAGGTACTTAGCGGCACTAGCACCATTAACAGACAGTTTACATTGGTATATCAAAGGTCCATCAAGATGTTAATGTTCCTTTTCAACCAATCTCAACAGAATAATAGTGACAGACAGGGAAGCAGTTCATTTACCTTGCTAGCTTCTAACAGGATATAGGTAAATTTCCTTAAAAACAACAAGGAGTCATGTGGCACTTTGAGACTAACAGATTTATTTTTCGCATGAGCTTCTGTGGGAGAAAATCCCACCTCCTCAGATGCTTTGAAGATGGGTGAACTTACCTCCTCTGTTTGCTGTACAGGATGCTGATCAGGTGGTTTCTGAGTTTCTGTGAGAGCGTATGGCGTAATCTCTCACTGTAGTCTGTGTAATATGTTGATTGTAAAGGATTGTTTACCTTCAGTCCATTAGGTATAACGTCCAGTTGTTTGCATTTAGAAAGGAAGATGATGTCTGTCTGAGTCTGAGCAAGTTGTTTCTGTAAGTTGATGGATTTCCACTTCAAACGGTTGTATTTAGTGCCTTGCATCTTGTCAATTTCCAAAGGGATAGCCGTGTTAGTCTAGTCCAACAAAAAAACAAGAAGGAGTCGTGTGGCACTTTGAGACTAACAGATTTATTTTTCGCATGAGCTTTTGTGGGAGAAAAATCCCACTTCCTCAGATGCTTCGAAGACCATCTTCGAAGCATCTGAGGAAGTGGGATTTTCTCCCACAAAAGCTCATGCGAAAGATAATCTGTTAGTTTCAAAGTGCCACACGACTCCTTCTTGTTTTTTTGCTGGACTAGACTAACACGGCTATCCCTTTGGAAATTTCCTTAAGAAACCACTACTGATACACATGCATATCAAAGCCCTAGCCTAACTGTAACACTATCATTGTATTTTCCTATAATATGTCTTTAAAGGTTTGATTTGGGTTACATATTTTACAAGATGGCTTGGCCTTCTCAGGCCTAGTGTGACACCCAGGGCCATCATCCCCCTCACATTCTGCTTCAGACTCCCCATTACAAAGCTGGTGTTTCTAAACAGCAGACTGGTGAAACAGCTTTCTTAGTAAAATAAGCTGTTGAAGTCCATGGTCTCTAGTCTGAAAAAATGTTGCAAGCAATAGTCTGTGAAGAGAGAGTTCCTACTGCAGTCATACATTTTGCTACCAACATGGATGCCAACAACTGAAAGCAATTAAAAGGGGATATCGTGTCCTGGATCCTTCCCTAGGGGAGCAACACCCCTGCTGGACACCCATTCAGCAGCAGATGGGGTCACAGCAATACAGGACCACTCAGCACAGGCCTCACCATGGCACCCTGCCATCAAAACCCGAAAAGGCCCGCTTGGGCTCTGAGCCCACAGAAGATGCCCATCTTAAGGAGAAGCCACAGCACCAGCATTGATCCAGATTACTGGCTCAGGCCTTGTCCGGTGTGTAAGGGCTGGAGACAATAATGCTGTCCTCCATGCCAGAAGTGTTAGAGGCAGCCAAGGCCCTTCTATAACTGCCAGCTCCCACCCCATCTAGTCTGGCAGCATCCAGGGGAAAGCTGGCCCTACTCTCCAAAGCCTGGTCAGGTTCTGAGAACAAGCCTGGATCTTTGGTAGGGGAGAGGTTGATGCGAGACCAAGACCAGCACCAGGTCAACAACCCCATGCAACACCAAGCCCCAGCCCTGAGCTCTGTGGGGCAAAAACCAGGGACCAGTCAGCACAGCTCCACCTTGCTGTGGACACCTCAGTCCTCAATGCACAGCACTGTCCTGAGGAGGGCCTCAATGCACTCATCATCAGGCTCAGAGCCAGGGAACTACACATGCTTCTCCCCCCCACCTTCATCACGGGAGCACTCTTCTTCCATCACATGGAGGCCTGTCTGCACCAGGTCCCGACTGCACTAGGGAGACTCCGATACCCTACACTGGCACCAGCATTCGCCATTCTCACTGGCACCAGCTCCAGCATTGACTAAGCCAATGGGTAAGTGCAGGAGGACATGCTCTCCACCCTCCCCGTGGCACAAGGACTCCAGGGACAGAGACTGGCACCATCCATGCTGATGCATGCACCCTACACAAGACCTCCCCGATGCAGACGTGGAAGAGAGGCTGCTCACCACATGCTGATCGGCACAGGAAACATGATCACCACTCGGTGCAGGACACAGCACTGAGGACCTTCAGGGACAAGACTTCCCAATGGTCCTATTAGGGCTCCAAGGACTCCTCCCACAGAGACCCTAGGTTTCAGGGTTCATCGAGGCCAATTGTGATGCTGCCTTGGTCTAGGGGACTGTTTATGATTATTTTGCATATTCATAATTCATATTTACAATAATCCATATGTGGTGTGCCATGTTTGAATAGAAAAGTCATAATCTGCTAGGAATGAAATATGGTTTATATATAGGTGTCAAATCTTTATTAGAAATTAGGAATATGTTTGTTCTATTTATGTTCCAAGTTATTTGATTCTAAAATATTCCCAGACTGGGTGTCTGCAAAGCCATTGTCCTCTTAATCACCCATTAAAGGAGCTCCCAGCTACTGTGGGCCTAGGAAGAAACCTGTTCAATGAGTCACTGAAACTGACCAGGTGACTCAACTCCATTTTGATTTTGCAAGGGCTCTGAGAGCATGGGGAAAGCCAAAGGTCATAAAAGGCAGTGGCCCCATCTCCATTGTGTCTTCAGTCTCTCTGCAACCAACACTCTCCTCTGGAACTATTTTTCTGGGACTGCGCAAAGGACTGAGACCCACCCAGGTGCTGGGTGCATACCAGAGGAATTGGACTATCCTGCAAACTATAAATGCTTCAATGACTTGATATCATTTGTATGATTGACTTTGACCCTTTATTATTTTTCATATTTTGTTTCTTTTCTTTTTGCATTAAACATTTAGTTGTAGTTAATAAAGGTGCAACCCAGACCTCCCAAGATAACCTTCTGAATGTGCCAAAATCAGGGCAAGCTGCAAAACAAGGGGCCAAATCACTAAACCACTGACAGGTGGTACTTAAACCACTCTCCCAGTCAGTAACAAAACATGCTTCTGATTGTTCACTCTGGTTCTCACCAAGCATAACAAAATAGAAACAGCCCCCTTTATTGCACATCAGCTACTCTGGTCCCCATCTAGCCATTGGATCTCTTAAAGAAATAGGTTCTCCTGACCCCAAAGGGCCGCATCACCCAGAACAATATAGGCTTGAATCTTACCCAAATTACCACGCTGCCAACCAATCCTTTAGTAACTACAACTAAAGGTTTAATGTAAAAGGCAAACAAACAAAATATGAGAGATATTAAATGGTCAAAGTGGATCACAAACATATAAATGATTTAGAGTCTACAGAAAGCAAATCCATAAGAAGCTGTAGTTTGCAGGTTAGTCCAATTCCTCTGGTATGCACCCAGCACCTGGGTAGGTCTCAGTCCTTTGTTCAGTCCCAGAAAAATAATTCCAGAGGAGGGTGTTAGTTGCAGACAGACTGAAGACTAAAGACCAAAGACAAAATGGAGATGGGGCCACTGCCTTTTATCACCTTTGACTTCCCCATGCTCTTAAAGTCCTTGCCAAATCAAAAGGCAGTTGAGTCACCTGGTCAGTCTCGGTGACTGGTCAAACTAAGGTTTCCTCCTAGGCCCACTGTACCTGGGAGTTCTCTTGATGGGCCATCACGAGGACAATGGTTTTGCAGACTCCCAGTCTGGGATTACCTTAGAATCAAACAACGCAGAACACACAAAAAACAAATACAATCCTAATTTCTAATACAGATATGATACCTACATATAAACCACATAATCATTCCTATCAGGTTACAACCTTTCTGTTGATACCAAACATGGTATATGAGCTATTGCTTATTGCAAATATGAAATATTAATATGAAAAATAATCATAAACAGTCCCCTAGACCCAGGCAGAGTCACAAAAGGATTGGCTGGTATTTTGGGTAAGATCCAAGCCTATATTGTTTTAGGTGATCTGGCTGACCCTTTGGGGTCAGGAGAACCTATTTCTTTAAGAGATCCAGGGGCTGGGGGGGGACTGGAGGAGCTGTCATGAAATAAAGGGAGCTGTTTCTATTTTGTTATGCTTTGTGAGGACTGGTGTGGGGAATCCGAAGCATGTTTTGTTACTGACTGGGAGACTGGTTTAAGTACCACCCATCAGTGATTTAGGGGTTTAGCCCCTGGTTTTGTAGCTTGCCCTGATTTTGGCACATTCTGAAGGTTATCCAGGAGGCATGGGTCACACCAACCACCACCAGGGAGTTGCAGGAGGTGGCAGACTCCTACTCAGACTTGGAGCCAGGAGCAGGCCTGTCAGGCTCCCACCATAGCACCTCGAGGGTACTGTCCTCATTGTCCCCTGATGACACAGCCTACTAAAGGTCCTTTTCCTTCAGAAAGGACCCCTGCTCCCATCAAGATCTGTTGAGGCACATGGCTGCCAATCATGACCTAAAGATCGAGGTAGTTAAGGATGATCTTGGCTCCACCGGTGAGAGTGGCAGTCCCTCTTCAGAAAGGGGTCTTCAAAATAGCCCATGCCAGATGGCAGACACCTTCTTTGATCCCTGAGATATCCAAGACAGCAGAGAGGAAGTACCATGTCCCCGCAGACAGATTTTGCTTCCTGTTTAACCATCCAGTGCCCTGGTAGTGGAAGCGGTTAACCAGTGTGAGAGACAGGGCCAACCAGCAGCCACCCCAAAAAACAAAGCAGCCAAAAAGCTTGACCTCTTTAGAAGAAAGATGTACTCCACCATAGCCTCAGAACTTCGCATTGCCAATCACCAGGCCTGCCTGGGGAGATATGTTTTTAATCTCTGGAGTTCGTAGAGAGGTTCAAGACCTCATCCCCTCCAACCATGCAACAGACTACACAACCCTGGTCAAGGAGGGCTTACTAGCAGCCTCTGATGTGCTCCTGACCTCGTGGGATGCTACAGACATGGCAAGCCAAGGGGTGGCTTCCGCCATAGCAATGTGTAGAGCTGCCCGAATGCTGGGCTCAGACCTTTTCCCCCACAAATGCAACAATCAATTCAGGACCTCCCCTTCGAAGGTCCACTGTTATTTGCTGAATCAACAGATGCAAAATTGCATGGCATGAAGGACTCCCATGCTACACTCTGGTCACTGGGAATGTATACCCCTCAGATGGCCAGATGGTCTTTTCATGAGCAGCTGCAGCAGCAGCAACAGCCCCAGCAACAACAGCAGCACCAGCTGCAGCAAAGCACCCAAAACTGGCCCTTCCAGAAGCCTGACCAACCTTACAGGAATGGGGCAAGGATAGGAGCAGGGGAGCAAGGGGACCCCAGCCCGAGGAAAACTCCCAAGCCATGTGGCAGGACTGTAGTAACGCACGCCCACCCGCACAAAGACAAAGATTTTGATCCCTTGCCCGAGGGTTGCCACAGAAACCAGAAACTGATCCTACCATTCGGGAACTATCTGGCCCTTCAGACATCAATGGGCCAAGATAACTTCAGACCGATGGGTCCTAGAGAAAATTTCACAGGGTTATCCCCATACAAATCAAGACCAGACCTCGGAACCAAAAACTGTTGCCCTCCGTTTAGAAATGGGGACTCCTTCCATGAGGCTTTGCTGAAACTAGAGTGCCACAAACTCCTGGCTTTGGGGGCCATAGGAAGAATGCCCTTGGGGGGATTGGGGAAGGGGTTTTTACTCCTGCTACCTCCTGGTCTCAAAATCAAGCCCAGCCTCACATTCCCAGGATAAGGTTTCTTTCTTCTTCGACCACTCCTCACATCCATTCAAAAGCAGGTGTGTACATGCCACAGCACATGGATGCCAGAACCTTTCTGCCCTAGCCTATCTCTGTAGGGTCAGGGGCCAATGCCATCTCTGGCCTGTGCACGTGTTCCCTATATAGGTGGCCCTGCTCCTTCCCCCCCAGTTCCTTCTTTATGCCCACAAGCAAGAGTTGGAACTGCCCAACCCTTGTGTCTTAGCAAGTGCTTCGTGCATCACTAGTGTTGCCTGTCACCAGGCTGGAAGACATTTTGGAAAACCTCTTCATTGATATTTTGCCACTGGAACTGAGGGAAGCTGCGATACCAAGTTCTCCAGCCCCTCAGGAGTCCACTTGTCCCAGCACTGCTCCACCCATGCTGAGTTTTAAGTCCTGCGTCACCTGCGAGGCTTTCCCAATATCAGACCCACACGAAAAGAGCCTCAAGTGCGTGGCAGAAGACTACAGAACCAACAAGTGTGGGATCTATAAGAGGCTCTGTACCCAGCCTCAGCACCAATGAGAGCCCACTTGGCAGTGGCTCCACCTCACCGGAGGTCACCAGCACTGAAATAAACTAAGCCATGTTCAGGGTTGGACTCCACCAGGGGCATTCCAGCCCAGGAGATGTCCCGGGCTTGACACTGGTCCCAATCACCGGTATCGGCACTGTCCACCTCTCAGGACTTGGAGATTGTCCTCCCTTCCACGCAAGAGGTGTTCAAGGCTTCTGAGGCCCTCCTGCACCTGCCAGACCCCACAGCACTGAGATTGCTGGTGTCCAAGGGGAAGCCGGCTCTCTCCTTGAGGGCCTGGTCAGGTGCCACCAAGGTCCCCAAACCCACAGCATGAAGGCTGCTAATGCACAACAAGCCCCGGCACCATGACGAGCCTACTCGGCACTGAGCTTCACCTCCAGTTTCCTCAGAAAAGAAGGCAAAAGTTCTTGGAGATACCCCCTCTCTGGCAAGGGTGTCCAGATCACCTACCCCATGTCATCGGGACTGGACCCAGTGGCCGAGGTGGGCTCCATCCTGTTTTCTCCCTGCACATCATCCAGGGAGCACTCTTCCTCTGGGGCACCTCCCTGCCTGAGGTCACAATCTGGCTCCACAAAGTCCCCTCCTCAATGTCGGAACTGGCAATCAACACCCACCCTGGCACCACTGTCACTGCTGCTGAAACCAGCGGACAAACAGAGGAGAAAATGTTCTCCATCCCCCTCTTGGCACCGGGGCACTGAGGCCAAGCATTCAGCACCATCAACACTGATCCACTCAAGCAAGAGGGGCCGCTCACCACGCCGGAATCAGCATGGGCATCAGGATCGGCATCTAACTCGAAGCCACTCGGAACCCCAAGAGGACTTGGCACGAAGGACCTTTGAGGACTGGGCCTCCCAGTGGTCTTCTTGGAGCTCAGGGGATTCCTCATGAGGGGGCCATGAATTTAGAGCTCCCTCGAGACAGACTTCCTTTGCACATCCCAGAGGGGAGGGCAAATCCAGCAGGGACTCTGACCAGGAACTGGCTCCTTCAGGCCAGGAGAGAGACACCTCCAGGGTGCTATCACTGTCTTCTCCTGATGAGGCAGCCTATCAAAGATTGTTGGCCGCCAGGGATGATCCCTGCTCCCACTACGACCTCCTGCAACACATGGCTGTGAGCCTGGACTTCAAGATAGAGGTCACTAGGGAAGACTTCAACCCCTTTCTGATGGGGATGCAGCCCCCCTAGCCTGCGTAGCTGTTCCCCTACACGAAGGAGTCCTGAAGCTAGCTAGGGCAACATGTCAGACCCCATCCACAATCCCAGAGGTCTCAAAATCAGCTGAGAGAAAGTAGCACATACCCACAGATCGGTTCAGCTTTCTCTTTAACCACCCAGCTGCGAGCTCCCTGGTAGTCAATGTGGTCAACCAGGGGAACAACAAAGGCAGCTAGCTGCCACCCTGAAAAACAGAGAGGTGAAAAGACTTGAACTGTTTGGCAGAAGGGTTTATTCGACAACAGCCCTGCAGTTCAGAATTGCTAGTCACCAGGCCCCAGTGGAGAGGTATATTTTCAAACTTTAGAAATCCATGGAAGGTTTCAAAGACCTAATTCCACATAATAGGGTGCATGACTACAACAACATGGTTGGGGAGGGCCTATTAGTAGCCAAGAATGCACTCATGACCTCCTGGGACACCACCAACACGGCGAGCTCCAGAGTTGCCTTAGTGATTGCCATGAGGAGATGTGCCTGGTTGCAAGGCTTGGGCCTCTGGCCTCAGATGCAACAGGCTATCCAGGACCTCCCGTTTGAGGGCCCTTCTCTCTTTGAAGACACTACAGACGCCAGGTTACATGGCATGAAAGACACCCAAGCCACTCTCAGATTGCTCAGCATGCATACCCTGCAAGGTGCGAGATGATCCTTCTAGGCGCAGCCCCAGCAACGACAAACCCAGCCGCTGCAACAGCAGCAGCAACATCAGGGGTCTGTTCAGCACTCCTTCCAACCTTCTCACTGCCCCTATGGAGGAGGGGACAGAGACAGGGGCAGAGAAGCTTGGGGCCCTTGCTGGAGTGTACCTCACAGGTCCTGCACCAAGGGGAAAATGGCTCACACCCTTGAACCCAAAGACAGAGGTTTTGACATCTCACCCAAGAGCTGCAGCAGGGCCAGAAACACCAGGTCCCACCTCCCCTTCAAAGACCAACTGAGTCCCTTCCAGGAGCAATGGGCTGAAATCACCACAGACCGTTGGGTCCTAGAAAGCATCTCAGGGGGTTAACACATCCAATTCAGATCCAGACCAAGGGACTGGAAACCACCCCCTCATTTAGGAACCCAGGCCACCTCCCAAGATGGTCTACTACACTTGGAGTGGCAGAGACTCTTAGAATTGGGAGCCATAGAAAGAGTTCTCATAGAAGAGCAACAGAGAGGCTTCTGTTCCAGCTATTTCCTGATCCCAAAGTCAAATGGAAGCCTGTGCTCCATCCTGGACCTCAAGGCCCTGAACAAGCACCTAAGAATAAAATTCAGAATGATCTCTCTCAAGTCATCCCAATGTTAGAGCCAGGGGATTGGTTTGCGGCTGTTGACTTGAAAGATGCCTACTTCCATATCTCGATAAGAAGGCCACACAGGAAGGCTATGTCCACACCTAAATGCTTATTTCAATTTAAGGTAAATCGAAGCTAATTCAAAAATAAAATCATTAATCTGATTTAACTTAAATTGAACTAAGGAAAACCACCAAATCGAAATAGCCAGTCCAGACACAGGACTTGCCATTTCCATTCAGGATAGTGGCACCATGGGAGGTGTGGCAACATGGCCCCCTGGCAGGGCCATATTGCCACCCAATCCCCTATGTGGCTCTCAACTGGACAGCCACGCAGGAGAAAAAGCAACCAGGCCAGAGATCCCCTTGCCCTGAGTCCCCCACTGCTAGTGGGGCAGAATGCGGGACGGACCGTGGGGCACCCTGACTGCTGCCCTGGCAGCGGATCCCTGGAGCCAGCTGCCCTGCAAGCAGGGTTTGCCGGATGCCGCCAAGGTGGTAGATACCCAAGCCAGCTACACCTGCTGCCCCCGCTTGCCAGCTGCTGGCTGGGCGCGGGGTGCGGGATCCGGCTCCCACACCCCATGCCTGGACAGCAGTAGGCAAGCCAGGGCAGTGGGACGAGCTGGCTCCAGCACACCACACCTCACCAGCTGCCGGCAAGCCAGGGCAGCGGGGCAAGCCGGATTCAGCACTCCACACCCCACTAGCTGCCGGCAAGCCAGGGCAGCGGGGCGAGCCGGATTCAGCACTCCACACCCCACTAGCTGTCGGCAAGCTGGGGCAGCAGAGAGAGTGGGCTCCAGCACCCTGCACCCTACTTGCTGCTGGGAAGATGGGGGAGCAGGGTGAGCCGGCTCCTTCACCCATGGCCAGCCAGCAGCAGGCAAGCCGGGGCAGTGGGGGGAGCCAGCTCCCACACTCCGCACCTCACTACCTGCCAGCAAGCCGAGGCAGCGAGGCAAGCCAGCTCCAGCACCCTGCACCCCGCTAGCTGCCAGGAAGCCGGGGGAGTGGGGTGAGCTGGTTCCACAACAAGCCGCCCCCTGTGCCTGCCTGCATCTCTTCTTCTTCCCTGGTCTGGGTGCTGATCACCCTGGCCAAGGTGCTGAGGCGGGGGGGCTTCCTTCCAGGGTGCCATACACCCTGAGAGGAAGGTCAACTGTTATATCAATATGTGCATCATATCGATATGACAGAGCCAGACCGGTTTATTTCAAAACCACAGTTTCAAAATAACCTTCAATTCAATATCAAAGTAGGTTTTATTATATTGACATGATTTTCCTTATTTTGAAATAAGGGAGCTCCTTATTTTGAAATAAGGGAACATCGTCTTGACATGACTTTTTTTAAAAATTGAAACAACAGTCATTGTTTCAATTTAAAATTTATGCATGGATATAGCCGAAGTTCCTTCAATTCCAGATGGGGTGCCCTCCCCTTCGGGCTGCCCCTGGCTCTAAAGGTCTTCACGTAACATATAGCCGTAATGGCAGCCCACCTAAGGAAATGGGGAGTCCACATCTTCCCTTACCTTGATGATTGGCTGGTAAAGGGAAGGCCCAAGCATCAAGTCAAGCATGCTGTCCAGGAGACTCGAGCACCATGTGACAAACTGGACCTCCTTGTAAATGTAGAAAAACCAAAACTCACCCCCCCACAAGGAAAATAGAGTTTATTGGAGCAGAGTTAGACTCAATAAGGGGCAGAGCCTCTCTTCCCCTCTCCAGGTTTCACTCCATCTCTACCACCGTTTCAGAGATGACCTGATGTCCTACCACAATGGCAAGACACTGCCTCCAGTTGCTGGGCCACATGGTGGCCCCCACCTATGTGATAAGAATCGCATGCCTTTGCATAAGGCCAGTACAGATGTGGCTTGCAATGATCTTCCACCCACATGTTCATTCCCTAGATTTGGTGGTGACCATCCCAAGGGATGTACTGAACTTGCTGGAAGTCTGGTGGGACCCTGCTTTCAAGCTCGGCAGGGTTGCCTTCAAGAGCCAAGTCCCATCCACCACACTAATTACAGATATACTGGACCCGGGATGAGGAGCCCACATCTCAGGTGGCCTTTCCACCCACAGATCCTGGTCCCAGGGATACTGTCACATCCACATAAATGTGAAGGAGCTGGGGGCAGTATGCCTGGCATGCTCAGTTTTTTCGGACAAAATAAGGGGCAGAACGTTACAGATCCTAATGGACAACATGGCAGCCGTGTTCTATATCAACTGCTGGAGGGGGCGGTCCATGGCCCTATGCTTGGAAGCAGCTCTCCTGAGGGAGACAGCATTACAGGTCAACTGCAATCTTATAGCCTCTCACTTGCCTGGGCTGAATAATGCCCAAGCAGACTCAGTAAGCAGGAAATTTCTGTCTCAACATGAGTGGTCCCTGCACAAGGAGGTGATGGATTCCCTGTTCAGGGCCTGGGGAAATCCCAGGATAGACCTGTTCACCTCAAAGATGAACTGCAAGTACAAGCAATTCTGCTCCTTCAGGGGCAGGGAACAGGGGTCCCTCTCGGACAACTTCCTCATCAGTTCGGAGGGTGCTCTGCCATATGCCTTCCCACCTATTCCCCTCATTCACAAGGTCCCGCTAAAGATTCGGAAGGATGAGGCAGATGTAATCCTGATAGGCCTGGCATGGCTGCGCCAACCCTGGTATTCCACCCTCTTGGACCTTTCAGTGGCACCCCATGTTCCTCTCCCAAATAGAGCAGATCTGCTCACTCAGGATTCTGGGCACCTCCGCCATCAGAACCCTATGATCTGGCACCTGGCAGCCTGAAGACTGCCTGGCTAAACCAGGACAAGTGCACCTGCTTGGATAGAGCCCAGAAGGTACTGGTCGAGAGTAGGAAACCCTCCACAAGGGTCACCTACAGGACTAAATGGAAACATTTCTCCTTGTGAGCTCAAGAGATTGGGACAAACCCAGAGAGGGCCCTGATCCAAATTGTCCTGGACTACCTCTTAGATGTAAAGGAGAAGGGACTATCTTCATTCTCCCTCAAGGTTCATTTGACAGCAATATCAGTGCTACACCATTCATTAAAGGGGTGACCCTTTTTGCCCTCCCTACAGCAGTAAAATTCTTCAAAGGTCTGGAAAGGCTATATCCCCAATCCCACAATGGGACCTGAATCTGGTTCTCAAGGGTCTAACAAAGGTTCCCAATGAAACAATGGACTCTTGTACACTTCTCATACTCTCATAGGAAGTTTCCTTCCTGGTAGCAATCACCTCAGCCAGGAGAGTCTCCAAGATAAGGGGATACAGTATTTAATTCAGACAAGGTTCAACTCAGACCCCACCCAGCCTTCCTGCCCAAGGTGGTGTCTTCCTTTCATGTCAATCAGTATGTTTGCCTCCAGGTGTTCTTCACCGACCCCCAGATCATGGAAAACCAGAGAAAATGGCACACTCTTGGTGTTAAAAGAGCACTGTCGATCTACAATGACTGAACCAGGTCCTTTTGAAAGTCACCACAGCTGTTCGTGGCAGTGGCAGAGCGCATGAAGGGTCAAGCAGTATTCACACAGCAAATATTGTCCTGGATAGCAAGTTGCATCAAGGACTGCTACCAGAGAGCTAATACACCTCTACCAGGCAGGGTCAGGGTTCACTCAACTGGAGTGTATGCTTCTTCAGCGGTGTTCCTCACACAAGTCCTGAACTCAGAGATCTGAAGCATGGCAACTTGGTTTTCAGTACACACCTTTGCCACTATATACGCCATCATTCAACAAATTAGGGACAATGCATCACTGGGCAGAGCCGTGTTGCAAGTGGAGAAAACTTAACTCCGTCTATCATCCTACACACGGTTTGTGAGTCATCTGCTTTTGAATAGATGTGAGCAGCGCTTGAAGAAGAATGGAGTGTTACTTACCTGGTAAGCATTCTTCTTCAAGATGGGCTGCTCAAATACATCCCAAACCCTCTCTCTGTCTCCACTTCTCGGAGTTAGCGGAAAGAAGGGACTGGGGGGGGGGGCAGGGCCACCTATACAGGGTGCACATGAACAGGCCAGAGGGGGCGTTAGCCCTTGACCCTACAGACACAGGCTAGGGCAAAAAGGTTATGGTGTCCATGCGCTGTGGCATGTACACACCTGCTTTTGAACGTATGTGAGCAGCACATCTTGAAGAAGGACACTTGCAGGTAAGTAACTCTCCATTCTTTCTTCTGTCTTCTCTGGATGCTTGAGACCTGGGCTCTCTAACATGATCCATTGCCTGACTAGGTGTATCTCCCATGCCAGCAGCTCTGAGTTTGGTGGGCAGATCTTCCCACCCCAGTCAGTCAGATAAATTTCAATAAGTCACACACTAATTTCCCTAGTAATTTCCAAATTTTCAGTTATTGCCAACTTCAAATCTGGACTATGTCCCAGATATACCAAACATTTCAGCTAGCATCTCACAAACAGAGTTCTGATATTCAATTCCAAAAGTTCCTTCCACATGGCCCCAGAAATACCTGAATCCACAAAGAGACTGTAAGATATCTCCAAAGCACTTAGGGGTAAAAGCTGGTTTGCTTCCCCTTGCATGTCCAAGAGATCAACTGCACAGCTGTCTTGCTCTGTAGCCACAGCAGCCCAATTTTCTCTTTGATCCTGAGGTCTTCTGACAGTTAGCCTTATGGAGACCATCAGGTCTTAACTGTCTTTCTCCTAAAATGACCTCTCCTAAAATGACCAAGGACAACCACTTGCTTACAAGCTTTCCATTAACTTCCACTCCACCTAGAAACTTTTCCAGGGTATCCACACTAGATCCTTCTAAAGCCAAGCCAGTGAATCCATCTACAGGTGAAACATTCTGGCAGTCAAAATATGACACAAATCTTTCAAAATACAGACTGCTGGATTGTGCTGCAGAAATGGACTCATTCTGAGACAATCCCATCAGTTTCCTTCCACATCCTCCTGCTGCAGCAGACTGTTCACAAAAGCCATCAGGAGACCTTACTCCTTCTGGGGCAGTCCCAAGCAAGATTCTTTTCCTCAGAAATTCTGCCCTTTCACTGGTCAGAGAAGGGTTTCTCTATGCAAATGCTCCCTTGAACATTCTCAGATTCTTTCTGAGCTTTCACTAAGTCTAGAACTAACTCTGAAACAATTGATGTGTCCTCAGTCAGCATAGACTAAGACATATCATTTGTCTGCTCCTCAGACAAAATACTGGAGACAAAATCTCCATCCGCAGGTAAACTGCTATTCTCAACATTCAGACAGCTCGAAATCCCCTCCTCCTTGTCCCAGCACACATGGCTGTTTCCAGACAAACTTTAGGAGATTGGGGTAGCTTCCTCCAGATGCAAATCATTACACCCAGCAGACACAGACTCAGGCAAACTCCCTCCCTGAGCTTCAGTTGAGACCAGAAGCTTTTCTGGTAAAACAGACAAACCCTGAGAGACAAACTCTCTACCAGCAGATACACTGCTGCTTTCACCAGTCCAGTTTTTTGCAACTGTCTTCTCATTGTCCCAGTGCACATGCTTGTTCCCAGACAAATTTTTGGAGGCTGAGGTAGCTTCCTCAGTGGGCAAGTCATTACCTCCAGCAGACACAGATTTAGAACCATTCTCTTCCTGAATTTCTGTTGAAACCAGAGCCACTTCTGGTACAATAGATAAATCCTATGAGGCCAACTCTCAACCAGCAGATACACTGCTGTTTTACCAGACACACCTTCAGAAACTCACTGCTCCCTGTTCACAGTGTGTTAGGAACAAACTCTTTACTAACAGATAAACTGCTGCCCTTCCTTTTAAAGTTTTCTGCTCCCAGTCCCAACTCTTCTGACTGTTTGTGGGCATACACTGGGAGAGAGGACAGTTTTTTTCCTTAGCAGACACACTGCCTTTCTGATCGGACAAGTTGCTATTTTTTAAAGTCTTAAAGCTAGAGACATTTTCTTCCCTGTTACAGCCTTCCTGGTCAAACAAAGACAGCTTAGAATCATACACTCCCACTTCACCAATCTTCCTTTAGATTTCAGATACCATAGAAAACTTACATTCACTTTTTTTTGGTGGCTGGGTTCTGGCATCAATACTACTAGTCACAGCCACAATATTATTTCCAATCAGAATGTCTGCCAGGTGAAGCCCCCAGACTCCCACCACTGTGTCACCCCTAAAATCTTACCACTCCAAATGGCTCTTAGCCAAAGGAACCTTTGTCACATATTCAGAAAGTGCCACAAGGGTCACACTCTGATCTGGCAGGTAGTCCTCCTCTCAAACCAATTCCTTCTTGACAAAGGTGATTTCTGAGGTGGAATCCCTGCACCCAGTACGCACAATCCCATTGACCCTGACTCCTTTCATAAATTCCTGATTGCCTCTCCAGGTCTCAATCTCCATACCACTGGTGAGGCTACCTTTGTTACCCATTCTAGGGAATCCTAAAGTGGTTGCATTGACATATGTAACAGACATAACTGGACAGTCTGACACAGGAACAGTGCCCCCTTCTGTATCTAGAATGGCAGCATTTGAATGGATGTTGACCTGCGGGGATGCTGACCTTGAAGCATTCATTCCTACGTTTGGGGCAGTTTGGCTTTTTATGACCTGCACTCCCACACATATGGCAAGTAGCTGGATTTCCCCTTGGTTGAGAGGTTTTAGACCTTGGGGTTGTATGAGACTTCCTGGCCATGGTGGGGCTAGTCCTAATCTTGGGCCCATCCTCCCTCTTAGACTGTGAGGGGTGGGGGCTGCTTTTCCTCTGAAGCTTATACCTGTCCTGGTTTCTGTTCTGAATGAAATCATCAGCAATTTTAGCTGCCTCCAAATAGTATTGGTTTGGGGTGTGTGGGTTTGGTTTTTTTTTTGTTTTTTTTTTTATCAAGCACAGCTGCCTTGATATAATGCGAAGCTATTTCTGAGAGCTGTTCCTTGGCAAACAAATCAACCATCTTGTCATAACTACCATGCCTGCCCCCCACAATCCATTTTTCAAATACCCCAGTAGCTTGTGAGCCATCTCCATACAGGTAACATTATCAGAATGCTTATAATTTCTAAATTTTAACCAGTAAGATTCAGGAGTACTGTAATTTTAAATTTTCACAATACAGTTTATTTAAACTTTACATAATCTAATGCATGATTTAATTCCATATCATTAAATACCTCTCTGGCCCTCTCAGATAGTCTGGTGAGGAAAACAGGCATCCTCTTCTCATCCAGGGTTTTATGAACCTTAGTCTTTCAAACATATACAAAACCCCCTCAATATCCTCGTCATCTTTGAGAGGGGTACAGACCCTTTCCAACTCCTTGATGGAGGATGTCAAGGAACCTTCAGTTGAAGGCAGATCCTTTGTCCAATCCTGGCTCTGGCTCTGACTCTTGGCAAAGCTCCAACTGCCTTTAAAGATACCTCTCCTCTGTTGCTTCCTTCTCCAAATGCCTTAGATAAGCCCTCTCCTCTGCTACTTCCTTCAGCCATAGCTACCTCTCCTCTGCTGCTTCCTTGATCCAAAGCTCCTCTATTCATCATTGACAAGCTTTTTCCTCCATCTCCTGTATTTTTTCTTGTTCCAACAAGTGAAGTTCAATCAGGCCTCTCCTCCTCTGAATATGCTGTTCATTGCCTGGGCCTGGTTCTTTGCTCTCTCCTGCACCAGCTACTCCTGAGCCAGTATCAGGCAGAGCTCCTGTTTTCTGATCATTGTCCATAAGCAGATCTCTCAATTTCTGCTTTGAGATATTGCCCTTAATGGTTATTTCTCTCACCTCTCACTCTCGTCTGAGGTCTCTCATGCTCATATCTTTATATATGAGTGCTGCTCACTCATAATGACCACTTTAACCTTTGGCTCTCTCTGTATCAATTTTAAAATTTAGGAATAGCGTGGGGTCCTGATCCTGAAACCCAAATGTTCTGGTTCTGTGGATCCTGCCAAGACTACGCCAGTGTGACCTGGGCCTCCTGGGATAACCTCTGGAATGCGCAGAAATCATGGCAAGCTGCAAAACCAGGGGCCAAGCCCCCAAACCACTGATCGGTGGTACATAAACAAGTCTCCCAGTCAGTAACAAAACATGCTTCAGATTCCCACACCGGTCCTCACAAAGCATAACGAAATAGAAACAGCCCCCTACATTGTACATCAGTTCCTCTGGTCCCCACCTAGCCCCTGGGCCTCTTAAAGAAATAGGTTCTGCTGTTCCCAAAGCATCAGCCACATTACCCAAAACAATATAGGTTTGGATGTTACCCAAAATACCATGCTGCCAAACAATCCTTTAGTACAGTGGTTCCCAATATTTTCTCTGCCATGGCACACCTTGCTACCTTTAATTAATTTGAGGCACACCACCCTATAGTTTCCAAATATTCATGAGCCAATGAACCAATCCAGAGATCTTTGAGTTTTTAAAAAAAAATTTTGGCATACTTGCTCAGGGCTGATGGCACACCTGTGTGCTGTGGCTCACCAGTTGGGAAATGTTGCTTTAGTAACTAAAATTAAAGTTTTAATATAGAAAGAAAAGAAACAAAATGAGAGATGTTAAAGGGTCAAAGTGAATCACGTATATACAAATGATTTACAGTCCATAGAAAGCAAGTCCTTGAAGAATTCGGAGTTCCCTAGTTAGCCTAATTCCTCTGGTATACACCAAGCACCTGGGTGTGCCTGAGTCCTTTGTTCAGTTGCAGCAGAATAGTTCCAGAAGTGGGTGTTGGTTGCAGTTTGGAGACTGAAAACAAAATGGAGTTGGGGCTGCTGCCTTTTATCACCTCTGTCCTTCCCCATGCTGTGCAGAGACTTTGAAAATCAAAATGGAGTTGAGTCACATGGGCAAGTCTTAGTGGCCCTACAGCTTTCTCCTTGAGCTCACTGTACCTGGGAGCTACCTTAATGAGCCATTAAGAGAAACAAAAGTTTGTAGACATCCAGTCTGAGAGTGCCCTGGAATCCAATAACTTGAAAAACAAACAGAACAAACCTATTCCTAACTTCTAATACTGATATGACACCTACATATAAACCATATAATCATTTCTAGCAGATTACAGTCTTTTTATTGGTACCAAACACGGTCTATCACCTATGTATTATTGCAAATATGAAATATTAATATGAAAGATAATAATAAACAATCCCCTAAACCCAGACAGCATCACAGGAGCCACAAGGGGACTAAAGAGGGGTGGGAGTGCTCAACCAGAGGAGGGGAACAGAGATGTGAGGGGCTGGAGGGGATAATGGGGATGAAGAGGGCAGGACAGGACAGGGCAGGCCAGCAATGGGTGGCTGGGGGAGATGAGATGATGCAGGGGAATTGGGGCAGAGAGGTGATGGGATTGTTGGAAGGAGACTAGGATAGAGAGGGATATGAGTGGGGGAGATACTGTGAGGGAAGGAGGGATGTGGGAAGGGGAGACTGGAGGGAGAATGTGAGAGTGAGAGCCCCAATGCCTAGGCTGTTGTAGCTCACAGGCAGCCAGGGCACTCTACAGCCCTTCTATTTCTGCCCTGGGTGCAAGAAGGGGGTGCAATGGGACCCACAACTCTCCCCAACCCACAGGGTGCAACTGCTGCCGCCAATGGGGAGAGTGAGGGACAGCTGAAAAAAGGCCCACAAATCCTCCTCATGGGGTGCTACACCCAATATAAGTATGGCCACCCAGGTGCTAGGGGCACCACTGCTCTGCTCTCGGGCTGACCAGTAGCTGGCCCTGGATCCCATAAAAGCTAATAGCCCTGGGCCCACAGAGGTATTAACCTGGCCATGTTTACTCATCAAGCTGGGCAAATAGGAAAAGGCATTTCAACAATGCACAGGGGTTTCAAAGTATGAGTGAGGAGGAACTTCTATGCTCTCTGACCTCTGGGCAGTGGGGATCACATTTATGATCACAGCCATCAATGTTAGGCATTGTGGGACAGTTGCTAAAGTACTGTTAGGGTTGACTATATTCACTGTTCACTGACACAACACATCAACCATGGAACACTGCTGTTCATGGAGGTAATGTCACTGTGTTGTCATAACAGTGTTCTTACATGTGCAAGAGATTAATTTGAGTGTAGACCAGAGGAGTCAAACTCATTCAATGTGGGGGGCTACAATGGAGGGCAGGACACCTGCCATGGGCCGTGTGTCCACATGAACTGCTCAGTCCCCAACTCTTTCCATTGCCATGTGCAGAGTGGCATGGGCTCTCCTTTTCTCTCGTCTCCTTTGCAGGCTCTCCCACACCTTTCCTTTTCTCTGCCCTGTGGGCTCCTTTTTACCACACTGGTTCCATGACCACCCACCTTCTGCTGCTGGGCAGCCCCCAGAACTGCCCCCTTCCAATTCCCCTAATGCATGGTGGCAAGCAATGAGTTTGTCACAACCACAAGCAGGCTGGGGTCCTGCCTCCCCACTGTCCCTACCCATTCACTGTCAGTCATTCAGCATGCTGGCCTTTGTTTGGGCTCAGTCCTGGCTGGCCTTTGATTAGCTCATTCCCACGTGGACCCCAACCGCTTTTTCCTTTCTTATTTGTGATTTGTGCAATGTGCTGTCAAGCAAATTAGCATATTGAATGACAGTGAACAGTTGGGGTGGTGGACAGAGTGGTGACTCTGGAGCCTGGCCTAGCTTGCTGTGACTGAGACTCTGGTTGGTTGGCAGACCTCAACAGAACTAAGCTGGGATTGGCTGGAGCACTTCCTTTGTTCCCCCATGCTGTGACTCAGATCATGGGAGTGATCCAGAAGCACCCTACAGCAGCCTGTCTTTGCACTGCTCCTGCAGAGAGGTCCTGGCTGTAGCTCTGTGGGCCAAATCAGCACCCTTGGTGGGCTGGATTCAGCCTGTGGACCATAAGTTTGACATCCCTGATATAGAAACATGCACAAATAGGCCCTGGTCTACACTGACAGTGAAGTATATGGCAACAGAGGCGGCAGACATAATGGCCGCCCCCCCCCCACGCAGCCCTCTAGACTATGGAGCTCACAGGGAGGAGTGTTAAGTATCGATCTCCCCTGATGGGTCTCATCTCCGGGCTATGCAGCTCAAGGGGAAGAATGTTAAACATCGATCTCCCCGATGGGCCTCAGTTTCCTGTGTGAGTTTCTACCTCCCAAGCCCTGTGTCATTGGGGGGGGGGTTGAGTTTCTAGCCCCCTGATGAGTTTCTCAGCACCCCTGTCACCACAAAGGAGGAATCATTGTCCAGGGTCCCAGTTACATCATTGGCCCTGACCTGCACCTCACTTCCAATTGGCTATTTTATACTCTGGCCGTGCAGTACACTATTTAAGCCCCTGCCTCGGTTGCTCGAGTGTTCTCCCACCCTCGAATGCTAAAGGGCACGTCAAAAACCAGTCGGACTGATCCCCCGACCAAGACAGGGAGCTCCCGCCCACAAGACTTTTGGGTGTACTCGAATTGCCAGCTGAATGATTACGTACTGGGATGCTGCAGCTGGTCTGCCTCCTCGCTTTGGGTTCCACTATGGTGCTAGGACAGGTATTATAAACTGATTCAGTTATTCTACCTCTCTCGATTTGTTTCATTCCCCTTTTTTTTGCTTTTCTCTATAATACCATTTATGCATTGTTTATATGGGTAGTCTTTTTTTTTTCCTTTAGGCATTGTTTGTAAGTATAGCTCTTTCCCATTTATGCATTGTTTATACGTGTAGTTTTTTTTCCATTTATGCATTGTTTATAAGTGTGGTTTTTCGTTTGTACCCTGGATAGTCCTTTTACTACATAGCTGTTTATTGTCCCACTTGTATCTTGCATAGTTTTTTTCACTGTGTAGCTGTTTACACCCCCCCAGGCATTTTTGTTGCTATTTCGTTGTATGCCTTTATGAGACTATAAAATTTTTTCTACTGGAAATTGGTGTCTATCTCCTTGGTGGGTGTCACCAGTCCCTCGCAGTTACATTGCAAACCCAGGGGTTCAACAGTATAGTATAGTATCATAGGGTTGGAAGGGACCTCATTAGATCATTGAGTCCAACCCCCTGGGGCTTGAACCCAGGATCTTTTGCAGATTAAGCAGAAATGGTAGCCACTACACTATAAGTTCAACATAATGCTGCTTACCTCGACCTTCTGCAGCCTCTGTCTCCACTATCAGAGCAGTAAATTAAATAAGAAAATAGAGCTGTAATTCAATCCACTAACTCTACTCCTGCAAGTGGCTAGCACTGAGATCTAAATCTGCCATTCAAATTTAGGTCTGAATAGCCAGAGAGCAGATTTTCCAGTTCTTCCTTTCTGCTACACCATAGCAACATAAGACCTCCCTTGCCTGCAGCCCCAGAAAGTTTTCAGTTAATTCCTCTCTCTGCTTGCAACACTGTGTCTCTCTGTTGTGTCTTCAGCAAAGAAACAGCAAGGAAAGCTTTTCCTGCTTTTTTTCCTTTCGAAAAGAGGGGAGGGAGAGTGAACAGAAGATGGCTGACTCACCACAGGTCCCTGCACCTGTTACCCACAGTGCAATGCATTTCAGGAAGTTGTGTGAGCAGTGAAGGCATGAGACCCTGAGCAAGCAATTTACTGTGATTACTCATCTTTACATTCTGTAATTTGATAGCCTAAAATAGAATTAGAGACAAGCCCTAAGTCAATACAGGGAAATTTATGTCCACCTAACCCTGTGGTGTAGACCAGACCTCAAAATCATCACAGAATACATAGACAAAGCCCTGTGACAACATTTATGAGGAAAGTAAATGAAATCCTTCTGCCCACCCACCCCCCAGCCAGATCTCCCCCCAAAAGCACTACTTATCCTTTATAAAAATAAGTACTGCACTAGCAGATCAAAATAGTGCAATGTTTTGGATCATTACTGTAGAATACTGCAGTACATTTATAAGGTTAGATTCATATAATAAAATTACAAATTGGGAAATCAAGCTATCAATTTACTGGTAAGTTAACCAAAGTAAATGACAACTAAGTCATCTGTATGTACAGTCACTTAACAAAGCATATTTTACAGGTTCCTTTCAAATTAAGGGTGGTGTCCTGAATTTCTAACAGAATCATATTCAAACTGTCTTTAACACAAAGTTAAATGTGAGACTTTTTTCCTCTAAAATAGATTTTTTATCCACTACATCAGAAAAGAGACATTGCGTTATATTTCTGCCCAGCACACACTGTAATGACCAATAAATTTTACATATACAGAGGAACAGACAAGGATGATCTCTATAACCATTATTGTTCTCCCTAGTTTTGAAACCAACAAGGAGATAAAAAAGAAGAAACTATCAAGAGCCAAAGTTTCAAGAGCATAGAAACTGAGGTTGCTGCACAATAAATTTTTACACACTCCCATAATTTATATGCACAAATCATGTACTTGTATTTCCAACGAGTCTTTGCAAGTAAGAGGATGTTGCAAAACAGAAGGAGTTTAAAACTTCCATATGTTGTAACAAAGTGCATCATAGAAAAATAAATGTTGGAATTAGTTGGAGATTTTAGGTTCCTATGACTTGGATTTCCAAAAGAGCCTGAAGTTGCCTAACCTCTTTGAAGGCTCTGAAAAGCCTGACTTACAATCACATTATTTAACAGTATAAAAGGCTTAATATGTTCTGGATCACAGAATTGTAGAACTAGAAGGGATCTTGAGAGGTCATATAGTCCAGTCTCCTGCACTTATGGCAAGACTAAGTATCATCAGCTGTGTTCACACAGCACTCTTATTTCGAAACAACAGAGGTTGTTTTGAAATAAGAATTCTGCTGTTCACATGACGCATAGATGTTTCGAAACAAGTTAAACCCCATTTGGGGTCAAAACAACCTTGTTTCGAAACCCTTGTTTCAAAACAATGCATGTGAACATGTTGTTTTGGAACAAGGCGTTCCAAAACAATATTTCAAGGGCTGCCCCCTCAGCACCCTGGCCAGGGAACCCTCAGCACCCTGGCCAGGGTGCTGAGCGGTGTCCCCTGGCCAGCCCTGCACAGTGGGGCTGCAGGCACCCACGGGGATCAGCGCAGCCCAGCGTGTCACGGCGGGTTTTCGGGGCAGCCGGGGCTTTAAGCCTGTGGGGAGCTGTGCTGGGCTGTGCTGAACCCCACGGGTGCCTGCAGCCCCCCTCTGGAAGCGAAACAGCATGTTCATACTGTGAACATGCTATTTCGTTTCCCGCTTTTTCCCTTATTTCGAAATATCTTTTTGTTAATTCAGACTAAGTTAGTTCAAAATAAGGCATTATTTCGATACAAGTTTGTTTTGACACAACTTGTATCGAAATAATCCCTGTGCGTGAGCACAGCCATCTAGACCAGGGGTTCTTAACCTTTTTTGGCTGGGACCCAGATTAAGTTTGGGAGTCAGCTTTGCAACCCATGATTCAGTTTTGAATTAATTAATCTATTTCCTTTTTCAATTTATTAAAGAGGATCAAGGTGACCTGCCCTAAACAGTATGGCGACCCATTTTTGAGTTGCGACCTGTAAGTTAAGAAGCCTTGATCTAGACTATCTCTGTCCAACTGTTCTTAAAACTGTCCAGTGATGGACATTCTACAACCCCCCTATGCAATTTATTCTAGCGCTTAACTACCCTGAAAGTCAGTTTTTCCTAATGTCAGTCTAAACTTCCCTTGCTGCAATTTAAGCCCATTGCTTCTTGTCCTGTCCTCAAAGCTTAACAAGAACAGTTTGTCTTCCTCCTCCTCATAGCAACTTTTTATGCCCTGGAAAACTTATCATGTTTCTGCAGATTAAACACAACTAATTCTTTCAGTCGTTATTTATAGGTCATGTTTTCTAGACCATTAATCATTTTTATTGCTGTCTGGGGGAAACCTATTAGAAATCCTATCACATTCTTCCATCACAAAACCTAAAGACAGAACTCATGATCCTTAAAACACAAGAGACAGTGAATAAACTCATTTATTTAGAAAACCTGAAGGAGGAAAAACAAGATCACACTCATTTTATATATTCCAAGAGCAGTAGAGAAGGAGTAAGTTTAACATACCTATACTGATTCATTGGACCCCACAAAGAGTTCTGCCCAGACAGACTACATCTCCAAGGACCTCATTACAGTTTTTCACTCTGTAGCTCAAATTTGCTTTTTGTTTGCTTAAGAACATAGCTCAAAGGAAAATAAGGTGTATCCTTGAGTGCTTACATGCAACACAGTGTGTATAATAGCTTTCTGTACCAAATGTGTGTGTGGATCTCATTTCTTGGTTGCATAAGACATCTGGAAATAAGATAAACTATGGATCGACAACAATCTTTGCTCTCTTTTAACCTTTTCCTCCACATGTTCTCTTATCCTTGTATCGTGCAGCCCGCTGATTTCTTATTCAACAAAGTCCTGATTCAAAGACCACCAAAATCAACGAGAGCATTTTCATTGACTTGGTTGGCTTTGAATCATGCCCCCAAATGCCCAAAATTTGCTGTCTTTTTTGACAACATTTTAAAATTAGAAGTTAATTATTTGTAACTACTAAAAGGCACAAAATATGAAAAGACACCTTTATAAAGTTACAATATATTGACTGCAGTGACAGATTCTTTATTATTCATACTTATGTACTGTTTCATATACTTACCTTCAAACGAGTTTGGGGATTGATACCTCTTTGTATTCAGGGCATCTTGGATATACAAAGTCAAAGCATTCAGAGAGGCTTGGGTAGATGTGTAGGTACTGCATTGATTTTGGTGCCCGATTTCCATTTGCATCTTTGAAAACTACCTATTGTGATCAGCTTTTATTATAATTCCAGGTTAGCTTGCCATATTAATACACCTAAATGACAGATGAAGGGTGTATGTATATTTACAGAGAAAATTTGTTATATTCTAACAGTGACGTTGAAAAAAATGATATACTTCCTCCACGCTGGTACTTAGATTGCCATCGCTTAATGAGCTGTCAGTCAAGTACAAGGAGTGGTCTGTCTCCTAATGCTTGAGAGAGAGAGGGATCATCTTTTAGAATAGGCTGTAGGTCCTTAATGATCTGTTGCAGAGGTCTGATTTGAGGATTGTATGTGGTGACTAGTGGTGTTCTGTTGCTCTCTTTCTTGGGCCTCTCCTGTAGTAGATGACTTCGGGGAACCCGTCTAGCTCTGTCAATTTGTTTTCTTACTTCCCCAGGTGGGAACTGTAGTTTCAAGAATGCTTGATAGAGATCCTCAAGATGTCTGTCTCTGTCTGAGGGATCAGAGCAGATGCGGTTATATCTTAGGGCTTGGCTGTAGACAATGGATCATGTGGTGTGTTTAGGCTGGAAGCTCGAAGGATGTAGGTAACTGATGGATTTGTTAACGACTGTCGTTAGAGATGTACCTGGGATATCAAGACTTCAAAGAGAAACAGCTGAACTCGAATTAATATGCAAACTAAATTCTGTGAAAGCAGGACTTAATCGAGACTATGGGTTCTTTTCCCATTACAAAGGGTAATTTGACTTCAGGCTTCCCATGGTTTGAGCCTGTAAACTGCTCTGATTTGCTGTTACTTTATGACCTGATCCTATGTTTTACACCCCCTTGCATTTAGTTTCATTCCTTTCTGTAAGTTCACCCATCTTCGAAGCATCTGAGGAAGTGGGATCTTCTCCCACGAAAGCTCATGCAAAAAATAAATCTGTTAGTCTTAAAGTGCAACTCCTTGTTGTTTTTTTACTGGACTAGACTAACACAGCTATCCCTTTTGAAATTGACAAAAAAGTTAGTGCCATGTTGCTCACTATTAGACAAGACATAGATAAGAGAGAAAATAAATCCATGGTATGCCCACATTTTGAATACTGTATGCAGATCTGGTTGCCCCATCTCAAAAAAGATATATTGACATTGGAAAGTGTATGGAGGAGAGCAACTAAAATGATTAGGAATGTGGAACAGCTTCCATATAAGGATTAATAAAACTGGGACTCTTCAGCGTAGAAAAGAGATGACAAAGGGAAGATATGATAGAAGGCTATAAAATATTCACTAGTATGGATAAAGCAAATAAGGAAATGTTGTTTAATACATCATATAACACAAGAACTGTGGGGGGGGCAACCAATGAAATTAATAGGCAGCAGGTTTAAAACAAACAAAAGGAAGTATTTCTTCACATAATGCACAGTCAGTCTGTTTAGCTCTTTGCCAGGGGATGTTGTGAAGGCCAAGACTGTAGCAAGGTTCAAAAAAGAATTAGGTACTAATTCAAAGACACCAATTCTGCCGCCTTCTCATTCTACTCATCTCATAATATGGTTCTGCTACCTACCCCAATAAAGGAGAACTAACAACTTAAAATGCCTTGTTTAAAAATTTTAAGTAACTTTCAAACACCTTGAACAGCAAATGCAACTCTTCTTGTCTGCATAGTAAACACTGGCATTTTTATCCATTTGAATAATCAAAGTGGTGCTTTGCATGCCATCTTGGTTGCAAAGATCTGAACTACTTCATGAAGGTCCACAGTCTGGGCCAGCTCATGCTCTATTGCAGGGGTTGGCAACCCAAATGAGAAGAGCCATTTCTCCACACACACACTGCATGAGCAGGAGGCAGCCAAGCAGAAGCACCACAGACCCTAGAGTTTGCTGCCTAGACCTGAGGCTGAGCCACTTGCCCTTCCTCCTCTCTGCTCCACTGGCAGGGAAGAACAATACTCCCCCCCTACTCCCAGCAAGCCCCGCCTCCTCAGGGAGTGGACAGCAACCAGAGCGGAGCTGTGGCATGGGGGGCCAGGGCCCTGGAGAGGCCCATTCTGAAGATTTCAGGCCACTTTGCACTGGCTGCCCCAGGGCTGAATGGAGGCTGCCTCTGGGTCAAGTGGCCCATGCCCTGCACTCTGCCCTACTAGTGCTAGGGTCTGCCGCACTTAAGCTCAGCTACTTTGTGCTCATGCAGGAAGAGGATGGCGGCAACTGGGTGCCCCATTGCAGCCCAACATCCCTGGAGCTACATGGCAGCAGTTCAAGAGCCACATGCAGCTCCAGAGCCACGGGTTGTAGCCTTTGTCTATACCTATGTTGAGCTTGCATGCATATATTACTTTCTATCCATTTCCTACAGATATGTCTTTCTTTATATAAGTCTAAGAAACCATGGTTCTATAGTATTTTACTTAGCATAAGTAAGTAGGTTAGTATTAGTTCTTTCTAGAAGCTGGTAGTGCAAGAATCCTGCCCATAACTGCCTTGCAAGAATGCAAGGATCCTGCACGTAATTGTTTTACAAAAATGACAGAGTCTTCAAGTAATGAATGAGCAATAGGGTGAAATCCTGTAAACTTTGTAAAAGCAATAGGGTTTGCATTTATCTGCTATGCAACAGAAGGGAGCTAACTAGGTAAAAGGTGATTGTCGGCCTTGCACATTTTGATAGAAAGTACCAGATAAGCTATTTTGATCATGCTTTGCAGGCAAATAGGTGGAAAACATTTCTGCAGACCCACCATAAAACCCACAAGGTGGTAAATAGGAAAATAGGAGAAAGGTGAGGGGAACATTCTGGAAAAAAATACATCAATAACTCCGAACCAATAACCTGAAGGCACCCCAACAGTTTTTTGGTGAAGACCCATATAGGGGGTCAGGAAGAATGAGATAATTCAATCTATTTTTGGAAGGTTATAAAAGGTTAACCCCTTGTACTGTGCAAAAAAAAAAAAAAGATTTTTAGGGCCCTGAAATCGGGAGAGAATTTGAAGCTTCCACTTTCCTGAACCTCAGCTCAGCTATCTCAAAAGAAGATCTTCACAGAATCATGACTCTATTCTACCTTACTTTCTTTTAGATACATTTTTCTGGTTTTATTTTAGCTAAGTAATGTCAGAGCTAACAACTCTACTCTTCAGCTGAACATCTGTATTTCAGGTGTGAGTGTAAGCAAATTATAACCTTATAATTTGTAAGCTATCTTATAGTTTTCTTAGAAATCATAACTGATCATTACTTGTTCTCAGCTGTATAGGATTTGCTGAATGCATTAATATTTACTCTGTTATTTCATTATACTTTTATCAATTAGTGTTCTTATCAATTATATGCTTTCTGCTGTTAGCAATAAAAATTGTTATAAATACCCTAACTCTGTATACTTCTTCTCATCCCAGGAGTGTCCGGAGAGAAAATTAGCTTAAGGTTTGATTTATTTGTGGTCAGACTCTAGAGCAGTACCCTTATCCTTCAAACAGGTTCACTAAAACCCATACTGGCTATTCTAAATTCCAAAGTAATTATAGAATAGGGCTACAGGGTTGCCAACCCCTGCTCTATTGAGATGGTGGCAGGAGTTAAAGTATAATTTGGTGGGCCCCAAAACCCTCCTAAATGTCTGGGACCCCATCCCACAGGTCCAGGCCCTCCTCATGCAGGTCTGGGCCCCCTTTCACCCACCCCAGAAACTGCCCCCTAAAAGCCTGTCCCACCACCCCAGCTACTGCCCCCCACCCAGCTACTGCCCCCATCAGACTCTTCCCCCATATCCTCCTCAGGCCCCATCCCAACCCCTTTTTCCCACCCCACCCCCTGCATGGTTTCCCCATCAGCTGCCCCCCCCCAGACCCTCCTTACCCATGCTGCCAAGATGGCTTAGGAGCTGGGCCTGGGGGAGAGAGGCTGCAGGCAGTGCTGGCCAACCAGCAAGAGGGGGCTTGGGCCTGAGATAGGGTCAAGGCCACGCACACCACTGGGCCCTGCAGGAAGGGATGGGGCTGCCACAGGCTCCAGGTGGTGCCGGTGCGTTCTTTCTATTTTTAGGGGGCTCCAGAACACAGCATTCTGGCACATTCTCATATCTTTTCAGGGGCTCCAGAATGCAGCATTCCATTACATTCCCCTATTTTTAAGGGCTCCAAAATGCCATTCTGGTATGTTCCAGCTAACTTTAACCCCTGGATGGTTGCAAGGCTGACAAGCCTCTCTTGCGTCATTGTGGAGCATAGATGTGATTTTATTAACGTCAGCTTGGTGAAGCTGTGTTCTCTACTGGCAAATGTTACAGAAAGTGTTAAAAGTATGTGCAGAGCAACAAAAGAATTTGGAAAGAGGGTGGTCATCTTATTTGTGCACATATATTCCAGAACAATGTTTGGAGTTGATCCTGCTGAAAGACATCTTGAAAGGGCTTTCAGGTCATCATCCAACTCACTAACATCAATATCGAGCATGTCATCATGTGTCAACACTGTCTCTAGTGCCCTGCATTGCTGATGTAGGTCTTTTTCAGGTATGGTGAGGTATTTTGGAATATCATACAACATTTCAAACATAGTGCTGTGCTCCGTGAGCTGCATGAAAATTTCTTCAACTGATTGTATTGCACAATCTAGCACCTGATTAAAGCATTCAGCTTCAAATTGTTGTTTGGGGTCTCTTATGGGATTATCCCGTGCCTCATAATCAAAATGTCTTCTTCTTTTGTGACTCTTGTATTCTTGAATGGGTAGGAAAATAGCTTCAGTGTGAAGTTCCTCTGCCAACTTCTGTGCACTCTCCAGAATATTTTGAAATCCCTCATCTGACCAGTAAGGCTGTAGATATGACTTTCCTTTGTCCAGTTGTTCCATTGCCCCAAAAATATATCAAGGTCAACACCCTGAAGTCTGTTGCTTACAACATTTTTTTCAAACAGTATGTCATGCCACAACACATGCCACACAGAGATTTGAAGTTATGTATGTTTCTGGTGATTTCATTTTTCTCTGCCATTGGTTTCTCATGAACAGTTCTTGTCATAGCATAATCCTCCATAATGGCAACTATGGCATCATCTATCTTCCCAATTTGGTATTTGATGGACTTTATCATCTCCACTCAACTTTCCCATCTTGTGACACTCAGTGGTCTCAGTGTCAGAGAGGATGTTCCCAGATTTGCTCCAAAATTTCCCATTGATGAGTTGATGCAGAGAAAAATACATAGATGCTTTGAATTACATTAAAAATTCAGCAGCCTCACTAGAAGCTGATGCTGCATCACTGATCACCAAGTTCAATGAATGAGAACTGTATGAGACAAAAAAGCATGAGGGTTTAACTCTCAAATCCCTGTCTGCACTCCTCTGTTCTTTCATCTCAGGTTGGCACCATTACTGTAGCCCTGACCTCTCATGTCAGCTATTGCAACTCCCATATCTTCCAGCTTTTTAAGAAGCACATGTGTCATACCAGCTCCTGTAGTATTGTCAATGGCAATAAATTCTAGAAAATGCTCTCTGACTTTCACCATTGCAGGGACATTTTCACTAGGTTCTGTTGTTGTTACAACATTCACCATTAAAGACATTTGTTCCATATGGCTCATGTCAGGTGTGCAGTCCAGAATAACAGAGGAATATCTTGCTCCCTTCAGATCTGCCACAATCTTCTGCTTGACTTTTGTTGCTAGGAACTGTATGATCTCATCTGGAATTGTTTTGCCAAGGTAGTGGTGTGTGTAGATTTCTTGGGTGGTAACTCTTCTTAGATGCTCCTGGAGTGCAGCAGCAAAATCAGCCATCAGCTCTGCAATTTTAAAGAAGTTCCTAGTGTTTGGCACATACAGCTAGTCTAACGTGCCATGCAGTGCTAGGTTTTGGGTAGCAAGCATTCTTACAATGGGAATGAGCCATTTCAGAACATTTTGCTAGTAAAGAGACTGTAATGCAATCGTCTCTTGAAGTTGATCATCTATGGTGGCCTTTATCCTTATTCTCGTCTCAAGCTCTTTCCCCCTATGGAATGCTCTCTGATGATTTGCTACCTTCTCATGGCATGCCAGATTTCTAGCTAGATTTTTCCAGTCCTTTGCTCCTGTGGAACCCAATGTGGCTGGAGCATTAGACTGGAAGAGTTTGCAACAAACACAGTATGCAACATTCTGGGGTTTTGAGTACATAAGCCATGGCTTCTCCACTTTGTCAGCATTAGAGATTTCACATCAGTAATGTGTTGGATGGAAACTTCTATTTTCATTGTCTTTGGGAAACATACGGTTTTTCACTTGCTGTGGCCCATGCAGTACAAGGAAGTCCCTCAGACTACCGCTCAAATGGGTCCACCATCCTCGATCATCTAGACCAGTGGTTCCTAACCTATGGTCTGGGGACCCTGGGGATCCACAGCCATGTTGCAGGGGTGAGGTTTGCAGAGCATCTCCCTACTGGGGCCAGAATCCAGGTACAGCCCTGATGCTCCCCACCAGGGCTGCCTTTCTCTGCCTGTGGCCAGATCCTGGCAGGGAGATGGGGATGTGATGGCTCCTTGGCAGTGGCAAGGGCAGGGGGCCATAGCTGCCTCGGCTCAGCACCCCAGTGGCGCAGGACATGGTGGCAGTGGCACTGCTCACCAGCTGTCCCAGCAGCATTGCCAGAGTAGTGTGGGCCAGATTACGTAATCAGTCAGGGGGAGCCGCAAAGATTTTTTTTGTTAAAAAGGGGTCCCCAGCCTGAAAAAGGTTGGGAGCCACTGATCTAGACTGAAAGAACTAAACTCAGCAGAAGCTGTTTCTTGAGACTCCACCACACTCTTCTCTGATCTACGCCTTTCTTCAGGAATGTATATGGTTACATCCATTTGAGACAGAGACATAGATGCTGCAGTGGCTATCAGGTCACCTGCAGTCTAATTACCTGGAGGATCAGGCATCTCCTAAACTCTCACTTTCTCACTGGGGTCAGAAGGCTCACCATGAACATTTGTATCTATGTATCTCAGGAGAGCTCCTTCCTACTTAGATAGAAAAACTTCCTTTTCTTCCTTTCTTTTGCTGAATGCTGCCCCAGAGGTGTGTTTTCTTTTTTTGCTCATGACTGCTGTTCTGTGCCAGGTATAGTGGCTCTCAACACTCAGTTCAAGGGGACAAATAAGCAGTCTGGTAGCAGGGCCTGAGTGAGGCACGATATCAGCATCTTAAGGGCCTAACTGGCTCCTACTACCAGAGCCATAACACTTTGTTTCAACGCCCCTTGCAACAGGTGGCACTTGGGGCCAGCGGCGCCAAACACAGCCTTTAACAGAGTTCTGGCACACATGGGACAAAGCCCCGTTCACCGCACCATAGGTATGACCCTGCCTACTACTTTAGTTGACTGCCTGTTCTCCTCAAGTGGGTTCAGGGAAGCAGCAGGAAACAGGAAGCTCCTGAGAAGTTGCTGTTAATCAGTACAGGTTCCTGGGGGCGCTAGAGAGGTACAGAAGAGACTCCTCCTTCTCTCTCCCTGAAGATCCTGGTGCTTTCTGTTACTCCCTCTCACCTTCTCTCCTGCCTGTCTCTGGTGTCCTCCTTCCTCCAGCACATCATCTCTGCACATCTAGGGCAGAGAGAGACTACATATGCACCATCAGCAGACGTAATTCTCTACACTCAGCTAGACCAAATAGTGCTCTTAATTCTTAGAAAGAGTTCACACCACCAATCAAAATACCTGACTCCTCCCCATCCCATCCTCTTTCAACTGAGAATCAATCTGACTCTGACCCCCCCGCCCATTTAGTGAGTTCAGTTCAGTCATTCCAAACAGCAAATAAATTGGTAATACTGCATGTTACTAGCTAACAACGGGTGGGAGAGTGAAATTGGGGGAGGGTAGGGAGCTCACTGGAGTTGCTTTTCAAGCAAATCATTGCAGTATCTAATATGATTTGGTGGTCTGTAGCAAACATAAACTACCACCCCATCTATTGCTTAATCTGTTATGACATTGACTGACAGCATAATGCTCCTTCACCTCATTCTTAGAAATGGCTGATCAATTTTAGCTGAAACTTTTTTAAAAATTCAGCCTTCAAGAGATACCTAGCATGAAAAATTTCAGTCCAAACAGTTTGTAATGCTGTCAGGGTCTAGGGGCCTGTTTATGATTATCTTTCATATTAATATTTCATATTTGCAATAACTCATATGTGATATGCCATGTTTGGTACCAATAGAAAGGTTGTAAACTGCCAGGAATTATTATATGTTGTATAGGTAAGTGTCATGTCTGTATTAGAAGTCAGGAATATATTTGTTTTATGTGTTTCCAAGTTATTGTATTCTAAGGCATTCCCAGACAGGGGGCTGTAAAACCATTGTCCTCTTAATGGCCCATTACAGAAGCTTCCAGCTACAGGGGAACTAGGGAGAAACCTGCTCGATGAGTCACCCAAGCTGACCATGTGACTCACGGCAAGGACTCTGAAAGTATGGGAAAAGCCACAGGGGATAAAGGGCAATGGCCCCATCTCCATTTTGTCTCCAGTCTGTCTGCAATCAACACCCTCCTCTGGAACTATTCTTCTGGGACTGAACCAAGGACCGCAACCCACCTAGGTGCTGGGCGTATACTAGAGGCATTGTACTAAACTGCAAACTGGAAATTCTTCAGGGACCTGCTTTGTATGGACTCTAAATCAGGAATAGGATTAACATGAAAACTACAGGCTCTTTCAGGACTTGCTTTCTATGGACTCTCAATCATTTGTATGTATGTAATTCCCTTTAACATCTTATATTTTGATTCTTTTTTATTTTAAACTGTTAGTTGTAGTTACTAAAGGAGTGGCTGGCAGCATGGTATTTTGTGTAAGATCCAAGTCTATATTTTTCTGGGTGATGTGGCTGGCCCTTTGGGGTCAGGAGAACATATTTCTTTAAAAGACCCAGTGGCTAGGTGGGGACTGGCATAGCTGATGTGCATTAAAGGGGGCTGTTTCTATTTTGTTATGCTTGGTGATGACCAGAGTGGGGAATCAGAAGCATGTTTTGTTACTGACTGGGAGACTGATTTACATACAACCTGTCAATAGTTTGGGAGGTTTGACCACTGGTTTTGCAGTTTACCCTGATTTTTGCACATTCAGTAGGTTATGTCAGGAGGCCTGGGTCACACAATTACAGATTGGCAGAGATAAGCAACCAAAACCAAGATCTCACAATGAAAACTGTTGGGCAACCTGAACTATAGACTATCTGTACCACCTACAAACAAACATACCAGTTTAGGTGGATATAGAGACAGCTGGAGTATAATAGTTTCAGTTACATTCACAACTAGTTTATTATTTGCTCAAAGTAAAATATTGCAAAGGGGTAAAAGGTGTTTAACATCTCTGGGCTATAAACATATAAATGCGGGCGTATCTCAGACAAACCTTTGGTAAAGACAAATTTTAAGCCCAGTTATATCTGGTGTGATCTTCAACACTCTATCCATGGTATGGAAGACATTCCAAGTTTAAAAATTAAATGGCATTGTTCATTATATGCTTTATTGATATGTTTGAGTGCCAGTGTGAAAGATTGAAATTGTAGGTTTACACAATAAAAGGTAGGAGAAACATCTGGAAACATATCAATATCAGTAATTGGGTTGCATTCCTATGTACATTTCATTAATCCATTCTAAAGAGAACTGTAAATGATCTGATCTGTTTTCAGTTTTTAAGATCAGCACATTGGGTCTCCTACTATGGCAGGTATATGGAATAGTATCTGCTGCTGTATATGAAAAACCTGTACAGTTAGCAGCAGATTAATTAAATGGAACCCTGGGCCCTGACTCCAGGGAGGCCTTGCCTTCTCAAGCCCAGAAAAAAATATATTGGATGCCTGCCAGTGAAAGCACCTGTTACATGTGGGTTAGGCTGGTCTGCCATGCCCCAGCACACCCAGCCCCCATGGCTGGCTGGTCTACAGGTGACACTGGGGCCCCCCAGTGCAGCCAGCAGGTCTGCCTGCACAAGCCCTAATGCAAGCATGCTAAGTGGAGCCCTGCCCCCCGGAAGGACAACACCGTGGTGGGGTAAGGGATCTACAAGAGTGGGCAGCCCCAAGTCCCCAGGAGCCTTTATCCAGCCCTTCATACAATCCTTTAGGGAAAAAAAAATAAAGGAGAAGGGATGTTTACAGTAAGACACTCAGAGTGTCTTTCTAGTGTCATGGCAATTCCCTAACTGAGTTGTGATGTTGCTGGGTTTTGGGATTGTTTATTATTATCTTTCATATTAATATTCATATTTGCAATTATCCATATGTAATATGCCATGTTTGGGACCAATAGCAATGGTGTAATCTGCTAGAAATGATTCTATGGTTTATGTGTAGGTGTCATACCAGTATTAGAAGTTAGGAATATATTTGTGTTCCAAGTTTTTTGATCCTAAGACAATCCCAGGATGAATTACTTCAACCACTCCATTGGCTCCTTAATGGTCCGTTATGGAAGCTCCCAGGTATAGTGGGCCCAGGGAGAAACCTGTTGAACCACTAAGATTTGCCCTTGTGACTCAACTCCATTTTGATTCCAAAGACTGCACAGCATGGGGAAGGAGAGAGGCGATAAAAAGCAGCAGCCTCATCTCCATTTTATCCTCAGTCTCCAGTCTACAACTAATACCCACCTCCAGAACTATTCTTCTGCAACTGAATGAATGACTGAGACCCACCCAGGTGCTTCAATTTAAAATGGGATGCAAGCAATGCACCTGTCTTGTGAACTAGGAAAACCTGAGGCACAACTTTGTCTCCTGGGTATGCGTGGCTCCCCTCATTCAATCCAGTTCTTAATAAGACAAATCTATCCCAGCTTTCAGTAAGGTTGGACATGAACTCCTTAGCTCAAGTCTATCATTAATTGGAACACACTGCTAGCCAGTAAGAGTAGAAAAATATGAAAACAGTGCAGCAAGACTGATTTAAAGAGTGCAGGCTAGTAGATTGGTGTCAGGAACAGTCATTATGGAGCAATTCCATATGTCTCTGGTTTGCCAAGCCATAGAGCTAATGCAGGATATCTTGGGGAAAACACACAGATCTATAGGGCAAGACTGCACATGCACTAGCCAAACAAGACAATAAATATAGTCTGTTTTAGCCTAGCAAGTCTTCACCGAGCATGTGAACTGGGATTTTTCACAGGCTAATGTCTCAGACAAATGTGTATGGATTTTGTTGAGGGTCATGCAATTGTGACACAAAGGCTCTCCTCCTGCCACATTTATAGCCCCTGCTTCAGTGAAGAAGGCTGTTAAAATTTCTCAAAGAGAGGGTCACCAGCATTTTTTAATGCAGATAAAACAGTATTTTTTTCCTTAGCCTCAGTCTCAGTAACAACTGCAACATTTGGCTAAAATTCTTCAAAAAATTTAGTCTGAGGTACATATCATAGAATCCTAGGGTTGGAAGGGACCTCACAGGACCACTCCCACTAAACCATCCCAGTCATGGTCTTGTCCAGCTGGGCCTTAAACACCTCCAAAGATGGAGACTCCACCACCTCCCTTGGCAGCTCATTCCAAGGCTTCACCACTCGCCTAGTAAAAAAGTTTTTTCTAATATCCAGCCTTGACCCCCCTAACATCTCCCTAATATCTGGTGCAGTTCCAGTTTGGCAGTTATACAAAACAGGGAACAGCCTTCTGTAATTGAAGGTCTCTAGCATCCATAACAATATGCAGTATGACTTGTTCAAATTACAATAATTTACAATAATAATTAAGCACAGCCAATAGCCTAGTGAACAGAAGTACCTGTATCCTAGCTTTTGGCCTATGTACCTTCATAGTGTTGACCTTACAATCTATCAAACTTCTTATATCACCAGCTAATGAGAGTGAAAAAGAGTGAATAACTTTCATCCTAAACAAACAAAAGAATTCCCCTACATAATCTGCCATTTCAGACAGGGAATTCAACAAATGAAGTAAGCTAAATACAAGGCAAATGAGACATGTAACTGTTGATGGTGGGGTGTGGCATAATGTTGCACCCACGTTGGCAAAAAAAAAAAAAAAAGAAAAGAAATAAAAATATAAACACTGTGACGCTGTCTAGATTTAGGGGATCATTTATGATTATTTTCCATATTAACAATATTTCATATTTCCAATAATTCACCAGTGATATGCCATGTTTGGCACTAATAAAAAGGTTGTAATCTGCCAGGAATGATTCTGTGGTTTATGTAGAGTTGTCACATCTGTACCAGAAGTTAGGAATATGTTTGTTCTATTTGTGTTGTGTGAGTTATTGGATTCAGGGACACTCCCAGACTGGAGTCCTACAACAACTGTTTCCCTGATGGCACATTAGGGAAGCTCCCAGGTATAGTGGGCCCAGGGAGAAACCTGTGGAGCAACTAGGACTTGCCCATGTGACTCAGCTCCATTTTGATTTGCAAAAGATCCACACAGCATGGGGAAAGACAGAGGCGATAAGCAGCAGCAACATCAACTCCATTTTGTCTTCAGTCTCCAGTCTACAACCAATATCCATCTCTGGAACTATCATCTGTGACTGGACAAAGGACTGAGGCCCATCCAGGTGCTGGGTGTCTTCCAGAGGAACTGGACAAGCCTGGGAATGCCAAATTCTTCCAAGGACCTACTTAACATTGACTTATAATCATTTGTACATATGTGCTGCACTTTGACCCTTAAAATCCCATATTTTGTTTCTTTCCTTTTCATAGGAAAGCTTTGGTTTCAGTTACTAAAGGATTGGCTGGCAGCGCTGTATCAGATGACATCAAACAGAGCAATACCCCACTCTAACTGTATTAGACAGAAAACAAACAAGCCAGGGATGGGAAGAATACACTGGTGAATGGCACACTCCTATTTAATGTGTGGTGTGCAAAGGAGAGAGCACATGTTTGCTTTTACCCTCCCTGGACAGCTGACCTAAACAAATGTTCTTTGCCCACAAACAGAGACCTTTCACGGGGAACAGCTGGCAAGCTTTGTGAACAAATGGTTCATTTCCATCTTCTTTCATAACCTGCTGTGACATTCCTTTAATACAGTCTGAACTGATGAACTGTTGTGTCACCCCAATTCCCCATTTCTGCAGCCTGTCTTACCCTACTCTGCTGTGAGAACCCCATTCCTGGGCTGCTCATACAAAGCCTCCTGCAGGGGAGGTCTTAGTGATTCTGGGGTTCTGGGCAAAAGTCAAGGATGGTTTCCCCACATGCCTCCCCCCAGCCTTGTTGCTGCATCACCAGGGCCCCGCGGGCCTCTCTGTGGCACTTGCTCCTCCCCACCCAGGCCTTGCCAGCCCCCCCCATCAACTCCCTCCCAGGCCTCTGCCACCCACACCTCCCCAACCCCTTTGCCCTCTCCCAGCCTTCCACCTCACCTGGCTGACTAGAGCTGCCAGAGCATTGTCGCTCCCTGGCCCAGCCACTCCCGCTGTGGCCCGCACATCAGCATGTTCCAGGCTGGCGGCCGAGTGATTTAGAGGCAGTCCCAGCTCCCAAAATCTGCCCCATCCCAATGTGCAGGACTCACCAGCATTGGGCTCTGGGCAAGTGCCAAGGCTGCCCCAAAGTCAAGACTGTTGATGATCTCCGGAAAACAAGTTGCTCATAATTGAGTGAGTGAGCGCTTCTGGGTAAGCACTCTTTAGATTATGCCACAGAATGACCACAGCTAATACCCCAAGTCCCAGATGCAGCCCAGGGCACTTCCTTCTCACAAGGTTCAGTGATGCTCACTGAACAGTGTAAGCTCATAGGGTATGTCCACACACAGTCTTTAAATCAAAATAGTGCAGATTACTTCAATTTAAAAGATTGCAGGTCCACACAATGTTTCCTTATATCAAGATAAGGAGCTCCCTTATCTCGCAATAAGGAAAGTCATTCCAATATAATAAAACCTAGCATTATATCGAAATGATGGTTAAATCAAAACTGTTATTTCTAAATAATGCTGTGTGTTATTTCAATTTAACTGTTATTTCGATTTAACACTTTTGCCATTCTCCTTCCCAGCGTGTTGTCCTTTTTCTATATTTTGGGTGGGGGCACGGCTCTCCCTGGGGGCTATGCAGCCACACCTCCCATGGTGCCCCTCTCCTAAATTGAACTAGCAAGTCCTGTCCATGGACATGCTAATTCAATTTGAGTTTCTAGCAGGGACATGGTAAATCAATTTACCTTAAATCAATTTAATGATTTACAGTGATTTCATTAAATCAATTTACCTTAAATTAGTTTAACAGCCTAAGTGTGGACATAGCCATATAACTTTGTGAAAAACATCTTACATGACATACTTTGCATTAAACCCGAATACACTGTAAAGGTCAACATGGTAATGCAGAGCATCACACTTGCACTGCTTTAAAAGTAGGTGTTTCTTTCCCTGTGGGCAGCCCCATTCACAAAGCATAATGTCATTTACTGTCTATGTTTCTGGGAAACGTGGTCAATGTTTAACCTTTTTCCATGCAGTAGTATGGGTTTATAGAAATCTTTTGTAGCCTGCAAAATGCCTCATTCTCCTACAATGTATGTGCAGCTCCTGCCTAATGTCTCTAGGATACAGCACTTTACTGGAGTTTTCATACTGAATCAGTTGAATCAAACCATGAGCCATATATCTCTTTAGCTGGGCATTTCCGTGAAACCCAGATTGGCCTACTTTTTTTTAAAACTCCTCCTTCCATTAGCCACAAGGGTAGGGAGGACTTTATGGGAGTGTTGTAAGAGTACTGTTGTGCTCTGACAGGTTCCAGATGTAGAAGTAGCTATGATTCTCTTAGGTGCACTGTGCCTTTATGTGTAAGATGCCTGCCTGCTACAGGATTCAAGTGGAGGCTCCTGTAATGTTTCAGATACGTGCTCTTTGGCTCTCTGTATAATTTTATAAGTTTTTCTTGCTTTGCATGCTCTTTTTATTAATTGAAAATCAAAATAATTTAGACTCAAAGTGGATGCTCTGAAATATATATATATATATATATATATATATATATATATATATATGGGGAAAACACAATACTCCCCGTCCTTTAAACCCTACCACCACCACCACAGCGTCATATCAAAGAGCTTAACTCTGAATTTCATATTCATTCATGGCAAACAGCTCAGCAGAAGGCAAAATTTCCTACTAGTGAAAAGTTTGTTACATTCTCCTTACAGTACCCTTTGTCACCTCTCCCCTGTGTTTTTGCAGTGTCGCTAGTACTACCCCTTTGTCACACTATGCACCCTCCTTACACCTCTAGAGTATGATCTGTGTAACTTTCCTGTTCAGTTTTGCAATGTAATTGTATGGTTTAAAGCAAAATATGCATGCAAGGTTCCTTTTTGAATGCTTATGACATGCTCTGCATTATTGTTAGGGTATCATGGTTCCTGAAGCATCATACAGATGTACTATGTGAAACATATCCCCATGTTGACAAGTTCCAGAGGATAGTCATGTTAGTCTGGTTCAGCAAAACAAGCAAGGAGTCTTTAAAAGTGCCACAAGACTCACAAATGTATTTATCACATGAGCTTTCAAGTGCCTGACAAAGCAGGATTTCTCCCACAAAAGCTTGTGCATTAAATAAACGTGTTAATCTTTAACAGTGCCACAGGATTCTTTGGTTTTTTGGATGCCCCATGTATGTCACATGCCTCGCAGGGAGAGGGGAAGAGAGAGGCAGGGCAGAGGAGCAGAAAAACACTCTCAGCACATACACGGAAGAAGTACGTGCCAAAGACTGCAAATTAAGCATCCTAGCTCAGGAAACAAACATCGTTATACAAAGGATCGTCTGACCCCAGGAGGGGGGGTGCATTTGGAGAAAGAAATGCACATACTGTTTCAGGCTTTTTGCCAGCAAAACTCCATCTCGAAACATCTCCATTTACAAGAAAGGACTGGGCCCTGCCCATGGCAAGGAAGAGACTAGATGGAAACCATCATAGCTGAATTTGAGTGGTGAGCTGAACGTGAGTGTAGTAGTGATTTTAGGTTAAATTACAAGTTACCATTTATTTGCTTGTGGCAAACTCATGACTCATTGATTAATTGATTTGCTATATACTCACTTAAAATCATGTTCTAATTAATAAACCTGTGTTTGCTTTATCTAAAGCTATGTGAAGTTTGGAGAGAGCATGGATGTGTGGAGGCCTAATTTGGCACAAGGGCTGGTTGCATATCAGTTTCTTTGTTAACCCAAAGGACAGAAGCAAATGAGCCTAAAGTAATCTTAGAAGTGTCCTGATCTCTGCAGGATGGTAGTTCCCCTTGTGGTATCTGGGGAAGTTCTCTGGGGAACCATCCCCTGAGTGGCTTGTGAGCACACTTCCGCTCCCTGGGACCAATTACACACAGGAGACTGGTGCGGACTGACCCAGGAGTGAGGGTACATCTAGCAAAGTGGGATAAGTAGGGGGTCCAGGGAAGTGGGTGATCAGGGAGGCACAAGGGCATGCCAAACCAGTTTGCAGAAGGAAAACATCACAGCCATATTCTTAGAATATGCCACCCTTCCCCCATTACTTGTCAGCTGTTCTATTTTTAAAAGCCCACTTCTTCCATAGATCTTCTCTACTCTGTTTACTTCATCTGTTTCTGTTCTTTCAACTCCTTAATAGTCTTTCTGTATTTTGCCTTGTCTGGGTTCAAGTGTGAACTCTTCATGGCAGTGACACTGATTTGTATCATGTTTTGTAAAATTCCATATGCACGCATGACACTACATTGATAATTAACATTAAGACCCTACAATCATTCCGGCGGAGTCCAGAGTCAAACCCAAAGCCTAGAGAATAGATTCTTTTCTAAGCCTCTGCCATCTTAATCCTGATGTTTTAATTCTCCCCGCCATTAAACAATGAGAGCAGAAAGAATACATAATCATAATCCCAAAGAAAAGTAAATGTCCCTCAAATGCTCTTCCTCATTACACAATTAATTCCTAAAAGGATGTTTATAGAAAGTGTAAGATATTTCTGCAGTGGGAAAGTGACAAGTCTTTATCTTTTTAAAGGTACAAACTAAAAGAAGTCCACCAAACAGCATGGAAAACTCTTTCACACACTGGTATGGGAAGAGCCTTAGGACCAAGAGAAGTTACTGAGAACCCCATTGTGCTTTTCTATAAAACAACCTCAGATGGAGCAGCCTCACTCCCCTAAACCATATTATACAGAAAATAATTCAGAGACAGAAAGAACAGGCCAGGGAAAGTGCACTTCCATTTTATGGACTGGTATGCAAAGCGGAGAGTATTTATAAAGGTGTTGACTTCTGGTTTTGCCATTGCGTGCCCCTGCCTAGCTTCTGGAACAAATGATCAAGTCTGACTCCCCTCCTCTCCCATATGGTTTCTCCATGGAGTACCCCCCCAGACACACCTGCCTGGCTTCTGCCAGGGGCCAGGGCTTAGTTGCCCCCCTTCCAACTTCTACCAGAGACCAGGAAGGTGGGTCCAGCTCTCACCGCTCCCCTAGTTTCCCCAGGCAGCAGCTGCCTGCCGGGGGTTTCTGGGAGCCAGGGCTTAGTTTTCTCTACCCATCCTTGAGCATCTGCTGCTGGGGACGCCAGCTGGTGTCCAATTTTTCAGTGGCTCCACATTGTCCACCACTATGCACTTACCCTCCTCGCCCTAGCCAGGAAGTCGGGTTTCCTCTGATACGACTAAGTTGCTGCCTGGAGTCTGACCTGGAGCCTGAGACGATGCCAGGAGGGAAAGCTGCAGGCTTCAGCCACACATGATGACTGCTTGCAAGGCACGTTCACACAGGTATGCAGGGAGGTGCCTGCAGAGAGCCACAGGATGGCCCAGAGTATGTCCCCAGGTGAGCAGCAGCAGGAGGAGCTGGCTGGCTGTGTGTGCTGATGTCCTAGGACACCATCTGTCCCCAAGCCTCTTTTCCTGTTACACAGCACCATGGGGTGTGGCATGACTTAGGAGTTGGCTCTCACCCCTCAGTGTCCCTGGGTAGAGCAGCAGCCCAGGGGGGTTGTGCTGTGTTTAAGGCCTTGTCTACACCTGGAAAACAAGTCAAGTCAACTTTCAGCCATCACTATAATTGCAGCAGTAACATGGCTGAGACGTACATGCTTTGCTTAGCTGGATGGAGTGTACCCTCACTCAAAGCGCTTACACTGACCTAAGGGGCAGCTGAGAGACATCTCCCATTTCCCTGCTGGGAGCCTCTGTGCTCCCAGTGGGCTGCCACTTCACACAGTGCCTGGTCCCTGGGTGCCATGAGCCCATGCACTCCAAGCACCCAGCTAGGAAGCTAGGCAGCAGGTTCCCACATTCCAGGAAGGAGTCCAGTGGCAAGCTTCCTGAGCCAAGGTCAAAGCCAGGCAGCTCTCACATCTCCAAGTCCCAGCCCTGGGGCAGCCTCTCACACTCAACAAGCTGGGTTCACAGGAGGGTGGCAGCCTTTCATGCCTCAGCTCAGTCCTGTAGCCACCCAGACTACTTGTTAATATCACTGCCCTCCTTTAGCTGTCAAATTGACTAGTATGGCAACCCTCCCAATGCTCTAAGGGGAGCTTTATTTTGTCCAAAAATCAGGGCAGCTTGTCAGCAGGGAAGTGACTGTAGTGTATACACTAGCACTGTTTTGTCAACAAAAACTCTCTAGAGTGGACCTGGCCTCAGTGACAGCCCCTGCTCAGGTGCCCGTAAAGCCCATTTTTTTAAGTCAATGAACAACTAATGGGCACAGTCAGCAGCTGATAGGTAAGGAGAGGGTGCAAAAGAATATATGCAGCAGCCTGCATGAAAAAGCTAATGGCCACCTGCCAACAGGACTATGCAAGCTGCAGGGCTTTCAGCTGGGAGCTGGGGCACAGGAGGGGCTCACCCCACTTGCTGAGTAGTAAGGCTCCAAGTCTGGGACAGAAGGCTACTGCCATGGCAAATTGCAGGTGGCTAGCGCTACGCTGCCAGACCTGGGGTGAGCAGCTCCTGCCAGGGTTTGTCCAAGCAGGACGGTGGAGGCTGCAGCTGGGCTGGGACCTGGGGTGCTAGCAAGATGCAGGCTGCTGCCAACCCAGCTTCAGCCAGGGTGCAGGAGGCTGTTGCTGGGCTCCAAGCTGGGATGTGGAACACTGACAGCAGATGCTGAACACCCACTATCTGTTTTCCGTAGGTATCTCAGCCTTTCAGCACCCATGGAGTTGGTGACTATGAGTTTTTAGCTTTTTTTTGCTACCTGGCTATTTGGCCCCTGTAAACTTTCTCTGCCTGTGTACACATGCTGTTCAAGAGGGCTCATTTCTTTTTCATTACATGAAGTTTAAATAGTAAAAAGTCGGTAGTTTGATTTGTTCAAAGAGCATGTCATAATCTTATCAGTCTTTGTTGTATCCATTTTTATAGCTTATATGACAAATATTTAACCCTCTACTATGCCTGTGTGTGTCAGTAATAACCTTTTTAGTTTAGCGTGTTCTTTATCCTGGTTGTATAAATTCCAGTTTGCTTCCCAATCATTCCTTGTCCAAACAATATTATGAGTTTGATACTGGTTCAACCCCAAATCAACATTCTTTTACCTAAAGCACGGAACAATTGTGAATGCTCTAGAAGGTGAAATATTGCCACAGGGTACCTCATTAGCTGTGTGACCTTTTCTGATTTTCACTGGCTCAGTGCTTAAAATGGTGTGAGGAGAGACTACAAGGAGTAATTGACCCTGCTAAAATAAATAAATAACTGAGTATGGTGACTGGTGATGCATTTTACTCAGTGTCTTACTAAAGTTGCTGCTCCCAGATTATGCTAGACCACTCAGTTGTTTTGGACTGCTTTAAGCACTGCCGCCACTTAGCACTCCCATTACACACACTTTTGGATCTCACATTCTTGAAGGTGAAGTTTAATTACGTATATTTAACTTAGTTTGCATAACCATAAATATTAATTATGACAAAATTATCCATGCTATGCACTTGACAGAGAATTCCACTGGGGCCGGGATCTATGAGGTAGGACTTCTTATTTGTCCTAAATGTCCCAGAATTCTCCTTAATCAAATTCTACATTTCCTTTGGTATCACGAGGCATAAGAAAAAAGAAAGGACTGATCAACTTTCATTATATCCTTCAGATATTTGTCTCCCTCAGTTAAGTCTTTCTCTAATGACTGTTCTTATAGCACATACATCATGATGCTATCTTAAAAAGTGTACTCAGAGATATAGAAATACTCTTTTTAATCTCCAGTTGGGCTTTTTGTCCTGGGGCATTTTTGCAGGAAGCCTGATTAAAGAAATAGGTTTTATATTTTGCTCCGAAGGGACAAAAATTCATAGTCAGTCTTATCTCTTCCACAACTGAGTTATAAATTCATGGACCAGCTGCAAACATAGCCCTCTGGCCTGCACAAAAGAGTATCACTTACAGCTGATTCGCAGGGGAAAAAATGAGGGAGAAATTTCTAATGCCCTATTTTTTTAAAAAATTCTTCCATTTTAATAAAATTTTGAAATTCAAAATAAATGTCATACTTTAAAAACTTTTGACAAGCTCTATCATTAATCAACACTGGAACTGAGGAATTACTGAAGTTTTATTGATTTTCTTCCCCAAGTCTTACACATGAAATTTCATCAGAATTCAAAAATTCGAAAAATTTCAACTGGGTCCATTTTGAAGTTGACAGTTCCATTGTTCCAGAGCATCACAGCTGTCATGGTCATGCAGAATGAGGTGTTTCTTCAAGTAACCTGGGCCAAATCTCAATTTTGACACAGTAATCCCACTGTGAGCCACTGAAGAATATTGAGCACTGTAATGATGTGCCCCATATTGCTAAACAGAGAATTTGGTCTCTTTGCTATGTCTACACCAGGAAGCTTAGTTCGGACTTCCTTAGTCCAAACTATGCAGTTGTGGGTTAGTTCGAACTAACCACAGCTTTTTAGTTTGAACTAGCTGTGTTTTTTAGTTCAAACTAAAACTAAAAAAGCATGGCTAGTTCAAACCAGTGGCATTGCTTGGGGGGGAGGGGGGGGGGCTCAGAGGGCCTCAGCCCTGCTGAAACTCAGGAGCAGCCCCCAAGTAGCCCACCACTAAACTGCACAGGGGTACACCGTTGCTCCCCCACACAAGGAATGCTGCCAGGCTGTAGCCTGTACCCAGCCAGAAGACAGAGTCTTGCAGCTGAGAGGGAGCTGCCCCAGGTTGAGGTTGCAGTTTTTAAAACTCCCTCCCTGGCCTGAGCCTGCTCTGAGCATACTCAGAGCAGGATCATGCTGGGGGCATCAGCATGTGCAATGACCTCGCTCTCTTCCGGTACCAGGTAAAAGGGGCTGGAGGGGGGGTGTCTGGGGGCAGGCACGCCAGTCCAGTGGGGAAAGGGCACGGGGGTGCAGGTCAGCCTGGGGCAGGGGGGACCTGTGGTGGGATCGGAGGTTCGGGAAGGGCTCATGGGGCCACCGACAAGTGGTGTTGGGAAGGGCTCAGGGTGGGTCAAGGGAATGGATTGGGGCCCTGGCAGCTGTGTGGGCTGGGTCCCCCACCAAATATTTAGGTGAAGCAACACCCCTGGTTCAAACTAAAAGTTAGTTTGAACTAGCATGGCTACATCACGCTAATATTCAAACTAAGCGGTTAGTTTAGTTCGATCTAGCCAAAGACTCGTGTAGACATGGTCCAAATTAGTCCAGATTAAGCCTCCTTAATCCAGACTAATTTGCTAGTGTAGACATAGCCTTCTGAACTAATTGTACATATTATGTTGCATGTTTCCAACCTTAGATACAGAAAACTACAGTCATCAGGCATGGAGGTCACAAATAAATGGATCATCTTGGCTAACTCTGAACCCAACAGAAGAGGAACACCATCTTCTTGCCAGATCAAGGATCTTTCCATGGCTGTGATGGTAGCCTCCATTTCTTCTGTCTGTTTAAATAATCATAGGTTTATGGATTATATAAATCCTCCTGTATTTCTAACTTCTTCCCATTTCCAAGGCCTTTTCAATCTCCATTCTACCATAATTAAGATGAAATGGTCGAACCCTGCCTTTGTTTCATATAATGTCATCTTCTGTATTTTCTATTGCTGTTTTGATTATACAAAAGCATCAAATTTTGTTTAACTGGGCAGATATCTTCACTGAGCTGTCCAAGATGACAGTCCTCTCAAAGAGGAAGAATACTGAAAATCCAGATGCCTTGAGCATATGAGATTTCATTATAGTTGCTTGATGAATATAATCCCTGTGCCAAGTATCTAGTCTTTCTTCCTGTGTGAGAACTGGCTTTTCTATATTCTGTGCTCCTAAGGCACTAAACTTGCACCACAGTGTACTTTTCTGTTCTCCAGTAAAGCTGGTTTCACATCATTATTAAGAGCTTTTCAATCTGGAAAGTCTGAAAAATAACCCCAACAATTTTTCCCTGTTAAGGGGCTCTAAAAATATTAATATTTTGTGTGCGATATATATAGTATTTTCAGCTTGTTTTGTGCATTTTCTCTATTATAATATGCTTTAAGATAAGGTCCTTCCTACTCATCTACACAGCTAAAACATTAATTCAGTTTATCATCTTGCACCTCAAATTACTGCAACATCCTTTTCTCTGACCCTGACAAATTCAAATTTTCCCCTACTCACATCCATTCAAATATCATTTTCCTGACCTGTTGTCGTGACTATGTTACCCCATCTTTGCATCCTCCTTTTAGCTCCTCTCCTATCATGTCAAACAAACTACTTGATCTCACTTTCAAGGCCCTTTGTGGTCAGTTCCCTACCTTATCTCTCATTCATTTCAGAGATGTTGACTCCACTATGGTGCACTGCCCACATGTTAAATTTTCTAACAAACACTCATCTGCTTTTTCCAGTGCTGCCCCACATACTTGGGAGGTGGTTCCCATGAACATCTACAATGCTACCTCACTGTCCTCTTCTCTCAAAACCCTCCTTAAAACTCATTTTCCATGATGTCTACAACAATATTGACAACAGTTAGGCTGCTGGTGTGCTGACATCATTGTTGATCAAGTGGAGCAAGATTGTACCATTGTTTCCTGGTACCCTTCTTCCCAGCATGTTTATCACACTCTCTTGTTGTATACTTAAATTGTAAAGCATCATGGGCCAAAGATCTTTTTGTTTTGTGCACAGTAGGTTCCTGGTCCATGACTAAGGCTTCTAGATGCTACAGGGGCAAACAAACAATGTCATGAAAAACAAATATTGCACTGTATGCAGCTTCCTGTTTTGGGATCAGTTCTACCACTCTTGGTCACCATAAATTGCACATCAAAGATATCAAGCAGATTAACTGTGGAGCAAGGCACTGCCCAGCATCACAGACCAAAAACACTAGATTCCAGTGAATATCCAAATGCCCTTGTTTTAACATCATAAAGTCAACAAATTCCTGAAAAGTCATCTTTTCATTACCACTTTTGTTTTCCCTGAATATGCCTTTAACCTCATCAACCATGCCTACATAGTATGGCTCAGAGCATGTAGAAGTTTCTCCATAAGCTGAGACCAATCATTGCCAAGGACCTCTGGCAAACATCACTTTAATGTAATCATTCAGCAGCTCCACCTCCTAGCTGGAAAAATAGGAATTCAGTATCTGTATCAGTGGAGAATTATGGACCATGTCTTTATTTGTTCCTCCCTGCTCTGATTCTTTGTAAGGAGAAAAACTAGCCCCTTCCAGTTTGCACTTCCCACCTTGGGCACCTCATGGCATGTGAATGTGTGATTATTCTCCACAAAATGTTGCCTGGTAGTTTGAGATTGCCAACTACTTCCAAACAAGAGAAGTTGTACCTCAGGCAGATGGTGTTCAAAGTGGCTTTCTGATAGAAATGATTCATCAGCCCGTCTTCTGTAGGACCTGAAAGAAATGATGTGCAGAAGAAAGGAAGACAATCACTGTGCAATAACCTCATAAAATTGTCTTCTCATTCAGTCACTCAGAGCACCCAGGTTAAAATTCTGAAGAGTTTAACGTAACTCTCCTGCCCCCCCTCCTTCCCTTTATTATTCTGGAGCAGGCCAACACTCACCTGTGCTCCTGGACCCCTGATTTTCTTAACAGTAATAGAGACCCTGAGTATCCCATTAGTGATGTTGGATAGTTTGGAATCTTCTATCTACCACTCTGCTGCAGTCCTTTTACTTGTAAAGGAAATTAAAAATGGCAGTGCATCCACCTGCTTGGGTCCTGTACACACTCACTAGTGTCCCTTGAGATCCTCCAGGACTAAACCAGAGCTTACCTAGTCAATTGGTCTAACTCAAAAAATACCAGTTATAAACAATAGGACATCAGTAGACATTTGTAATCCTTCTGCCAGGGTGAGATGACAGAACAAGGGCCGGGGTCTATATTTAGGGGTTTCCAAATAATGTTATACCACCAACCAGCTCGAGCCTCCAGCCAGCTTTCGGGGAAACCATGCAGTATTCCCTGGGCACCCCAAAGGGGCAATGCTTCCCTGCTTGGAAGCACAACCCTGAGTGTAGTATATAGAACTTTTCATAGTAATAAAAACAGAATGTAAAAGGCCCAATAACAAAAATCAGCACTGATCTGAAGAATCAGTGCAGAACAGGTTCCTAACTTGATCCCACACAGCATAACAGCACATGTGAACTCAATAGCAAAACCAGCACTGATCTAGAGAATCAGTGTAGAACAGGTTCCTAGCAAACCCAGGGCATGTAGAAAACATCTTTCACACCAACTATCCACCCGTGCTACCTGCTGGTCACTTACACTCTCCAGCCCTCTACTGGTTACTTGCACCATCCATTAGCTCTGCCCACTGTCCTCCAGCTCCACCTACTGGTCTCTCAACACTCCACTCTCACCATCTACTAGCTCTGCCCACTATCCACCCAGCTCCCACTATTGGTCACTCACTCCATCTGCTGCTCCTCTTCAGTGATTCAGCTTAGAAGAACAACTTTTCCCTCTTAGTAATTTCAGCTCTTAAACCTCAATTAGCTGCAAACAGCTTGTTCCATTAAAACAACAAAGAAAGATCTTATAAGAAACCTAGCCAAATCTACCATTTGACAATAGGAACCAGAAGATGAGGCAATACCTCAAACATAACCACCAAACTAAATCATACAACCCCCATTCCTATCTTTACTTCATCAGGTTGGAAGGAGGAGGCAACCCTTCTTTTAATATTCTTTCTGCTAAGGGTAGCTTTTGTCCTTTAACCCACCTAAACTGAGTTTGATCAAGCAAGAGAGTAGCATATTAACAAAGACAGTATTTCATATTTGTCTTCATTAGAATTGCAGATATTGACAGATTTGTGATCAGATCAACCCAAATACCATTACCCATATTGCCCTGCACCTGTAGTGTTATCTATGCTAATATGTTCTTTGTGCTCATGCAAATACAAAACCCATGCAGATTAGTTGACCCTCCCCAGAAGCTGTTAGGCACAGCTTCTAAGCCTGCCTTACACATTTAAATTTGAGTTAACACATCTATACTTAACAATTTAAGGAAACATGCTGTAGACAGACAGATTAAATGTCACTACTCATTTCAATTAGCAGGGGCAGATCAATAAATCAATTAAACAGTTTCTAGTAGGAAATGAATCATCTCTAACCGGCATTTACATTGTCACCGTTCACCCTGCTTCTGAGTGCACACACCGATGCATTTCACAGTTGTAAATGCTTCCTTGCATGGGGGACATAAGATTCTGAAGATCTTCAAATTGGAGTCAGCACTCTGTTGGTTTGTGATGCTGTCCAGATTTAGGGGACCATTTATGATACTTCTTCATATTAATATGTCATAACTGTAATAATTTCTAGGAGCTATGCCACATTTGGTACCAATAGAAAGGCTGTAACTTACTAGGAATTATGATATTTTTTATATGTAGATGTCATATTTGTAGTAGAAGTTAGGCATCTATTTTTTATATCTGTTGTTCAATTTACATGATTCTGGGAAGCTCCCCAGACTGGATGTGTACAGTCATTGTCTCCTTAATAGCCTGTTAAGGGAACCACAGACATAATGGGCCTGGGGAGAAGCCTGCCCAGTGACACACCCAGACTGACCATGTGACTCAACTCCATTTTGATTTGCAAAAAATCTACACAGCATAAGAAAAGACAGAGGCAATAAATGGCAGCAACATCAACTCCATTTTGTTTCTAGTCTACAACCAATACCCATCTCTGGAACTATTCATCTGTGACTGGACAAAGGACTGAGGTGCATCCAGGTGCTGGTTGTCTTCCAGAGGAACTGGACAAGCCTGGGAATGCCAAATTCTTCCAAGGACCTACTTAACATTGACTTTTAATCATTTGTATATCTGTGCTGCACTTTGACCCTTTAAAATCTCATATTTTGTTTCTTTCCTTTTGGATGAAAGCTTTGGTTTCAGTTACTAAAGGATTGGCTGGCAGCGCTGTATTTTGGGTAAGATCCAAGCCTATATTGTTCTGTGTAAGTGGCTGGCCCTTTGGGATCAGGAGAATCTATTTCTTAAAGGCTATGACTACACTAGCCAATTAGTCTGATCTAAGCAAGCTTAGTCTGGACTAATTTAGCCCAGGTCTACACTAGTCTTTGCCTAGTCTGAAGTAAGAAATTTCTGAGTTCAGACTAGGCAAAGGTTAGTACGAACTAGTTAGACCCCTTGGTTATTTCAAACTTGTTGGCTTTGTTCAAACTTTAGTTCAAACTAAGCATGGGCAAGACCCAAAATAATGGCTAGTTCGAACTAAGCCATTAGTTCAAACTAGCCACGCGTCCTAGTTTGAACTAAAAAGTCCCCTTCAGGGTAGGCAAAAGGGCAGGGGGGAGAATAAAGGAGGATGGGCACAAGCAGGGAACAAAACATAGGTACTGGAAGAGAATTTGAGCAACAGAGACAGACAATGGAACGGGAAAAAGACAATGATGCAAGAAGCAGATTAAGGGAGAGAGAATATGGGGCTTGGTGAATACTGAGGTAATTTAGAGGGAAGGAAGAGGAGCCACTAGAAAAAGTTATGGAGAAGGTGGTGATAGGTAGCTTTGGTAAAGAGGGAGGAGACCATAGAGGAGTTCACAGGAACCAACAGAGTCATTTCTCAAGGAGAGAGGAGTTTATTGCAATTTTCATTCTGGATCAGACCAGAGGGCAGAGGCCAGAGCCCAGCTACAGCTAAGAGTGCAAAGAATATCCAAAGCTGCTGCACATGTTTTAGCTGAACATTCCCATGACCAGGGGCTGGAGGAATCCAAACTGACACAAAACCAGGCTTACTTCATCTGCACCTGCACCAACTTCTTCCAGCACCCACCAGGGCAGAGGATGTGGTGAAAGCACTGCTGTGCTCTGGCAATTTCCAGATGTCTAGGTAGTTATAACTGTTTGATGCACTGCATCTTTACATGCAAGACATCTTCCTCTTTGCCTGCTAGAGGATTCACATTGGTGTGTTGTAGCTCATGGAGGTAACTGTCATAGACACCCGGCTACTAAATCAGTGTAACAAATGTCCCACCTGCATGAGTTTTCTTCTGCTATCTGTTTGCCTTGAATGTCTGTGAAGTTCACAGAGCTCCTTTGGATGATGCAGGTAAAGAATAGGGAATTTTTTGTTTTCCATACACTGATGTTTCAGTATGTCCATTCTAAGTCTATGGTATACCAATTTTCCTTGAATAAAAAAATAAAAAGCAGCATGCATCTGAAACCACATAAGATACCTCCAACTGGTATCCTCTAGAAGGCAGGCATCTTATATTGTGACTGCAACGAATAGCTCCAGAACACCAGCAGTCCTTTACTCTTACCATCACCTAATAGTAATTATTTTGTAGAAAACTTCATGTGATTATGTATGAATAAAAATGCCTTTTTTCTTCATACTGTTTCACTCTCAGAAAGGTTCATTTTCAAATCATAAGGATAATCAAACAAGGCAAAATCAATCTGGTACACCTTCTTGATCTTCTGAATTTCCTCTGAGTTCAACTGCTTGAAGTATTCCAGAGTGATATCATGACTAGTATGTTTCTCAGAGCCATACTTCTTAAAGTAAGGGTACTGTAGATCCTCTGGGGCTCCAATGATCCTGAGAACACATTCAGCATCCTCCTCCAAGGTCTCAAACTTCCCCAGGATATCATAGTGGATGTTACAAGGATCACAAAGGAGAAACACTTGTTTCCAATGAATGTCCAAATCATCCGGGTTTTTTGTCAGAATAAAGTTAACAAACTCCTGGAAAGTCACCTTTTCAGTAGAATTTTTATTTTTCCCGAACATGGCCTTGATCTGATTTGCAACAGTGGTACTATAATAGCGCTCAGAGTGCAGAAGCTTGTCTCTGTAAGCTGAAACCAACCATTCCAGAGATTTCTGGTGAACATCACTTTGGTGTAACTGGTCAGCAACTTCTCTTGGTAGCCAGAAGGGTACGAACTTAGTCTCTTTAACAGTGGGGTTTGATGGACAACGTCATGGTCAACTTCACCAGCTGTTCTGCTCAGGTTCATTGTGAGGAGAAGAATGATTTTCTTCCAATTAGAACAGCCCACTTTGGGCACCTCACAGTAGATGAACTTGTGGGTGTGCTCCACAAAGATCTGTGTTGCAACCTTATGTTTCAGTTTGCTTTGTGACTGGGAGAGATTGTTCTTCAGGCAGGTGAAGTTCAGTGTGTCTCTGCGATAGTATTGACTCATTGGCCAGTCTTTCTTAGGAACTGGAAGAACAGGTGTGTGCAGAAAGGAAGACAAATCAGTGTGAAACAACTTCATGGCATTCTCTTTTCATTCAGAAAATCACAGAACTCAGATAAACACCCTGGAGAAGTAAAATTGCAGCTAGATTTAATCCATCTCTCTAGTTCACTGTCCCTTACCTGCTCTATTACAGGCATGCAGCAAAAGCTGCCCTGATTATTAAAAGGCTGCTAGAAGGAGAACCTGGAAAATGAATGGCGGAAAGGTTATTCTTAGGAAAATTCATGAATTCAATATTCAAACACTTACCTTCAGTGACTAATGTTGATTCTCATGGCATTCTTCTCCCTACACATACCAGGATAACCAAGAATCTGCCCGGCCCTGCCCTCAGATATTTTATTGGTATTTTTTGTACTATGTATTTACAATTGCACCCACATTGGGCTAGATGTTTTTCATACTCTCAGAAAAGATGATCTGTGCTCCACAAAGCACAAAATCCTTTGATTTACATAGTCTTTACTCACCCATCTTTTCAGTTTGCCACCTGTAGAATATCCCAAAAAAAAAAATTCCAAGAATGAGATTTAGGACAAGGAAAAAGAATAGTTTCTGGAGCACTTGCTCTGCCATGTTTTCCCAGGGAGGAGAAGCATGTTGCCTCTGTGGAGGAATCTGTCTTCCTATCTACAAGAAAATGAGAGCCAGGAAGAATTTTGTTACAGATATATCTCATGCTACATAGAGTACAAGAGATCAGAGTCAGTGAGCTGCAGGAATGTGACACAGTGAGGCTATTTGTTCTAATTAATATATATTATATGTGGTACCTATTTTCTGTGACAGAACTACCTCATGAACTGGTATACTCAGTCCTACCTCCCCTCAAGATGGCACAGGCCTACCTATGCTAAAGTAAATCAAGGCGCACAGTTCCTCAAACCGGCTGCATAGGCCATGTGGTGCGGGAAAGTTCAGCATACACCTATAATGGTCTTTGGCCACATCTACACTATAAATTAGGTGTGGCCAAACTGCAGCTTGTGAGCTGCAAGTGGGTCCTCAAAGAAAAAACGTGGCTTGCCAGCAGGGAGGTGCTTCAGGCTGGGGGAGTTAAAGTCTCTGGCCTGTCAGGCATCTCTGCAGCTGGCAGCTCATAGGAGGGGTGGGGAGGAGGAGCAGAGCCAGCAGTGGAGAGTTCAGAAGAGGGGTGCAGGCTGGAAAGGAGGGAGCACGGAGCAGCAGCAACAGCTCAGCAGAGGGGGCAGGAACACGGAGCAGCAAGCAGCAGCAGGACGGCTCAGAGGAGGGGCAGGGAGGAGGGGCACCAACAGCTCAGAGAAGCGGTGGGGGAGCAGCAGCCTCAGCTCAGAGGAAAGTGGGGGAGGGGCAGCTGGGCAGCTCTGGGAAGCAATGGGGGTCGGGGGGGAGGTCTCAGAACAGAAGGGCACTTCGGGGAATGGAGGCAGTGAGGGAAGGGACTGAGGGGATCAGGGAGGAGACAAGCTGTAAAGCACCTAAAGACTAACAAGTTATTATTAGTTTCTGTTTCATAAATTTCAGTGTGGATTTTATTTTGCATTGCTTTATTTTTGTGTACTTTATATTTTTATTTTCTTTTGGTCTGTTGGTTTGAGTGGGTTTGTTTACTTGTTTGTTTTGTATTTACCTTATACCACATGGCATGGCAGCCTACTGTCCACAGCACTTTACAAAGTTAGGAACACCTCGTGCATTCCCTTTACAAGTATGGTAGTCAGGAAAACAGGTTAAAAAGTCTTCCATTGTAGCAGACAGAGAAGGAATCAGCCAATGAAGAATCCTACTCCTTCTTGCCAACTCTACGGAAACCTGTAGATCAAGCTCTGGACAGTTAAACAAGGAGTTTTGTGGAACTTTTAAAGACTAACCCATTTATTTATCACATTTATCCCATGATAGCTCATGCAATAAACAAATGGGTTAGCCTTTAAAAGTGCTGAGGAATCCTTGTTTGTTTTGTTGAATTAGATTAACACAGCTGCCTCTTTGGAGCTCTGGACAGTTGATGCCCTTCAGAGACCTTGAGGAATTGTGACTAGGGATGAGGTGTTTTCCATAGCATCTTCCCCCTTCAGAATTATTTTATGCAGAATCCTATTCCACTGAGAATAAGCTGAGACCAGCCATTGCAGAGGATCTCTGGTGAACAGTCACTTTAATATAACTCCTTTAATATAAACACTTTAATATAGCTCCACCTCCTGGGTATGAGAGTAAGAACTCAATATCTTTTTCAGTGGAGAATTGTGGACCAAGTTTTCTTTTTCTGGTTTCAGAAGCCTCTGTGTTCTGATTCACTGTAAGAAGAAAAATTACCCTCTTCCAGCTGGTGCTTCCCACCCTGGGCATTTCACAGCATGTGAAGATGTGATTATGCTCCACAAAAAGCTTCTAGCACTATATCCAAATTAGAAAGGTTATACATCAGGTACATGGCACTCAAAGTGGTTTTTCCAATGGAATTGGTTCATCAGCCCATCTTCTGTAAGAGATATGCAGAAGAAAAGAAGATAAATACTCACTGTCCAATAACCTCATTGAACTGTCTTTTCATTCAGACACTCAGAGAGCTCAGCTTAACATTCTGAATAGTTTAACTAGCAAAGCACAATTAAAAACTACTGATAGCTGACTCTACATAATAGTCCTCGTCATAGCATAGTTCAGTGTTCAGCCACAAGGGAGCAACAGTGCCTTCCCCATACATACTTTTGGCTGGATGGAAATGCAGGGGAAGCAGCAGAAAGGGCTGAGACTGAAGCCATGTCTACACTACAAAGTTCTGCCAGCAAAAGTTTCACCAACAGAGAGCCCCTGCTACAACAGCGGTGGCTAACACCCACACTGCTATCATTTGATCAGTGTATTGTGTCCTCACTAGGACTATTTCCACCACCTAACTGGCAGTGTGGGGGAGCTAAGAGATCAATCTCTTGGATCCCTCCAGGGAGCCCACAGGCTGTCTGCTGCCACTACCCCCTTTTGTGGGGTCACCACATCAAGGCTGCAGCTGCTGTGGGGGAAACATAGGCTATGTCTACACATGCATTGTTATTTCGAAATAAGGATTTCGAAATGAGTTATTTTGAAATAAAATCCTTATTTCGAAATAAGTTAATTCGAATTAACAAAATGTTAATTCGAATTAAGGGAAAGCCTGCAATCCAAATGGCTGTTATTTTGGAAGGGATATTTCGAAATAAAGCTGTTTGGACCTGTTCTTTTGAAACAGCTCTTTCGAAACAACAGGTCTACACAGTGTTGTTTCGAAAGGACAGCTTTTTTTCGAAATATCCCTTCCAAAATAACAGCCATTTCGAGGGGGGGGGCAGGTTTTACTTTTTCGAAATGACGATTCTTATTTCGAAAGGACGAGGTCCGTCCTTTCGAAATAAGAAAACGTCATGTAGACCTAATTTCTTTTATTTTGAAATAACGAGTCTTATTTCGAAATAAAAGTGCTGTGTAGACGTGCCCATAGAGGCAGCCCAGTCCCCACTCACAGCTGGAGTACCTCTGCCATCACTGCTGGATCCCCTTGCCCTGCTCAGAAGCTGAGCAGGGCAAGGGGAGCCAGTGGCAGTGGCCCTAAGCCTGGCAGTGGTTCTTCGGCTGCCGCACTACCCCAGGAGCACTCCAAGTCCTAGCATGGCTGCCATCGACTCCCCTCATCATTAGGAGTATGCTTGTTATATTTGTAGTTTCAACTTATTCAGCCATACCAAAGGGGCATGATCACTTAATAGAGTGAATCTTCTGTTGTACGAATATGGCCTGAGCTGTTTAACAGCCCATACAATGACAAAACATTTCTTTTCAATAGTAGCATAATTTTGCTTGATAGGAGTGAGTTGCTTGCTTAGGTACATGATCGGAATCTTTCTCCCACCCTCCATTTGTTGCACTAACACTTCTCCCAGACCCAGTGTTGGAAGCCTCTGTGCACAGCTGAAATGGTTTGTCCAAGTCAGGGCTGGCCAGTACAGGTTTTCTAGAGCAGGCCGCTTTGATGTTCTGGAAACCCCTTTCACAGGATTCTGCCCACATCACCTTGTCTTACTTCTGTTTCTTTGTGTGGTCAGTTATTGGGGCAATAATATCATTAAATGCCTTTATAAACCTCTCATAGTAATTGACTTGACCTATGAACAGTGGGACTTCGTTCTTGGAACAAGCTGTTGCTTTATGGCTTATATCTTTGAAGGTTAGGGACAAATTACACTGTTGTCCACTCTGTACCCTAAATAGGATACCTCAGGGCCCCCCATCTTACATTTGGAGAGTTTGACAGTAAGATTTGGCTCTCTAAGCCTTTGCAACACAAGTCCTACGTGGTTTATATGGTTCTGCCAAGAGCCACTGAAGATGGCCAGATTGTACTTGTATGCCTTGGAAAAACACTGTAGACCACTTGAGACTTCATTTATAAGCCTCATAAACGTGGCTCCTGAATTCCTTAACCCAAATGGTAGGTCTTCAAATTCATATAGGCCAGATTTCACTATGAAAGCAGATTTTTGAGGGGGGGGGGCGGTGTATCTGTGTCGAAGAGGATCTGCCAATATCTCTGAGTAAGATCCAATGTGCTTATGAACTTTGCATGCCCCAGGGTGTCCAACAAATTGTCTACTCTGGGCATAGATTACAGATTGGGTTGTGTGATAGCATTTGGCTTATTATCCACACAAGACCTCATGGCTTTTTTATCCTTTTTGGGCACCATAACAATAGGGGATGCCCATGGGCTTTTGGATCTAGTAATCATTGGCACAGCTAGCAGGCTTTCCACTTCTTTGTGTCTCTGGTTCTGCATCTCTACTTTCGCCTTTTATACTCTGCTGGGAGCAAAGCAAGGACCAAATGTTTGGATGAAGTGTGTTAGAATGTTTGCCAGTGCTGGCTGCTTAGAGAATGTCTGCTGGTAGTGCCTCAGTAAAGCTAGCATTTCATTCCCCTCAGTGGGAATTAAATCTTCCCCTGTCTCAATGCCTCCAGCTATGCTCCCTCTCTACTTTCCACAATCATGTCCACCTAAGGCTTAGATCTCTCTTCCTCAGCACAGCAAATCATATTCACAGCCATCCCCTCTCGTTAGACTTTCAGTCTATATGCACCATCTGCAAATTCCATCTACCATGGGGTCTCTTCACAATATAGGTGACTTTATTAACCCTCTTCACTACCTCATAAGGTCCATTCCATGTATCTTGCATCTTATTCTTTCTCACAGGGTCCAGCATCAGCACCATATCTCCAATTTCAAATGACCTTTCCTCCATCATACCAGGCCCATCATAACAGGCCTTCTGAGATTCCTGACTTTCCTGAATCAGTTCCATCATGTCTTGTAATCTTTCCTTAAACTGTGATCCATATTTCCTTACTAGCTATTCTGTTGCCTCTGTATTACCCTTCCAGGAATCACAAGCCAGATCCAGGGGTCCCCTAACCTGCCTCCCATACAGTAGCTCAAAAGGAGCATATCCTGTGGATTCCTGGGTGTGCTCATGTACACATATAGCAAAAAAAGCAACAACACACCCCAGTCATTCTGGCATCTGTCCACATATATCCTCAGCATGCCCTTCAATGTCCATTAAATCTCTCTACCAAACCACTGATCTCACAATGATATGGGGAGCTATCAAGTGCCGAACCCTGCACATCTCCCACAGCTCCTTAAAAACAGTGGACATATAATTGGCACCCTGGTCTGACAAGATTTCCTTGAGAAACCCCGTTCTGCTAAAAATGATAAACAGAACTTTAGCCACTGTCTCAGCCGCAATAAGGCCACCACCGCCTCAGGGTATCTGGTGGCCAAATCCACCAACACCAGAATATACTTCTTCCCATTCATGGAAGGCTTAGCGAGTGAACCCATGATGTCCAATGGCAAAGGCCTCTGCAATAATGAGCAGAGGCTGTATGAGTGCCTTGGGACTCTTCAAACTCTTGCACTTTTGACATAAATCCCAGTTCCTACAACAATCTCTCACAAAGTTATGCATTTAAGGCTAGAAGAAGTGTTCCCTCAGCCTTTTGTAAGTCTTTTCTATGCCCAGATGTCCTGCAAAGGGACCATCTTGAGCCAGCTTCAAAAGCTCACTCCCATACCCCTCAGGGACAACAAGGCGCTTGCAGTTCTTATTATACAGCTGTTTCTTCCCTGTAAGGGGCTCTCTGTATAGCAAACCATCCTGCATGAAAAATCTACCTGCCCCCTGTTCTGCTGGGGCCAGGCTTTGGGCCTCCATTCTTGTCCCCTCCAAACATCCTCCTGTAGCCTTAAGAAACTCCCTCTGGATTTCACATAAATTCAGAACCAATTCAGGCCCATCCAACCAACTTAAGTGGGCAATGTCTGAGGTGAGTCCTCTTTGGCTATGTTCACACAGGGTATGCTTGTTTCGAAACAAGACGTTTCGAAACAAGCTGTTTTGAAATAACATATTATTTTGAAACACCTTATTTCGAGGACAAAAAACTTTGTCCTCGAAATAAGGCAGCGAAATAGCATGTCCACAGTGTGGACATGCTATTTCGCCAGGGGAGAGGATTGCAGGCACCGGCGGGGTAAATTAATAGCAGGGTAAATGCTGTAACCAGATCACAAGGAAGATAATGGCCTGGATACATGTGATCTGGCCAGGGTCTATGAGGGAAATGGGGAACAGAAAGGGTATGACCACACACACTTCTTATTTCAAAACAACAGAGGTTGTTTCGAAATAAGAAGTGCCATGGCCACACGACACACGGCCATTT
>ML681963.1:84762235-84781161 GCA_007922195.1 Podocnemis expansa | reverse complement strand
GGGCACATGTTGTCTCGGAACACTTTGTTCCGAAACAACATGTCCGAACAGGGCTGTTTCGAAACCTCTGTTTCGAAACAACCCTGTTTCGACAGGTAACCAGGTTTAAGTTATTTCGCAAAGATCACGGCCATTTCGAAAGAAGCGGTTTGCTTCTTTCGAAATGGCCGTGCGTCATGTGGCCATGGCACTCCTTATTTCGAAACAACTTCTGTTGTTTCGAAATAAGGAGTGTGTGTGGACATACCCATTGTGTTGGCCTAGAGGGCCTGCAGAGCAGGAAGGCCCTGACTGGGGCATGAGTAAGTGCCCTAGTTGCAGTGGCATTACTGCTATAGGCTGGAGGGGGCACGTGTCACGAATGTGTGTAGCAGTGCCCTGAGTCCCACCAAGCAGCTGGAGCCAGTGGGGCCATTTTAAATTCCCGCCCTGCTTCCAGCACATAGCCTAGGGTGGAGCAAGATGGAAAATGTAAACAGTTGGGCTCCATCTGCGCCCACAGTCTGGAGGCTCCTTCAGTCCCCATCCACAGCAGGTAAGTGCTGCTGCTGCAGAGCCTCAGGAGTTGGGCAGGGTTGGTGGTGGTTGGTGGTGGGGCTTGGGCTCAGGCTTGGGCTCAGGTGCAGCCTAGCCCCAGCACAGCTCCAGTCTGGTGGCCTGGCCCAGTGGCATGGTGCCAGCCTGGTGGCCTGGTGGCGCCACTTGGGCATTACCCAGCCGAGGGTTCAGCCTGGCAGTGTGGCCCGGCACCTGGCTCAACCCCGCGATGCAGCCTGGCCCAACCTGCTCAGCCCATGGTCCACTTCCAGAGCCATAGGGGAGCAGCCAGACTGGGCCCAAGGATGCACGGGGGGGGCTGTGTGCCCTGAAAATTTTGGGGGGCAGCAATACCCCAGCCTACTTGAAAAAGTACTGTCTTCTCTTCCTTTCATTCTCCTTGGGGCCAGGCAAAAGGGCAGGGGGAAAAGAAGTGAGGACAGATAGAGGAGAGGACAGGGACAAGCGGGGAGGTAAATAGGCACTAGCGGTTAGCTGTGAGGGGAATTTGGAGGAAAGGGATAGACAATGGAAGGTTTTGAGAGGCAGAAAGAAACTGTAGCAAGTGGTGTTTTATGGGAGAGAGAATGAGAGACTTGGGGAATAATTAGTTGAGTTTCAGGGAAAGAAAAATCGAAACTAGGGGAAGGAGAATTTTGGAAAAGGAGGTGCAAGGTGACTTGCAGCAAAGGGAGAAGCCCTTGGAGGCATTTATGGGAGGCATGGAGTCTGAGGTCAGGTCTGCACTAAAAGCTTACATAAATATTACTATGTCACACTCAGGACAAAAATGTCAAAAATCCACATCCTTGAGTGACACTGTTATACCAACCTAACCGAGGTGTAGATAATACTTTGGCCATACTAAAGGCTTAGCCCCTGGATGAGTTCACCAGTGACTTCCGCTCTACTAATCCTTGAGCAGACCCAAGGGCTCTCAGTTGAATCAGTTCTGCCTTTCAACATGGAAGGTGGAGGATGGGAGGGGCAAATGGTGTCAAGTGTCTTAAACAGATTCTAAACCATCACTTAACACTTTCTCCACTCTCTCCCATTTTCACTAGGATGTGGCCTCCCTATCCCTGATTAGCATGTGAGCTTCGATTTATGGTAACACCCTTAATCAGTCAGCTCTTTACAATTATTGGCTGCAACATTATCTGGTCCCAACAATCAAAAAATGTCTAACTTTAATAGCTGCTATTTAATATCCTATTATTGAAATGGAAAGTAGTTGGTCATTAATCATTATCATCCAACATGAGCACCTCATCTGGTTTTTTTCCTAAATTATTTATGTTACTGCCCTGGGGAAGGACCCAGGGCACTGGCCCAGTCCCCGCCCCCTGCCCACAGGCCATGCCCCTGCCCGCAGCCCATGTCCCCAGCCAGGGACAGGGCCAGGAGTGGCTGCCACGGCCGCGGGTAGCTGGGCCCCAGATCCCTGGCCGGGGACAAGGCCGGGAGTGGCAGCCAGCAGCCATGGGAATACCTGGCCTTGGGGAAGCAGCCGCCATGGCTGCAGGCAGCTGGGCCCTGAATCCCCAGCTGGGAATAGGGCCGGAGCAGCCACTGCTGCCACAGGCAGCTGGGCCCTCGATCTCCAGCCTCATCAGGCTGGAGACCGGGAGAGGCAGGGCCCGCAGCACCCAGGGCACTGCTGCCGGGATTTGGGGCATGGGTCCAGTATGCCCAGCGCCAGCGACACCCCTGCCTAAATATAGAACAAAAATATTTATATTGAACATTTCTACTATTTTTTTCATTATCATTGACAGTTCAACCATTTCCCTTTACTAATGGACCATTGTTAGGATTACTTTTGTTTCTTATGTACTTAAAACTCCTTTTTACTGACCTTCACTCTGCTGATCACCTTATGTCCTTTTTGCCTCTTTTTCAATATTCTGAAGTTGCTAGCTTCTAATTTATATTCACTGTTATCAATTTCTCCCAGTTCTCATCCACTTTGTCTGGACACACAACTGTGTCAGCAGACAGTGGTAAGTGTATCACAGAGAGCTGGGGTGAGTGGATTCAGCTGGGGGGAGGGGAGTTGTCTGGTGTGTCCTGTAGGGTTGCACACACAAACAAGTGTGTCACAACCAGTGAAAGCCTGAGAACCTCTAATCTAAACCAAAGATCACCTAAATTACCAGTTCCAGGGGGGTAACCATGATAGTCTGTATACAGCAAAGACAACGAGAGTCCCATGGCACCCTAAAGACTGACAGATTTTATCAGGCATAAGCTTTCATGAGCTGCAAACCACTTCATCAGATTACATTTGTTTTCCTCACATTCTGTAAATTCTGTAAATTCCCCATCTTCAAGCATCTGATGAAGTAGGATTTTCTCCCATGAAAGCTCATGAGGTAAATCAATTTCTTAGTCTTTAAGTGTCACAGGACTCCTTGTTTGTTTTGCAATACAAAGATACCTATATATAAACAAATTCATATACAGTAAAGCATGGCTTTTCCACTGACACCTTGCACGGTATGTCTTATAAGATTCATTACAATTTTGCAATACTGGTATTGATTAATATTATAACAAGTACCTATATTGCAACCAGCACCACAATGTTGACATGCTGCAAGAGTCTTAATAAATGAGGCCCCACAAAAGGGAAATTTTAGTTTAATGCAGGGGTCTCAAACTCAAATCACCATGAGAGCCAAATGAGGACAAGTACATGAGCCCAAGGGCCGCACCACTGAAACTTTTTCATACAATGATATTGCAAATATTAATAAAGATAGGTCATTGTGGGCTGCAGGAAATAACTTTAGAGGCTGCATGTGGCCCATGGCCATGAATTTGAGACCCCCTGGTTTAATGTATTCTTGACTGGAAATAAGTTTACAAGAGCCAAGAGGGAACAGAAGGAACTTCATCATAAGGCCATGTCATGCCACAAGAGAACACCCTGATTTGGCTCCCTCTGAAATGTATTCTAATGCAAAAACTTTAAATGTAATCTAGGTTTAGATCCATTGTTGATATACGTGCACTGGCTATGCGTCTGATTGGTTATGTGTTCATGGGGAAAACATGAGGACAGACTTCAGGTTCTGTGTTATAGAGAGACAGGAAGAGGCTTGTCCTTGAATATTTCTGAGGAGCAGAGCTAGCAACTTTGCTCAGCAGAGAACTTCTCCTGGTCAGAAAAATGGACTGCAAAATGGCACTTTCTTGATCTGAACATGGAGGAGGAAAGAGTGGAGGAACCTGTGCAGCCACATGGCCCACAACAGGTGTTCTGCCTTCCAATGTGCCCCCCCACATTAGGGTTTTCTGGCACGGAGAGAAAGTCTGATGAAGCAAAACAGGCTTATCAGCCCGGCATAACTGGCAGGAATAAGATGCATATTCTGCAAACTAAAGGAGACATTTGGAGAACAGTGTGAAGGGGAGAACTTATGAAAGGCAACAGATATAGTGCAATGGCCCCCAGCATGCCGATTTGTGCAGAGAACACATGGAGAATGGGGCTAGTAGAAGAATGCGTGAAACAACACAAGAAAGAATGGTGGACATGGAGAATAAATAGCAATATGGAAGATCTGATGGGGGACAGGTGTAATTACTTCCTGTTAGTAATGACCCTTTCTTATATGCCCCTGCTGTGTTTCTAGGGTCATGCATCACATCAATTCTGATAAGCCTCCATGGCTCCTCATCAGACTCATGCTTTCCAGGCTAAAGACCATCCATGGTGGTTTACCAGCCAGGAAAAGTGTTTGAGGGGAAGGGTAAAGAGCTTCACTCTTCAGACAAACTCAAGGAGCAGCCCTATACACCCTGCTCCACCCAGAAAGGACAAGGATTGAACAGAGGGGACGGAAATGAATCTTATTCCTCAAGGTCATTAAAAATTGGGAAATCTAATGGAGCTGGAAAGCTTCACTAGCTAACTCTTGACATAGCTCTCTGTAACTTTGATGAACTAAGGAACCACATTTAAAAGCATTAACTTGTGGGGGGGGGTGAGAGAGAGAGAAAGAGAGAGAGAGACTTAGAATCATAAAATTAGAGTTGGAAGGGACCTCAGGAGGTGACCTAGTCCAACCCCTTGCTCAAAGTAGAGCCAACCCATCCCAGCCAGGACTTTGTCAAGGCAGATCTTAAAAACCTCTAAGGATGGAGATTCTGCCAGCTTCCTACGCTTCACCATACTCCCAGTGAAAAAGTTTTTTCTAATATCTAACCTAGACCTCCCCCACTGAAGCTTGAGATCATTGCTCCTACTTCTGTCATCTACTACCACTATGAACAATCTAATTCCATCCTCCCTGGAACCCTCTTTCATGTAGTTGAAGGATGCTATCCAAGCCCCTCGCACTCTTCCCTTCTGCAGACTAAACAAGACTACTTGCCTCAGCCTAAACTCATAAGCTGTGCACTCCAGCCTCCTAGTCATTTTTATTACCTTGCACTGGACTCTCTCCAACTTATCCACATCTGTTCTATAGTGGGAGGCCCAAAACTGGACACGGTGCTCCAAAGAAGCCCTCACCTGTGCTGAGCTGAGCTGAATAATCACTTCCCTTGATCTGCAGGCCATGTTTCGACTAATGCCACCCAATATGCTGTTATCTTTCTTGGCAACAAGGGCATACTGAGTGATGACTCAATATTTTGCTCCTTCTCCACTGTAACCCATACATCCTTTTCTATAGAATTGCTGCCTATCCACTTGATCATCAGTTTGTTGCAATGCATAGGATTTTTCTGTCTTAAGTGCAGGACCCTACATTTGTCCTTGTTGAATCTCATCTTTTTTTTTTTTTGGCTCAATTCTTCAATTTATCTAGGTCACTCTATCTTATCTCTACCCTGTGGCATATTTACCACTCCCCCCATATTAGTGTCATCAGCAAATTTGCAGATGCTCCTGATCATTAATGAAGTTGCTGAATGAAACCACCCACAGCAACAACTCTTGGGGCACACCATTTGATAACCAGCTACCAATTAAATGTCAAGCTGTTGATTGCTACCCATTAAATCTGATGATCTAGCTGGCTTTCTATCCATTTTATAATCCATTCATTCCAACCCACACTTTCTCTTGCTAATAAGAATCCTGTGGGAGATGTGCTTTCCTAAAAGTCAAGCTATATCACAACCACTAATTTCCCCACATCCACATAGCTAGTCATCTCATCATAAAGGCCATTCGGGTTGGTCAGGCATGACTTGCCCTTAATGAATCCATACTGACTGTTTCTGATGACTCATCTTCCAAGTGACTTGAAATGGACTCCTTGAGGACCTGCTCCGTAATTTTCCTGAGAACTGAGGTGAGGCTGACCAATCTGTAGTTCCCTAGATCTCCTTCCTTCACTTGTTTGGAAATGGGCACTATATTTGCCTTTTTACAATCATCCAGGATCATGCCCTATCAATAATAATGACAATTGTCTCTGCAGAGAGAGGACAACTTGGGTTTTCTAGGGGCTGTGGCCATTTGGTTGTATCTATGGCCTCTGTTGGTCAAAATTGACCATGAGTGATGCATCCTCGATGTACTAATCATCTGCTCAGTTGGAACAGCGTCGTTTACGACTAAAAAGACCAATACGAGAATGGCAGTCTCTACTGCAAAGGTGGCATCTATGTGCGGTCTCTGGTCTATTGGATGTGTTGCGTTCCTTTCTATGTGCCTGCCTGTCTGTTGCGATGTTCATTTGGTTGTAGAATTCTGAAAAAAGATGAGTCTACCGTGTCCTACCTTTCTAAACAATGTGATTTTGAAAGGTTTATAAATTCCAGGAACTCCCAGCAATTCAAAACTCTTCAAGTACTGCTTTCCATTTTTAATTTTTAAGAAAATAGACTGAGTGAGCTTAAGGTCCAAATTAAAGGCAAATACTTGACACATCTTAGACTCTAGTGCCACTAACATGCCTTCATAATTATAAAATACTTGTGCAGTACCATAAATCTGCATGGTGCTTTCCAAAGACAGGTAAGAAGCATTACCTACTCCAAAAATCAGCTTGGCTCAGATAAGAGTCATACATTACCACCTCAAAAGGGTAGCCTATAGGAGCTTTGTTTCCAGGGAAGGAAGGAAGACCAGGAGATCCACATGAAGGGGATGGAACACTGTAGTCCTCATTCTCTGTGGAGCCGAAGCATTCCTGAGGTTGTGAGACTCTACTCCTAACCCCCCTCCTTGATGGAAAAATTTGTAGGAAATCCATTATATGTCTTTTAAAATATTTCCTGGCTTTCCTATTCCTCTGATGGGAAAAACCCAACTTTGTCCTATCTCTTTCTCTAGTCTGGAGTGTTTATTAATATTTTTTCAGTTCTTTAAGTTCTTTTAATAGACCATTTACGAAAACATTAAAAATTACTATACATTGCAAACACAAGAGGGCAAGATTATAGTCACCAATATGACCTGAGTATGTAGATTGATTAAATATTTTGTGAAAAATATAAGCCACAAATTTTATGATCTGTTTACAAGAAAACCTTTGAAGTGTACTATTTAGCACAACACCCAGGACTCAAGTCACAAAAAGGGGAAATAAATCTGGAATGATAGAGTAAAAATATTGAATTAGATTTTAGTCTCACCCTGTGATATGGCTACTAGAAACCATTCAGGACTGTGATGCGGCAGCTGTGCGGCATTGGTCAAGATGGAGTTAATAGGACTCTGGGATCAACAGCCAATCAGAAAGGCCTGCCAGAGAACCAGTCAGAACCCAGTGTCCCAATATAAAAGGGAGCTGCAGGGGCAGAATACACAGTCCACTGTGAGAGCTTGGACAGGAAGGTTGACTGCCCAGAGGAGTCAGCATCCCAGACAGCATAATGGCTGACTGCTGGGTTGCAGAGGGGGCTGGGGCCCTGAGGTAAGGGCCAGCACAGTACTGGAGCTGCAGAGAAGCAGCCGAGGGAATGGACTGAAGGGAAACATTAGTGCAGAGATTGCTGCACACAGGGTCCATGGGCTGGTGCTTGGAGAAGTGGGTGGGCCTAAGTCTCTCCCCACCTCCCCCCGATTGCTGGCAGAGTGGCTGTGCCAGGACAGTAAAACCTTTCCTGGAAGGGGAATATATGAACAGATTAACAGCCAGAGAGGTGAGCAGCTGGATGAAGGAGTGACAGAGCACAGGCCACAGACAAGAGAGCCACTTTAGCAATTTCCCCAATAACACCACCAGGAGGTGCCTCTCTGGCAGGGAGTGTTGCCTGCCAATCAGAAGGACAAATCAAAATATGATTTAGCCCAAGTCCAGCCATATCCAATTCACAGGCAGACTGCAATGACTGCACTGAGCCCTATTCACTTCAGCGGGGATGTGTGTAAGTCCAGCAGTCCAGCCACATGATGCAGGATTGTGTACCTAATTTTTTCACAGTTGAAATGGACCACCTAAATGATGATTTCATTCCTATTGTATCAATATCATTAACAATTTTCATTTTTTAAATTTGAAGAGCTAGTTAAATAGTGAAAAAGTGATCTGGTTTCCCATGATTTCAGCTTTCAGAGATACTCCTTTCTGATAACAGTACTGGTCTATTTCTTCAGATCATAGCTCTTAAAGTTAGGGTCATGCAGACCTTCTGGGGCTCAAATACCCTTGACAACATGTTTGACACCTTGCTACAGGGCCTCACATGTCCCCACGATGCTATAGTGAATGCTGCAGGGTGCACGGAGCAAAAATATTCCACTGACTGCCCAAATGTTCTTGCCAGTGGTGATGGTGCTTGTTGTTGGGATATGATTGGGGGGGGGTTTCGGAGGGGTTTTACTTACAGAATAAAAACAACCACCTCCTGGAAAGACACCTTCTCATTAGGAATTATTTTCCCTAAACATGGTCCTTCTTTTATTTGCCACAGTGACACTATAGTATGGCTCAGAGAGCAGAAGCTTGTCTCTGTGAGCTAAGACCATTGGTTCCAGGGATCCACAAGAACATCATATTGGGGTTCTTACACAGTTGGTAGAAGTGTAAGAACAGTTTTGTAAATAGATGTCTCTCTATGATCCCTGCAGGCAGCCCCATCTGCAAAGTATAACGTCCTTTACTGGATCTGTGTTTCTGGGAAACACGGTCAACGTTGAGCCATTTTCCATGCCTCAATATGGGTCTATAGCAGTCTGTTATAGCCTGACAAGTGCTTCATCCTTGTCATATAGAATGACCTCCCTGGTCATTTCTCAAAGAGAGGGAAGTTTATTGTAGTTGTCATTCTGGATCAGACCAGAGGCCAGAGCCTGGCTCCGGCTATGACAGTGCACCAAGTCTCCAAAGCTGCTGCACATGGTTTAGCTGAACATTCCCATGATCAGGGGCTCGAGGAATCTAAACTGGCACAAAGCCAGCCTTACTGCAGCTGCACCAACTCCTTCTAGCACCCACCCGGTTAGAGGGTGTGATGAAAGCAATACTGTGCTCTGGCAATTTCCAGATGTATGGGTAGTTATGATTCTGTTTGGAGCACTGAGCCTTTACATGGAAGACATCTCCCTCTCTGCCTGCTAGAGGATTCCCATGGGTGTTTTGTAGCTCATGGAGGTAATTACCATAGACAGTCATCTACTAAGTTGATGTAACAAATGTCCCACCTGCATGCGAGTTTCCTTTTGCTATCTGTTTGTCTTGAATGTATGTCAGGGGTAGGCAACCCCCAGCACATGTGCCAACAGTGACACCCAAGCCCATTCAGAGTGGCACACAGCACCCTCTGCAGTGCCACAGGAATTGCGACTCCTGCTACTGAAAGCCACGCTGGGTGTAGCTGGGACATGCCCCCCTCCCCATGCCTATGCCTTCATGCAACATAGAAAAAAGTCACCCAGAGTGGCTCCTCTGTGTATTGTGATGCTCCCCAAAGGAGCCACTCCAAGCAGCTTCTTTCTGCGACATGTCTGGGAACCCCTGAAAGGTGCCACTTCTTTTTGAGGTATTCCTGTGGACCCCTGTCCCCAGGCACACTGCCAAGATGAGCCACTCTGGGCAACTTCTTTCTGTGGCATGCCTTGGAACCACTCTGACTCCAGCTGTGAACACTGCTGAATTTTCAGACAGCTGCCACAGTTTTTCAGCAGAGGGTCCCACCAGCACCAGATGTGGGTCAGGGAATAGTACTGGCACAGGGTTTCACGAAGGTTCCTCCCCATGATGTATGTGAAGTTCACAGAGCTCCTTTGGATGATGAAGATAAAGAATAGGGAATGTTGTGCTTTCCATACACTGATGTTTCAGTGTGTCCATTCAAAGTCTTGGTATACCAATTTTTAAGGAATAAGAAATAAAAAAGCAGCATGCATCTGAAACCAGATAAGGAACCTCCAGCTAGTGTCCCCTAGAAGGCAGGCATCATATAGTGTGTCTACAATAAATAGATCCATGAACTTCAGAGCACCAGCAGTGCTTTACTATTACCATCACCCAGTAGTAATCATTTTATAGAAACCTTCATGTGATCATGTATGAATAAAAATGCCCTTTTTCTTCATACTGTTTCACTCTCAGAAAGGTTCATTTTCAAATCATAAGGATAATCAAACAAAGCAAAATCCATCTGGTACAGCTTCTTGATCTTCTGAATTTGCTCTGAGTTCAGTTGCCCGAGGTATTCCAGAGTGATATCATCGCTAGTACGTTTCTCAGAGCCATACTTCTTAAAGTTAGGGTACTGTAGATCCTCTGGAGCTCCAATGATCCTAAGAACATGTTCAGCATCTTCCTCCAAGGTCTCAAACTGCCCCAGGATATCATAGTGAATGTTACAAGGATCACAAAGGAGAAACATTGGTTTCCAATGAATGTCCAGCTCATATGGGTTTTCTGTCAGAATAAAGTTAATAAACTCTTGGAAAGTCACCTTTTCGGCAGAATTTTTGTTTTCCCTGAACATGGCCTTGATCTGATTTGCAACAGTGATACTATAATAAGGCTCAGCGTGCAGAAGCTTGTCTCTGTAAGCTGAAACCAACCGTTCCAGAGGATTTCTGGTGAACATCACTTTGGTGTAACTGGTCAGCAACTTCTCTTGGTAACCAGAAGGGTAAGAACTTAATCTCTTTATCAGTGGGGTTTGATGGACGAGGTCATGGTCAACTTCACCAGCTGTTCTGCTCAGGTTCATTGTGAGGAGAAGAATGATTTTCTTCCAATTGGAGCAGCCCACTTTGGGCACCTCACAGTAGATGAACTTGTGGGTGTGCTCCACAAAGATCTGTGTTGCAACCTTATGTTTCAGTTTGCTTTGTGACTGGGAGAGGTTGTGCTTGAGGCAGGTGAAGTTCAGTGTGTCTCTGCGATAGTATTGACTCATTGGCCAGTCTTTCTTAGGAACTGGAAGAATAGGTGTGCAAGAAAGGAAGACAAATCAGTGTGAAACAACTTCATGGCATTCTCTTTTCATTCAGAAAATCACAGAACTCAAATTAATGCCCTGGAGAAGTAAAATTGCAGCTAGATTTAACCCATCTCTCTAGTTCACTGTCCCTTACCTGCTCTATTACAGGCATGCAGCACAAGGTGCTCTGATCATTAAAAGGCTGCTAGAAAGCAGAGCTGGAAGTAGAGTGGGGCGACCTGGGCTTTGCCCCAGGTGCCATGTTTTAGAGGACACAAAAATAGCTGCAGCCAAGCTAGTGGAGTTTTCAAACTCCCACCCTGAACATGCTTCGATGTGTACTGGTGGGGGGGGGCAGCCTGGCTAGGGAGCAGCTCTGTCCAGGGAAGGGGGAAGGTGCCCTGGGGGAAGGGGAAAAGGAGCCTGCAGGGAAAGAGTCTGGGGGGTCAGGGAGTCGGCAGGGGTTGTCAGGGAGTTGGCTGGTGGGTTAGGGAAGGGGGTTTCGGAAGCTGGCAGGGAAAGGATGGGGGGGTCAGGGGAGCCAGCAGGCAGGTTGGGGTGGGGAGAGCCAGCGGGATGGGTCTGGGGGATCAGGGAGCTGATGAGCAGACAGAAAAGGCACCTGGGGGTCAGGAACACAGGGAGCCATGGGCAGCAATGAAGGGTCTCAGGGGGGTCAGGGAGCCAGTAGGGAAGGGCCCAGGGAATGGGGAGCCGGCACTGTCACCACGGTCCTCCTAATCCAGCCAGTGTCATATCTACTTTAGGGTCTGCTCCTGGAAAGAGATCTTTGAGAACAGACCCTTATGCCTGCACAGAGCTCACTGAATGAAAGGAGATTTGTCTGTCCCTGTGCCCATATAGGTTCTTGAAGGCAGATCCCTTTGCAGAGTTGGAGCCTTGGTCATCTTAACAGGTTCTCATTTTTTTTTTGAGAACCACATTCAGGCACATGCATATAAACACAACAAATGAACTATAGCTATTTAGCACTTCTGTTACCTCAATCATTCATATGGCAAGGTAAGTAAAACAGTGCACTTTTTCCTGTTAGCTATCAATAAGCTGCACTTCTTGCTCTTTGTTTTAAATGTTTCTTTCTGTATACCAAGGGTGGGAAAATGAAGTAGCTAATTCATCCTTCTACCTCAGAGAAGTATAAAATATCACACCTTAAAAGTAACAAATCTTCAAAATGGTTTGGAGATCCTAAATATTAATAAATCCTTAGTCAATATTTTCAATATATTGTATATTTTAGCAACTTACTGACCTCAAAGGGATACTGAAGATTAACTGATATTTGTGCAACTACATACTATTTATTTTTGTTAGGATTTTCAAAGTGGCCTAAGTGAGTTAGGCTGCTAAATATCACTGACATTCAATGGGACTTGGGTGCATGGTTTTCTTAGACACCTTTGAAAGTGATGATTTCTAACCCATTACCAAATTCGCCTCTAAGGGAGAGCCCTGAGAGGAGGGAGTATGTCTGAACATGCACTCATTATATCACTTCTTTCTTGGGCTTGGCTTTGAAGATGGAGAAAGTGTTGCCCTTCTTTAGCCTGCGGATGTTTTCAACATAAAAATTAAACCAAGAGAATGCCACTTTGAGAAATGAAATTTTATTTAAAGGTATGGAAAGTATCTAGCTTGCTGAGGTCTCTGTGCAGTGTGGCTAACACTGGGCTCTTAAGCTCTTTTTTCAAAACCAGAATCCAAGATTCCAGTTTCTAATAGATTTTATCGGCTAACCTTTTCATGGCTTTACTCATTGAGACAGATTATAACACAAAAGGATTTTCGCAGTTAACATAGTTTGAATTTAGGAGTTAAACCTCTTCTGCAACTGCTCCTCATTCCTCCTTCAGATATTTGTAATTATAAAAGCAACAGCAGCAGTGCAAAAAAAGAAAGCCAAAGAAATGGCTCCTCGCCACTCCAGTATGTGTAACAGATAACATCAGACTGAGACACAGCACTAGCAATATACTCGTCTATACCCATGACAGATTCAAGCCCAAATTCTTTGTGAGCCTTCAGAGATAGAATTGAGGAGCTTTATAAAATTGGAAAGAGGCCTTTTCCAATGTTCCAGTAGGATGTGTGACATTAATTTTATCAGACCTTATAGAAAAAGAAAAGCTATCTTAAGGTAAGCCTTGGAGGATATTAAAATCTGGTAGTCTGATTTTTCTCTCACTTACATCACCATAGATAAGGAGCAACTTGAGAGAAGTCCCATGTCTAGATTATTGTGTCCAGTCAAGCACAACTCAACTTGAAGAAACAGGAGCCAGTGGTGGCTCTACGCCCATTTCCTGGGTAGCCTCACATCTCGTATTGTGTTATGCTTATTATTACATGAGATTGTGAGCCCTTTGCTGTAAGGTCACCAGGGGAGAAGAGTGGTTTATAACTGATAAGGTTACATTGTTTCTTAATTACTAGTTATATTTTTTTTTTAACATCATGGATTACAAAGTTGATATGAAGCATGTTTCATGCTGCTTGCCCTAATACCCTGATACCTGATCACCAAAATACCTAGTTCTGGCCCTGCTAGACGGAGAACCAGGAAGGCGAATGGCAGGAAGGTTAGTCTTAGGAAGAATCACCCTGTCAGTATTCAAACACTTAACTTCAGTGGCTAATGTTGATTTTCATGGCATTCTTTTCCTTACATATGCCAGGATGGCCAAGAATCTGCCCAGTCCTTCCCTCAGATACTTTATTGGTACTATGTATTTACAATTGCACCCACATTGGGCTAGATGATTTTCATACGCTCAGAAAAGATGATCTGTGCTCCAGAAAGCACAAAAATCCTCTGATTTACATAGTCTTTACTCACCCATCTTTTCTGTTTGCCTGTAGAATATCCCAAAAAGAAAAATTCCAAGAATGAGATTTAGGACAATGAAAATGAACAGCTTCTGGAGCACTTTCTCTGCCATGTTTTCCCAGGGAGGAGAACAACGTTGTCTCTGTGGAACGAATCTGCCTTCCTACCTAAAAGAAAATGAGAGCCAGTAAGAATTTTCTTGCAAATATGTCTCGTGCTACACAGAGCACAAGAGGTAAGAGTCAGTGAGCTGCAGTAATGTGCCACAGAGAGACTATTTTTTCTAATTAATTTATATTATACATGGTACATATTTTCTATGACAGACATACCTCATGAGATGGCATACTTGGTCCGACCTTGCCTCAAGATGGCAAGGCCTACCTACCCAAGACTAATCAAGGTTTGCTCTTCCTCAAACTTGCTGCACAGGCCATGCAGTGTGGGAAAGTTCAGCATACACCTGTAATGATCTTTGGCCATATCTACACTATAAACTGCGGTCAGTGCAAGTCAGTTAAGGCACAGCTATTTCGGTAAGAATATTGTTCATATGTGTGTCCATTTGACTGCTTACATCTGCACTTCACACGCTCACCAGGAGTGCTTATGTCAAAGCAAAGTGTAGGGCACTCGAGGTCGTGTGCCAGGACCATCCTCTGATGTGATGCCTTTTGGGGAAATTTTCCAGTGAGTTGGGGGGCGCACATGAGTCACATAGTAAGCATCAAGTTCCCACCATGCAGCTTTCTCCATCCTATAATGCCATCTCTGACCAATAATTTGTGCACCTTTTTTTTAAAATCTCAAACTACTTGCAGTTCTTACCACTGTTTGTCATGTCTGACAAAATCATGGCATCCATACAGCACTGAATTATTGCCATGAACATTGCACACAGAGGACAAATGATCCTCCACTGTCAGCAGACCCACACCAACTACAGCAAGAAGTACCATAACAACAGGAAGATACCAGTATACCCTCCCAAATATTGTCAACTGATATAGCAAAGAACAATTCAAGCTCGTATGTTGCATTCACAGAGCAGTTGCAGATGGTGAAGCACCATTTATGGATCTGAGATACAGGCATCGACTGGGGGGATTGCACTGTAATCCAGGGCTGGGACAATAAGCAGTGGCTGCAAGACTTCGGGATGCACAAGGAAACATTACTGGCTCTCTGTGTTGACTGCACCGCTGTCCACCAATGCAGGGACAGCAGAATGAGAGATGTGCTGACACTGAAGAACCAAGTGGTGATCACATGGTAGAAGTTGCCAGTGCCTGACTACAACCAGGCAATGGAAATTATTTTGGAGCTGGAAAATCCACAGTGGGGGCCATCATCATGCAAGTGTTCAGGGCCATTAATTATATCCTACTGTGCAGAACAGTGACTCTCAGAAATGTGCTGAACATCGTGGATAAATCTGCAGCTCTGTGGTTTCCAAACTGCGATGGAGCAACGAACAATCACATTCTATTTTGCACCATCCCCCTTGTCACAGATTACATCAACAGAAAAGGCTGTTTTTCTGTGGTTATGCAAATGTTGGTGAATCACCAGGGATGCTTCATTGGCATTAACATTTGCTAGTGAGGGAACATACAGATGCAAGCATCATGTAAGAACCAGGGCCGGCTCTAGCCATGAGCCAATGAGTGGTTTTTGGTGTACATACGAGTTCTGTGGACCTTTACAGTTACAAGTAATGGGTGCTTTGAGTGCTACTAGACGTTCTACAGTGCAGAAGATTCACATTAGTAGCAACATATTGGCTGTGTTCACACACAGCAGGTTATTTTGATACGGTTGTTTCTAAACAACTGTATATCGAAATAAGGCTTATTTCGAAACAACTTATTTCAAATTGAATCAAAATGTTAATGCGAAATAAGGAAAAAAGCGGGAATCAAAATAGCACGTTCACACTGTGAACGTGCTATTTCGTTTCCTGCTGCAGGGGGCTGCAGCCCCAGAAAGGGGGCTGCAGCCTCTGGCGGAGTGGGGGGGTTGAACCCCTGCCAGGCGGCTCAGCCTGCAGCCCGGGCTGCCCCCCCCAACACTGCTGGCAGGTTCGGGGCTCAGACTGCCCCCGACACCACCACCGGTTCAGGGGCGCGGGGCTGAGCCTGCAGTGGCAGGGGCCGGGGTGAGCCCTGCCCCGGGATTCCCCGGGGCAGCTGCCCCTGCTGGGGGTGCCGCCAGGGATGCCCTGGGATTCCCCGGCGCAGCCGCCCCTGCACCAGGGAATCCTGGGGCATCCCCGGCGGCGCCCCCAGCAGGGGCGGCTGTGCCGGGGAATCCCGGGGCAGGGCTCACCCCAGCCCCTGCCGCTGCAGGCTGAGCCCCATGCCCCAACCCCGTGGTGGGGTTTGGAGGCAGCCGGGGCTTTAAGCCGGCAGGGAGCAGCTCTGGGCAGCGCTGCTCCCCGCCAGTGCCTGCAGCCCGGCTCTGCAGGCGCTGGCCAGGGGACACCCCTCAGCACCCTGGCCAGGGTGCTGAGGGGGCACCCCTTGAACTGTTGTTTTGGAACATCTTGTTCCGAAACAACACGTTCTGATGGTGTTGTTTCAAAACAAACGTTGTTTCACCCACAGACTAGGTTTTACTTGTTTCGAAACAACGCGGTTGTTTCGGAACAACAGCCTCCCATTGTTCCGAAACAACCGTGCGTTGTGTGAACAGCCAAAACCTTATTTCGAAACAACCTCCATTGTTTCGAAATAAGGAGGCTGTGTGAACACAGCCATTGACACTCTTTTGCTATGTTGCTCCTAAGCATCTTTGGCTGTTATGAGGAATGTCATCTGATCAAAGGAGTCTTAAGATTGTTTCAGAAGCGATGGAATAGTCAAGTTGTGGGTGGAAGTTGGGTAGGGTAGGGGAACCCCAAGTTTGGGGGGATAGGACAGATGGAAAATGGGCTTGGCAGGGGAACCACCAGTTAGCAAAATGGCTGTGTGTGCCTGGCTGCTATGGACAGGCTGATGGTGCTCTTGCTGTCCATTTCATGTTTCATCCAGTGAGTGATGGGTGGTGGTGCAGTAAATGGGGACAGAGATGATGGGAATGGAAAAAGGGACAAGTTAGTGCCGTAGGGAGGGAGTTCCTTGCAACCCTTCACCGCAAAACAGAAAAAGTACATCCCCCTCCTGGCAACTGAGTTGCAGAGCAATAAAAGCAGCTACCTATGTCCCTAAGGTCTCACACCAAAGGCTCTTAAGCAAAGTAAGTGGTTATGAGAGAAAATGGAAGGTCCTCTCCTGGATCAGTAATTTATTAAAAATGGGAGTCAAAGAATCGGAATTAGTGGTCTGTTTTCAGACTGGAGAAAGGTAAATAGTAGTGCTCCCCAAGGGTCTGCACTGGGACCTGTACTGTTCAACATAACTATTAATGATCTGAGAAAGAGTAAACAGTGAAGTGGCAAAATTGAAGTGTGCTGGATGTGCCATTAAGGAAAGGTTTCTTTCCACTCTCAAAATCTCCCATCAAACCTGTTGGTTCTACAGGCTGCTGCTTAGGGTCTCTCAGGACAGCACTAGACAGACGGTTTACATTAGAGTCTTCTGTGTTGGTGTTAGAAGGGCTAGATCATGGAGAGATTTGTCTCAGTTTACAGGTTCTTGCTACTACCTCTTCCACATTAATCATTTAACTTCAAAGACACTGTGACTTCTAAACCATGTTCCATCAATGCATTCCAAACCAAGCCTAATGGTTTCCTAGCAGAATCAGGAAGGAGGCAGTTACAGACACACCCTCAAATGAAAGGGAAGTGACAGAAGAGGGATAGATCATTTCACAGAAACTCTGTCTCTATAAACTGCTAGGTCTGTCCTCTGAAGAGTCCCAGTGGACACAGGCATTTCCAGTGAGCAGTGTGTGCTCGGAATTGTTGGTCCCCAAAGCACCTAAATTCCAAACAAAGTTAAAATTTTGCAAAATGACAAAGGTATGTATTGAACATTTTTAATCACATAAATTGGAGGTGGGAGGGGGGGAATGTTTTGTCAGGTGCTTCATAAGATGTGATCCTGTTTCCATTAACAAATAGTTGCTCTTGGGGACAGAGTATAGCTAGAACCCTGATACGAAATAATTGGCAATGTAAGGCAAGTCTAGTGGCTGGGCATTTCTTGTGCTAAACAGCCAAAAGTAGGCCAACTGATCTGTATGGGCTTTGTATTTACATGAGTACAATTAGGTATTAGCATAATCTCAGTATGAAGGTGCAGGGCATGATGGTACATTGTACATGGGCTGATTTGATCACAAATCTGTCAATACCTGTATTTTAAATGAGGAGGGAAATGAAATATTGTCTTCTCCATAATATGCTATCCTTGGTTGTATAAACTCTGTTTAGCCTATTTGGTGGAAAAGTCATCATCAGCAACACAGAACTTGAAAGAGTGAGCAACTCTGTGTTTTGGCCTTGTGAAGGGAGAAAGGTGTGGGAGTAGCATTAGCTCTGATAAAGAGCTGTGCTAGAGGCAATGCCTCGCCCCTACTCCACTGTTAAAAGATAGACTTGATTTGGCTCCTTGTGGAGCCTCTGTGATGCTGTCTGGGTCTAGGGGACTGTTTATTATTATTTTTCATATAAATATTTCATATTTGCAATAATCCATATGTGTTATACCATGTTTGGTGTCAATAGAAAGGCTATAATCTGCCAAGAATGATTATATGGTTTATATATAGGTATCATGCCTGTATTAGAAATTAGAAATCTATTTGTTTTTATGTTTGTGTGATGGAGACCCCAGACAAGCCTCCTGGATCCCCTCTGTCCACAGCCAGTCAGGTCTCTGCCCTGGTGGAGTCTCCTCCCGTCCAGCACCTCGGGTCTCCACGCTCCGTGCAGCCAGCCCCCAACTCCAGGCTCAGAGGGTCAGATCCTTGCTCTGTCCGGTCTCCATTGGAGGGGATTTCCTCCCCCCAGGAGGGTCCCAATCGTCCCAATCAGCAGCGACTCTCAGCCAGTGTGGCAATCAGAGGGTTTATTAGCAAACCAGTTCATACAGCAGCAAGGACAGTTGGTATCAGCATCCTCAGAACAACCACAAGTGAAACCCCCAGGGGATTAGGGCTACACCCCAGGGCAGGGTCCTGTCTCTTGGGCTGTGTTCACACGGCACTTTTGTTTCGAAACAACCTCGTTGTTTCGAAACAAAAAAAA
>ML681963.1:84693904-84761835 GCA_007922195.1 Podocnemis expansa | reverse complement strand
GAAATAACCCTGTGCGTGTGAACACAGCCTTGGACCCCCATTTTCCCTCTTCTCCCTCCTTCCCCCCGGTCCTTTGTTCCCCCCCTAGCTCTGCCCACCTCTCCGCCCCCTGGCCCAACCAGTTGAATCCAGTGTGACCAGCGGGCGGGTCCCAGGTACAGGCTCCCTAAACACTACCCCCCTGCCCCCTAGTGGCTCTACCTCATATCACCCACTTGTGTCCCATCACCCAAATAGAAAAGATAGAGGATCAACACCCATGTCTTCCCTGACTAATCTAGCAGAGGGTTCCCACTTCTCCACAGTTTGTTTCAAGTGATTTGTTCTTAAGGCAATCCCAGACTGGGTGTCTGCAAAACTATTGTTCCCTTTTACTGTTCCTGTTAGAGGGCCTCCCAACTACAGTGGGCCCAAGAAGAAACCTGTCTGACCAGTTACCCAGACTGACCATGTGGCCCAACTCCATTTTGATCTGACAAGTACTTTGAGATAAAAGGCAGGGGACGCATCTCCATTTTGTCTTTAGTCTTCAGTCTGTCTGCAACCAACACCCCCCTCTGGAACTATTTTCCTGGGCGTGAACACAGGCCTGAGACCCACCCAACTCCTGCTGCTGCTGGGTGCACACCAGAGGAGTGGAACTAATCTGCAAACTACAAGAACTCAAGGATTTGTTTTCTATGGACCCTAAATCATTTGTATGTATATGATTCACTTTGGCCCTTTAACATTTCTCATATGTTTTCTTTTTATATTAAACCTTTAATTGTAGATATTAAAAGGTTGGCTGGCAGCATGGTATTTTGGGTACGATCCAGGCCTATATTGTTCTGGGCGATGTGGCTGGCCCTTTGGGGTCAGGAGAACCTATTTCTTAAAGAGACCCAGTGGCTAGAGGGAGCCATAGGATCTGATGTGCAGTAAGAGAGCTGTTTCTATTTTATTATGCTTGGTGATGACCAGAGTGGTTAATCAGAAGCATGTTTTGTTACTGACTGGGAGACTGGTTTAAGTACCACCCATCAGTGGGTTAGGGGGTTCCTCCTTGGTTTTGCAGCTTGCCCTGATTTTGGCACATTGAGAAGGTTATCCCAGGACGCCCAGGTCACAGCCTCCCTTTGCTATTGTGATTAGAGGAGCTGTCCGTGGTGTCCTGAAGATAGGAGCTGAAATCACCGAGGGCTAAGATCCTCTCTAAAAGCTGAAATCACTGAAGAGTGACCAGCTGCTGGACAGTGGGCAGAGCAAGTGGATACCGTGAGCAGCCAGTGGAGCACATGAGTGACCAGAAGGCGGTGCCAGCGGACAGTGGATGAAGCCAGTGGACAGTGTGAGCAGCTAGCAAAGGGCATGAGTGACCAGCAGGTGATGCCAATGGACAGCAGCCATGAGGGACATTTTCTACACACACCAGAGTAGAGTGAATGCTATATTGGGTTTTGAAGGCATCCTGCCTTGCACTGATTCTTCATGCCAGTGCTGGTTTTGATATTATGGCTATACATTTTTTTATGCTTCCATTAAAAGTTCTATGTACTACACTTGGACTCATGCTCGTGAGTGAGGAAGCATTACCCCTCTAGGGTGCCCAGGGAATAGTGCATGATTTCCCAGGAGACTGGGTGGGGGCTTGAGCTGGTTTGTGCTGTAGCATTATTTGGAAACCACTAGATGTAGAATCCAGTCCTTGCTCTGCCATCTTGCTCTGGCAGAAGGGCTACAACAAAGAAGGGTTAGACTAATGGGCAGGTGGTGTGCCGCATCTTGGAATCCTAGGGTAGAAAGGCAAGTCCTGAGAAAGAAGGCTATAGATGACTAATGAGAAGCTGTCAGGAAACCCATTCTCCTTCTCTTTTTCCTCAGACTCTGGGGGGAAACATCAGATCACTTTTTGTAGCAATGCTTGTGAGAGAATTCAAAATTGTGGCATGACCTCTAAAGAATCCCCAAGAGTAATTTACAGAGGCCAGTGAAAATCTCAGTATTCATTCCATTCACCCAAATCCTTTTCAAATTATTATCCTGACAGGCTCACAGACAGACTTACTGGGCTACGATGCGTGCCGCACATGGAACACTATCAAATAGATAGATTAGATAGATAAAAGTTGTAGGCTTTTTCCAGCTGTGTGGCAGCTATTGATTCAATGGTCTCCATCTTGAGAAACATTGCAATAAGCTGTAAAGAGAAAGATCCCACTGCAATCACACGTTTTGCTATCAACAGGGATGCCAACAACTGACAGCAATTCAGTAGGTATATTTTTGGAGGAGAGGTAAGGTGATGGGAGATGGCAAAGAGAAAACATGGTATAAAGTTTGCTAAAGTATATCTGGGGCCATACTGTCTCCTAACTACATATACATGGCATGTAAGTAAAGCATATGCCAGATAAAATCCCCTCCTTTGACTTCTCTGGAGCTTATATAGCAGGGGTGGCCAAACTTATGGAACTCAAGAGTTGCACAAGTCGATTATTAAACCTTCAAGAGCCACACTGAGGCATATAGCTCCATATTTTTACCCACTCCAAAATTATTAAGCTTAAAATTCATTGTGCACTTTAATTTTATCATAAAAATAGGGCAAATATTGATCCTACTAATGTCAGATTCTAATAATTATTTAAGGTTACCATGAAACTAGGCCTATACAGTAAAATCTTAGCTCTTGCTAGATGTAGAACATTACAGGCTTGTGGCAAGTTTTTTTAAAAAAATCTGGGCAGTAACTTGTCAATCCAGTAGGTAAAAGCTCTCTCAGATGCTGATTGCTAAGTATTGCACAATGTTTTGAATTTCATTGTGGAATGTGATGCTTCACAGCAGTAAGCTGTGCCAAAAATTGAAAGTAATCTAAGTTCAGTTTTAAACTTTTCTCCTTTGTATTTTCCTTTCTTAGTATTCCACATCATGTTTAGGACTTGTAAAACGTGATTTTATTTTAACAGCGAGTAAGCTGCATTAGGGCCTATGAGAAAATCTAAACATGCTGGGGCTTCTCTGACCATGTCACACTTCCCTCCCCCACACCCGTTGCCGCTTCCCTGCCGTCTCTTACATGCTGCTGCTTCTCTGGTCTCCCCAGCCAAGCCGCACTTCTGCCCCCCACCCCACCCTGGCACCTGCCATGCCCCCACTTCCCTGCCAACATTTCTGCCAGTAAACTGGTTCACTAAAATACTCATAGACAGTGAAGACAAAAGGTCTGTGGACTCAATTAGATACAATTAATTTTAAAATGAGAGTAATAGTAAAGGAAAACATTGTTCTCATCTTAATCCTGTGAAGAGATGCACACAGGGACACCTTTTCAACTGTTCAGAATCACAACAGATCAGTGAAAATTTATGGGGACATAAAGTGCAAGATCAGAGCCTGTTTCAGTAAGTGCTTTGGAGTCCATGCACAGAAGATACTGTGGAAAAAAATCCCATTGAGTTTATTCAGTTTGCGGTCAGGCCCTGTATGAATTCTAAATATCATTATTTGGTTTTTATAATACAAAGTAAAATCTTTATCGGTGAGAGATTTTTTTTCAGAAAGTTTACAACACAATTTTCCATCCTCAGCCTTTCACAGCAATTACTCTCTTGTTTAATGGGCTCAGATACCCATAGAGTCATTCATAATGACTGCACTGAAATATAAATTGATTTTGACTATACAACAAAGAATTAATACATGTTGAATTGTATTTAATCAGTGAAAGTATAGTGCTGCTATTGAACTTTGCAGTGAATGTAAATTATCTTGGTAATTGACTTAGTTATATTAATTAAAATTTTCTTATAAAATAAATGTACTAGCAATTCCTTCTGCAAACAGATGACATACTGATGTCCCAGGCACACTTGTTGAATGGACTTAAGGAATTTTTTTTCTAAAGCCAGTTTTCAGTAGTGGTGGCCTAAGTCTAAATCATTTTGCATGCTGAAAATGAACCATGATCCATAATTAAGTACTTGTAGCATTCTTCAAATTAATAGAGGTTTTTTTAATAACCTTTTGACAGTAGTCAGTGGTTTTGGATGTAACACTTATGTCAATTTTGAGTCATTTCTGATGATTCTTATTTAATTCCCAAAACAGAAATACAAGAGAAATAATTTTGCTTTATATTACAATATCTGGCAATGCCAGGTGATTTTTTTAAAAAAAATTAATTTACAATTGCTTTTCAGGTTTAAATTGCTAAATTATCATCACTTATCTGTAGTTCATTGTAGACTTGCTCTTGATCAATTTATGTTGCCAGTTTTAAAAATACTGACCCAGAAAACAATATAAAAAAAGAAAAGTATTTAAAAAATCATGCACTCAGAGAGCCTTCTTGCTGGTGCTACTTTAATTCTGCCTCTAGTTTGTGCAATGAATGAAGCCTGTGATGATGTAATTAAAGCCTGTATCATAATGAATACAGACAGGAAGGGTAGAATTAATATTGTGTGGGTAAACTGTAGAATCTGACATTTACTTACTCTGAGTGCTTGTCTTTGCACCTAACTGACAACACTGCTTTTCCCTGCCGGCTGTCACAATGCTGCCCCTCCCCTCCCAGCTCTTACCACGCTGCTTTTTTCTGACGGCTCTCACAATGCTGCCCCTCCCCTCTCTCCTCCTGGCTCTGACCACACTGCTTTTTTCTGCCAGCTCTCCAAATGCTGCTCCACCCTTGCCGGCTCTTACCATGCTGCCACCTCTCTGCTGTCCCCGACCATTGCAAATTTCTCACCCCATCTCCCGCCATGCCACCCTTCCCTGCTGTGCTCTTCCAGGAGCCGCAATTTTTCTTTAAAGAGCCGCATGCGGCTTGCGAGCTGCAGTTTGGCCACATCTATTATATAGAGTTAACAAGTGTACCCAGTGTCATCATCCCTCTCACATTCTCCTTCAGAGACTCCCCATTACAAAGCTGCTGTTTCTAAACAGCCTAGGATTTAGGGAGAGGGTCAGGGACAGCAGAGAGAAGCAGTGGCATGGTTGGGGACTGTGGGGGCGAAGCACGGCCTGGTCAGGGATGGCAGGGAGAAGCTAAGTTTTTACTCTGTAGGTAGGCCTAGTTTTCATGGTAACCTTAAGTAATTATTAGAATCTGAGATTAGTAGGATCAATATTTGCCCTCTTTTTATGATAAAATTAAAGTGTGCAATGAATTTTAAACCTAGTAATTTTGAAGTAGGTAAAATATGCCTACATGCCTCAGTGTGGCTCTCAAAGATTTAATAATCAACTTGTGTGGCTCTTGAGTTCCATAAGTTTGGCCGCCCCCTGCGTCTGTGAAGAGAGAGATCCTACTAAAGTCACACTTTTTGCTATCAACATGGATGCCAACAACTGAAAGCAGTTAAGAGGGGATATCTTTTTGGAGGTTAGTAGAACAATTAGAGATGACAAAGAGAAAATATGGCACAAATTTGGCCAGACTAAGTGTGCCTAAATGAATACACATGGCATGTACAGTAAAGTATGTGCCAAGAAAACTTCTCTCATTTGACGTCTCTGGATAGAGTTAACAAGGGTAGCCAGGGCCATCACCTACCCATTCTACTTCAGAGACTCCCCATTATAAAGCCGGTGTTTCCGAAGAGCAGGCTGGTGAGACAACTTTCTTAATCAACAATAAACCCTGAGTTAATTACTATGAAATAAACATTGACAATGTAACAAAGCTTTGAAGGCAAAAGGGGCAGAAAGGTCCAATAATCATTGTAGGTAATTTACGTTCTTCAAGTGCTGCTCACATCCATTCAGATTTAGGTGTTTATGTGCTGCAGCGCACAGATCCGGACAACATTTTGCCCTAGCCCGGGGATCGGCAATGCAGGCTCAGGGAGCCCCCTGTGGCTCACTGAGCATCCCCTTCTGGCTTCCTGGAAGTCTCTTCCAGGGAGCCAGGTGTGCCTGGGGTCTCCTTGCTCGTCCCTCCCCCAGCACAACCGCATGAGCCGGAGCCAGCCCAGTGATTGCACCATGGCTCCCTAGCGCAGGAGGGGGAGGTGGGGTGCACGGGCAGCATGTGCTCCCTCCTTTCCTCCACTGGTGGGGCAGAGCAGACAGGCCCTGCCTGCCACTCAGCTGTGCCTCCCAAAAGCGGCCAGCGGAGACCTGTGGCTTGTGGTGGCAGGGCCCTGGAACGGCCCCTCTGTGGAATTCAGGCTGCTTCAACCTGGACATCCCATGGCTGAATGGGCTTGATCCAGGCCCTGGGGTGGCTGGGTTGAAGCAACCTGAACTCCACAGAGGGGCCGTTCCAGGGCCCTGCCACCACAAGTGACAGGTCTCCGCTGGCCGCTTTTGGGAGGGACAGCTGTCTGGTAGGCGGGGCCCCTCTGCTCCACCCTGCTAGCAGAGGGAGGGAGGGAGCATGTGATGCCCACACACACCCACACACACTCCAGCACTAAGGAGCTGTGGCACAGCCAATGGGCTGGCTCCGGTTCATGCAGTCGGGGGTGAGGGAGCTGGTATCTCTCCTGCCATTTAGAGAAACAAACATTTGTAAACATCCCATCTGGGAGTGCCCTGGAATCCAATAACTTGAAACACAAATAGAACAAACCTATTCCTAACTTCTAATACTGATATGACACCTACATATAAACAATATAATCATTTCTAGCAGATTACAACCTTTCTATTGGTACCAAACATCGCATATCACCTATGGATTATTGCAAATATGAAATATTAATATGAAGGATAACCATAAATAATCCCCTAAACCCAGACAGCATCATAGGAGCGAAAAGGGGGCTAAAGAGGGGTGGGAGAGTTTGACCAGATGAGGGGAACAAGGATGAGAGGGGCAGGAGGGGATAATGCATGATGAAGGGGACAAGACAGGAGGGGGCAGACCAGCAATGGGGGCCTGGGGAGGGATGAGGTGATGTAGGGTAATTGGGGCAGTGAGGTGATGGGATTGTGGGAAAGAGACAAGGATAGCGGGGGATTTGAGTGGGGGAGATACTGTGAGGGAAGGTGGGAAGTGGGAAGGGGAGCCTGGACAGAGAATGTGAGAGCAAGAATCCCAATGCCTAGGCTGTTGTAACTCACAGGCCACCAGGGCACCCTCCAGCCCTTCTGTCTCTGTCCTGGGTGCAAGAAGGGAACTGCAGAAAACCAATCTGCCCACGCCACTCCCAACCCTAGTCTGATAGCAGAGGGACAGTGGGACCCACAGACTCTCCTCAACCCCTCAGGGTGCAACTGCTGCTGCCAATGGCAGGTGTGAGGGACACAAAGGCCCACGAATCCCCCTCATGGTGTGCTACACCCAAGATAAGTATGGCAACCCAGGTGCTAGAGGCACCAGTGCTCCAGCCAGTACCTGCTCCTGGATCCCACAAAATCTAATAGCCCTGGGCTCACAGAGGCATTAATCTGGCCATGTTTACTCACCAAGATGGGCAAACAGGAAAAGGCATTTCAACAATACACAAGGGTTTCAAAGTGTGTGTGAGGAGGAGCTTCTAATCTCTCTGACCCCTGGGCAGTAGAGATCACATTTATGATCACAGCAGTCAACGTTGGGCATTGTGGGGCAGTTGCTGGGGTACTGTTAAGATTGACTGATCACACAGTGCCTATATGTTCACTCTTCATCAACAGAACACATCAACCATGGATCACTGACATTCATGGAGGTAGTGTCATTTTGTTGTCATAACAGCATTGTTCCCTCTAAGCTGCGTGGCCGTGCAGCTCCCCACCGCTGCCCCGTGCAGGGGACACTGCCCACCATGCACCGCCGGCAGCCAGAGTCCCTACTCAGCTGGAAAACACTGTCTTCCAGGCTGGCTGAGAGCTCCTCAGTCCAAAGAAGCTCTAATGGAGCATGCTCAGAATATCTGAGCATGCTCCATCAGTGCTTCTGTGGCTGGAGGAGCCATGGCTTGGCCCCACATGGCCGAGTAAGAGTGGGGGGCGGGGTTGGGAGAGCTGCGGGGTTACCGTGGGGTGCGGGCTAGGGTAGGAGGAGGGGATTCGGCTGGCTCAAGGGAGACTTACCAAGAGAGCTGGGGGGGCAGGATCAGGCCCACAGGGGTGGCAGGATCAGGCCTGTGGGGGGGGGGCCGCACAGCTAGCAATATGAGTTGCTCAGCTGCCTCAGGGCCTTAGAGGGAACATTGCATGACAGTGTTCTTATATCTGCAAGAAATTAATTTGAGTGTAGACACATGCACAAACTGGCCCTGGTCTATCTCGACAGTGAAGTTTGACATAATGCTGCTTACCTCGACCTTCTGCAGCCTGTGTCTCCACTATCAGAGCAGTAAATTAAAAAAATATGGAGCTGCAATTCAACCTGCTAACTCCATTTTTGCAAGTGGCTAGCACTGAGATTGAAATCTACCATTCAAATTTAGGTCCATGTAGCCAGAGAGCAGCTTTTCCAGTTCTTCCTTTCTACTACACCATAACAACATAGCACCTCCCTTGCCTGCAGCCCCAGAAAGTTTTCAATTAATGCCTCTCTCTGCATGCAGCACTATGTCCCTCTGTTGTGCCTGTGGCAAAGAAACAGCAAGGAAAGCTTTTCCTGCTTTTTTTTCCTTTAGAGAAGAAGGGAGGGAGAACGACCAGGGGATGACTGCCTCACCACAGGTCCCTGCACCTATTACCCACAATGCAATGAATTCAGGAAGTAATGTGAGCAGTGGGGACGTGAGACCCTGACCAAGCAATCTGCTGTGATCATTCACTTTTGCATTCTGTAATTCAACAGCCTAAATTGGAATTATAGACAAGCCCTAAATCAATACAGGGCAATTAATGTTCACCTAACCCTGTGGTGTACATTAGACCTCAGAATCATCACGGAATACACAGATGAAGCCCTGTGAAAACATTTATGAGGAAAGTAAATGAAATCCTTATGCCCTCCCCCCCCAATCTTGCCCCAAAAACACTACTTATCCTTTACAAAAATAAGTACTTCAGTAGCAAATCAAAATATGAGTGCAGTGTTTTGGATCATTACTGTAGAATACTGCAGTACATTTATAAGGTTAGATTCATGTAATAAAATTACAAATTGGGAAATAAAGCTATCAATTTACTGGTAAATTAACCAAAGTAAATGACAACAAAGTCATCTGTATGTATGGTCACTTAACAAAGCATATTTTACAAGTTCCTTTCAAATTAAGGGTGGTGTCCTGAATTTCTAACAGAATCATATTCAAGCTATCTTTAACACAAAGTTAAATGTGAGACTTTTTTCCCTCTAAAATAGATTTTTTTTATCCATTACATCAGAAAAGAGACATTGCATTGTATTTCTGCCCAGCACACAGTGTGAAGACCAATAAATTTTACATATACAGAGGAACAGACAAGAATGATCTCTATAACCATTATTGTTTTCCCTAGTTTTGAAACCAACAAGGAGATAAAAAAAGAAGAAACTATCAAGAGCCAAAGTTTCAAGAGCATAGAAACTGAGATTGCTGCACAATAAATTTTTACACATTCCCATAGTTATATGCACAAATCATGTACTTGTATTTCCAAGTCTTTGCAAGTAGAAGGATGTTGCAAAGCAGAGGGAGTTTAAAATGTCCATATGTTGTAACAAAGTGCATCACAGAAAAATAAATGTTGGCATTAGTTGGAAATTTTAGGTTTCTATGACTTGGATTTCCAAAGTAGCCTGTAGTTGCTTAATGTCTCTGGTGCCTCTGAAAAACCTGACTTACGATCACATTATTTAAAAGTATAAAAGGCTTAATATGTTCTGGAAATAAAATCAACTATCACAGAATCATAGAATTGGAAGGCCCTTGAGAGGCCACACAGTCTAGTCTCCTGCACGTATGGCAGGACTAAGTATCATCTAGACCAGGGGTTCTTAACCCTTTTCAGATGGGACCCAGATTAAGTTTGGGAGTCAGCTTCACACCCCATGGTTCAGTTTTGAATTAATCATGTATTTCATTTTTTAATTAATTAAAGAGGATCATGGCAACTCACCAAAAATGGCATATCGACCCGTTTTTGGGTTGCAACCCATAAGTTAAGAAGCCCTGATCCAGACTATCCCTGACAGTTGTTTGTCTAATCTGCTCTTAAAACTCTTCAGTGATGGACATTCCACAACCCCCCTAGGCAATTATTCCAGTGCTTAACTACCCTGACTGTGAGTTTTTTCCCTAATGCCAATTTAAACTTACCTTGCCGCAGTTTAAGCCCATTGCTTCTTGTCCTATTCTCAAAGCTTAAAAAGAACAGTTTGTCTTCCTTCTCCTTGAAAACTCTTATCATGTCCCCACTCAGTCTTCTCTCCTCCAGATTAAACACACCTAATTCTTTCAGTCATCCTTCACAGGTCATGTTTTCTAGACCATTAATCATTTTTGTTGCCATCTGGGGGAACATATTAGAAAGCGTATCACATTCTCCCATCACAAAATCTAAAGACAGAACTTATGATCCTTAAAACTCAAGAGATAGCGAATAAACTTCATTTATTTAGAAAACCTGAAGAAGGAAAAAAAAGATCACATTTTAGATATTCCAAGAGCAGCAGAGAAGGAGTAAGTTTAACATACCTATACCGATTCCCTGGGCCCCCACAAAGAGTTCTGCCCAGACAAAGACTGCATTTCCAAGGACCTTGTTACAGTTTTTCACACCTATGACTCAGATTTGCTTTTTGTTTGCTTAGGAACATAGCTCAGAAGAAAAGAAGGTGTATCCTTGAGTGCTTATGTGCCAACACAGTGTGCATAATATGTGTGTGGATCTCATTCTTGGTTGCATAAGACATCTGGAAGTAAGATAAAGTATGGATTGGCAACTATCTTTGCTCTCTTTTAACCTGTTCCTCCACATGTTCTATTATCCCTGCATTGTGCAGCCTGCTGACTTCTTCTTCAACAAGGTCCTGATTTAAAAACCACCAAAATCAAAGACAGCATTTTCATTGACTTGCTCAGCTTCAAATCATGCCCCTGAATTCCTAACCCATGCTCACTTTTTTTGACAATAGTTTAACATTTGGATTTAGTTCTTTGTAACTAAAAGGAATAAGATATGGAAAAGACACCTTTATAAAGTGACTGCAGTGACAAATTCTTTATTATTCATGTTTATGTACTGTCTCATATACTTAGTTTCAAACCAGTTTGGGGATTGACACCTCTTGGTATTCATGGCATCTTGAATATAAAAATTCAAAGTATTCAGAGAGGCTTGTGTAGGTCCTGTTCCCGATCTCCATTTGTGTCTTTGAAAACTACCTGCTGTGATCAGTCTGTATTATAATTTCAGGTTAGTTTGCTGTGTTTATACACCTATAAGAAGGATCGAGGGTGTACATACATTTACAGGTAAAATCTGTTAAATCCTAACAGTTATGTCAGAATAAAATGATATACTTCCTCCACACTGCTACTTTGATTGCTGCCATTTAATGAGCTCCCAGTCAAGTACAGGGAATCTCATGATATGAGATAAGCTTTATTGACCTGATCCAATGCATCCTGGAGCTACTGGAAAGTGTCCCATTGAACAGCATTGCCTATAGATCAGGCCCTGAGTCAGGACCACACCATGCGTTTATCTTAGCTGACAGCAGCAAATTCACTGTCATCAGTTTGAACTTCTCAGTTTGATTGAGAGGTCTGTGAAGACAAACTGAATTGATGAGAAAAACCAGTCCTTTAACATCACTGTGGCAACTGGTGTAGTGCTGAGTAAAACAGAGGCCCATCCCTTTGACTCAGCACAGTGGACAAGCAGGCCATCAGGTTGTCAAACTCAGTTATGAGAGTTATTTTAAGTAACTTGCGTACTCTGTTCCACTGTTGCTGAAAACCGCAGACAGTGTAGACCTGCCCCGAGAAACTCTCAAGGGAGCAGCTCCAGCCATGACTTTGTTTTAATTCAACATCCATATTAATATAGTATGAAAGATTCCTGTGTCACTCGAGCTAGATGGTATTGTTTCCACTACAGAGTTAGTTCAAAGCAAAGCATTGATTTAATTCTGTAAGCATCAAATCTCCTAATTTGCAGTGTGTTCAGATGTGAAATGTAATGTCACAATTTCTGTGATGTGTTCATGATATAAAATGTAACATGTCACAGTGTTACATATGCTGCCACGGTAACAAAGAAACAAATATTTATCTTCCTGAGCCTGTTTTTGCACACGGTCAGTTGTATCTGGTGCTCACTTGGGGAAGAAACCATGAAAATCTCAAAGTTTACATGAAGGATACAAACTACCAAGGAAAAGTTTTAGCTGACCATAGAACTTTTGCAAAAAAAAAAAAAGGTGTAATTAAAGAGCTATTAATCAACGAAAATAAATAAGTATTTCATAAATTTCCTTTTGATTTTCCCCTGTCAACTTTTGACAGGTTACAGCTAGTCTACACTAAAAAGTCAAGGCCCTCAGTGTAACTTTTCCATGCACCAATTTAATAAAACAGCCTCCATGGGAGGAATAGCACTTAGATTAATGTAGTTAGGGCAATGATGTGCCTGGGTAGACTCTGTATTTCTTACATCAACTTTAGTGGTGTCTGGGAGGTGTCCCACAATGCCCCACCATGACAGCTTTGGTCACTATTTTGAACTCTGCTGCCCAGTGGCCAGGTATGAGTTGCACTCCCCTTCCCTCTGAAGCCTGTCAATTTTCTACTTTCCATTTCCTGTTTCTTCCCTGTGGAGAGCTCATCAAGTGATTGCCCAGCTGACCATGTTAGCCTCACACTAAAGACATACCCCCACTTGGTGTACATATCAGGCCATGGATCTCCTGAGTCTGTGGGGAAAAGAGGTTGTGCAGGTAAAACTCTAATCCAGTCCATAGGAACATTGATATCTACGAGCAGGTTGTTCAAGTCATGGAGAAGAACTACAAAAGGGACCCACAGCATTGCCACAAAAAAGCCAAGCTGAACTGTGACAGACTCCCTTGCTCTCTGGTATGTCTAATAGTTATTCTGGTGTGAAGTCATAGACGGTGCTATTATAAGGAGAAGCGTGCCATCCTCAGTGGAGACACACCCACCCACAACCACCACACTCAAGACCCCTGCAGATACTTAAGGGAAGCAGGAGTCACAGGCCCTACCATTAACAGTGATAAGGAAGCGGAAAAGGAGAAGTATGAGGGACGGGTGACCAGGAGATCCTGGCACAACAACCAAGATCTGTTTTTGAATTCTGGGCAGTCCCCTTAGTCTAGCATGGGTGAATCTAATGGGCGGGGGGGGGGAACCTTGGATGAGCATGCAGCTTGCTTTGATATTTCAGGGGCACATTTGTTCCTTTACCTTTTCATTTAGGCTAAAAGAGCTAGTGAAACAACCATCAGAGATACAGTTGCTCTCTTCTTCTAATTCCCTGTCCAGGTAAGCAAAGGTGGCCCTGAAGTCAGAGGTGTAGCCACGAGTGGACCAGGGCCCACCTATTTGGCAGAGACGGAGCAAGGCCCAGGGGTCCCAGTGCTGCCCTCCCTTGTGGGTCCCACAATATCTCCCCCCACTGGGGTGCGGAATCAAGGGCTCCAGGGCATCAGCTGATGCGGCAGATGGGGGGTGAGGGAGCACAGCTGAGGGAGGGACTACTGCTCATGCTGTTGAGGGGGCCACAAGGGACCTGTGCAGGGGCATAGGCTGGCAAGGCTATGGAAGCCACACTGGTAGGGGAGTCCTCACTTTTGGGGGGATGCAGGCCAAGTAGGGGAGTGGAAGGGGAGGAGCTGCAGGCAGTGCTTGCACAAGCTGGCACTGCTGCTGGTGGCTGGGAAGGAGCAGGCTATAGGCATGGGTTCTCCTGGCCAGCCCCTGGCAGCTGGTGAGCACCAGCCAGTCCAGAGGCTGGTCAGGCAGGCTATAGGTGAGCAGAGGTAGCCATCATTCAGGCAAAGTGGATTGGATGGGGGGGGCACAGGGCCCTCCTTTAGGCCAGGGTCAGGAGCTGCAGCCCCTAAAGCCCATGTTTTAATCCACCCTTCTACTTGATGATGAGGCCCACCACCACAATGCCCTGCAGTGGCGCCAACTTTGCTGCCATGGCTGCAAGGCTGGCCAGCTGCTGGAAGCAAAGCAGTGGTGCAAGCACCTCTGCTCCACTTCAGGCTGCCTGCCCTTTAGCCACTGTGGTGATGTTCATGCTGCTGACAGGTGCTGCAGGGGGTGGGCCTCATCTCGCTGCCTCTTCCCCTTCCTCCTCCTCACACAGCTCTTCTTGCTAAGTAACAAGTGGAGTCAGAGAGCCGGTACTCCAGCTTCACTTGCTACCTAGCAACTGCAGCATCTTAGACAGCTGCCAGTCACACAACTGGAAGCTGCTTGTAGCCAGGAGTCCCACAGACTCAGGGGCCCAGCCAGAAAATGGGAGCTGGTGACATCCCTGCCTGCAGTACAGTTTGTTTATGTTAACCAGGATGTCCCCAGCTCCTCCCTAGGGATATCAAAAAAAAAAAACTTCCCTGAAGGTAATCTGCAATCCTCTGCTGAAAGGTTCTGGTGAATGCTGCCTTATTTCTTTTATCACGGTAGCACACTTTCCCACATCACTCAGCAGGCACCATTGCAGCACACTGTGCTTTAGAAACAACACACCCTCTAGCTTCACAGACACTGGGAATCTTCCAGAATACATTAATGTGGCTCTTAAAGGAATTCAAACACAGCCATGGCTGGACCTGCTCCTTGCAGAGTTCCTCAGAGTGGTCTTGGTACAGGGCCTGATCTAAGGACAACTGAAGTCAACAACATATGGACCCAATCTGCAGCCGCTTGTTTGCAGGAAGCCTTCCCAGGCAGCCTCTGTTACTCTCTGGAGTGAGATACCAGCTAAAACCACCACTACCTGTGAAAACAGTGCCAGAATTCAGTTCAAGTGCCCTATTCACATATATTCATGCCCAGGAGCTATCACCTCACTTATTATCCTACTTGTCCCTCTACCTGCCCAGACAGTGCTCATCCTGACTGACACTGCTGCTGTGCTCTATGAAGCCCAAACAGTGTGTTCACACAGCAGTCTTGTTTCGAAACAACAGAGGTTGTTTCAAAATAAGAAAGGCCATGTTCACATGACGCACCTTTGTTTCAGAAAAACTTAAACCCCATGTGGGGACGAAACAACATTGTTTCGAAACGATTGTTTCGAAACAATACCATCTGAACATGTTGTTTCGAAACAACAGTGACTCATTTCAAAATAACTGTTGTCTGAACATGCTGTTCGATTCCTGCTTTTTCCTTAATTTGAATTAACAAACTGTTAATTCGAATTAACTTATTTCAAAATAAGGTATTATTTCGATACAACTTGTATCAAAACAACTTGTATCGAAATAACCCCCTGTGTGTGAACATAGCCAAAGAGAAGTAAGAATGGAGTGCATACAACTTGTGTGGATCAAGGGGAATTGTCAATATAGTAATGTAACCCTTCTGCCAGGGCAGGCTGGCAGAACAAGGGCCAGGGGCTGTATCCAGGGGTTTCCCAATGATGCAGCACCACCAACTGGCTCAAGCCCCCACCCAGATCTCTAGGAATCCTGCACTGTTCCCTGGGCACCCCAAAAGGCAAGGCTTCCCCACTCGCAAGCATGAGTCTGAGTGTAGTAAATGGAGCTTTTAATAACAGTAAAACAAAAATGCAAAAGGCCAAATAACAGAGTTCAGCACTAATCTAGGAAACTTAGCATAGAGCAAAGTTCCCAATAACACACACCGCATAACAGAACATACAAACTTTATGGCAAAACTGGCTCTGATCAGGAGAATCAGTGCTAACTAGGCTCCCAAACAACACTAAGGTATGTAGGGAGTGTCTTTTACACCAGCTGTCCACTGACACCATCTACCAGTCATTCACTCCATCCTCTAGAACCAGTTCCTCAGCTCCACCCACTATCCACCAGCACCACCCTCTGATCACTCATGTAAGGCCAGCTCACCACTGGCCACTGTCACCATCTGCTGGGTCCCCCCACTGTCCACCAGCACTGCCCTCTGGTCCCTCATGTCACCCAGCTTGCCACTAGCTGCTCTCACTGTCTGCTGGCTCTGCCCACTGTCCACCAGCACCACCCTCCAGTCCCTCTTGTTGCTTAGCTCACTGCTGGCCACTCTCACCATCTACCCTCAGATCTTTGTGTTACCCAGCTGTTGTGGGGGAGTGAGTGCAGGGGACATGATCCCCACACTGCAAGAAGGAGTTCCAATTGAGAGGCACAAGACCAAACCACAATTTTTTGGGTTAACTACTTTTTATGTGACTTTTATTGAGATAAATAAAATTACAAAAAGAAAGAAGAGAAAAAAAGGTTAAATAAGAGGTTAATATTATTTAATTACTAATATTCCTATTACAAAAAATAAAACTTTCAATTCCTATTAAATTACCCTTATTAAAACTCATACAAACTGTGGTTTTAGAACTCTATTTCTTAAAGATCTTCTAAGTACAAATTAATTGCCCAATAAACAGAAAATAGAGCACAAATATCACTATAACATTTATCCTCATTTTTGTGCCTAACCCTGAATTAAACCCCCAGTTCCAATCCTGACTGATATAATCTAAAAGAGTGGGGTTTATGAGAGACAGAGAGAGAGCGCACAATTTGTAGGCAAAAGAGCTTTGCTATTTACCACATACACACACTGAAACATCACACTAAAACATCATACACAGCCCAGGACAGCACGAACACCTTGCTTCTCCCCCTGGCTCTCCAGACACCATGGATCACTGCCAAGTGAGGCTAGCCATGGGCTGTTTGCGGCTAGGAGTTACAAGGGTCAGTTGGGGTGCCTGGCGGGGAGCACAAATGGATTTATTCTTTCATCACACTTTTTTCACACTGCTGTTTCCCAATTTGATTGTGGAACACTAGCTTGATTCTGATCTGTGAGGTTAATAGGTTCAGAGCAGTAATAATACACATACACACATTCCTAAAAACCATTTCCCAATTTAAATCCCAAATTTGACCAGATTATATTTACCACATTTGGATGTTATCTCCAGAGTGACAGACAGCAGACCTGTTTCTTTGAGAGAAAGATAGTAAGATGTGCTAGAACAGCCCAGTGTTAAAATGGCTCGACCAACAGGCAGCCTCATGGCTCTTGCCTGTGACCTTCAAATCCAGAGCCCACCGGTCTGGTGCCTACCGACTGCGTGCTCCTCCTGCACTTGACTGGCCCAGTGTTAAAACGGCTCGACCAACAGGCAGCCTCGTGGCTCTTGCCTGCAGCCTTAAAATCCAGAGCCCACTGTGACCAGCTGCAGTGGTCAGACACTCCCTGTCACCCCCTTCGGAGTGCCTGAGGGCTACTGCCCACCTCCCACTCCAGGGTGAACAGGTGAAAATTAAAGACTTAATAAAAGAATTCAAAAAAAAAAAGATCTGCCAGAAAGAAAGAAAAAAAAAACTGCAGACTCCCTTGATGATCAGTCAAGGGGTTTAACACTCTTCTTTGTGAAGAGTGGGGAGATGCCTAGGGGGTGGCCAGATCCCCTGGCAACACAACAGGCTGCTGGCCTATCACTTCTCCAATGTGCCTAAGCCAGAACCCCGGCTTTATGCCTTGGACCCCCAAAAATTAGCATATCGCTTGTTGTCATGGAAACTTACTGACACTGGTCTGGTCAGTAGAGGAACTCATAAGTCTTTCAGCTGTAACTCATAAGTTTTGCAGCTGTAACTCAAGTTTTACAGCTGTAAGGCATAGTTTATTTTATCACCTTCTTCAGGTATGGTCCTACTCAGCTTGGATACTGACAATAACTCTTCTTGAAGGCTGTTACTCCCTATCTAATTGTAGAGGCCTAACAGGCCACATTCCATAAGATAAGCTGAAGTTTGGCCACAGCAAAAGAAAACACAAAGAGGGATGGAAAAATCCACCTCTCATACCAGCTTGCTGCTAGCTACTTTCACCATTCACCAGCTCCACCCCATTGCTTCTTTTCAGCTTAGGAAGAAAGAATTCCCCTAGCTGAGTAATCATCTGTTCTATTAGTCTTCAGCAGCTGGTTAAATCAGCTTCTTCTATAACAAACAGAAGATACAAGAGGGAGAAAAAAAAAACCCCAAACACTGCTTCCACAGAAACAAAACTAACTCACTACTGTTTTTTCTGTCTTTCCAGCTAAAACGTGCAGGAGCCTTCTTACAAATCTTTTTCAAGGGTGGCTTTTACCCTTTAACGAATCCAGACAGATTTGAAACAAACAGAGAGTAGCAGTTTACACAAGGACAGTATTTCATATTTCCTTCCAATAGAATCACAGACATTGACAGATTTGTGAGAAAAGTAACCCCAAATACTATTACACACTATGCTTTGCCCCAGTGCACCCAGTATGCTAATCAGCTAATTGTGCTCTTTGTATCCATGCTAATACAGGACCCATGCAGATTAGTTGCTCCCCCCTGTCAGTGCAGAAGCTGTTAGGCATAGCTTCTAAGCCTGCCTTACACTAAGTTTTTATTTATTTAGTGAATACAATCACTATAGTACCTCTGTGCATTGCTTTGTTTGCAGCTGGAAAAGTGGACTTCAGGATCTTTCCAGCCACATCAATAAAACAACTCAGACAGATAAGAAGGAAAAAGATGATGTTGAATGACCTGTTCCAAAAGATCCTGCAGAGCTCTGGTACTTTGAACACCAAGCCAAGGGCTTGGAAGTTGACCCTCGTGTACAGCATGGACAGGGATGCAGTAAAGAGGAGAAAGGCATAGGAAAAGTAGAGAGACAATGCAACAGGAGAGACTAGTACTTCTCAAATGGCAAACAGACACGTTATTTTCAGATTCAGCAGATCCCTGCTCATCTCCCTCTACAGCCCATAGAGAACTACATTCTAGGACCTCCCTGCACCTCAATCCCCCATAGCCACCAGACATTCAGAACTGCCGCACTGCTAACGTTATTGTTGCCAATTCCAGCATTTCCAACTTGTAATGGACCAATGCCATTGTTAAGATTCCTTTGGTTTCTTACATACTTAAAAGATCCCTTCTTCTTCAAGCACTGCTTGGATACATTCAGTATTAGGTGTCTACGTGCTGTAGCAAATAATTAGTCGGAAGCTTTTTGCCCTAGCCTGTCAGAGCAGGGTCAGTGGCCAACGCCCCCTCTGGCCACTCCCATGGTTATATATACGGCCCCAACCCTGACCCTCCCCAGTTCCTTCTTCCACCCTTAGTGACGGTTTCGGAACAGCCCTGTCCTTGCAAATGCAAGTGCCTGTTATTATTTCCTTGTATGAGCCACCCGTTTAAGCTAGAGGACCTGTTCATGGATATCATTCCACCAAGAACTGGTGCTTCTGCAGAACCTGCAGGTTTGGAGCCAGAAGATTGCTCCCAACAGCCGCCAAAGATGCCAGGCTTGAAACCCTATGCTTCTTGCAGCAAGGCCTTCCTGCGGGATGACCCCTACTAGGAGTGCCCTCAGTGTCTAGGTGAGTCCCACCAGGCCACCAACTGCTCTATCTGTCAGTCTTTCAAGCCAAGGATGCTCAAAGACAGAGAGCAAAGGCACCATGTGTTGGCCTTAGAGCAAGTTCAGCAGCCTACCCCCAAAGAAACAGGGTTACCTTCGGCGCAGCACTGCATGCCAGGTCAGCACCGGAGCCATCTCAGCACCGTTCCCCTGTGGAGCAGAAGATGCGATTGGCACCGACTTCGGTGCCAAAACACTCCCACTGATCTACCTCTCCCTGCCGAGCCACTCCCGGCACAGTGGGCACGATGCGGTACGGATCCCGACCACCCCGGAGGCCTTCGACACAGCAAAGACCCTGCTGCTTTTGCCTATGCTCACACCTCCGAGGCCTCTTAAGCAAAGAGGAAAGCTGCTTTCCTCTGAGGTAAGTGGTCTCCTGAACGGCACTGCTCCCCGGCACCTAGTACAGTGCCAAGCTCCCCAGTGCTGAGAGAAGAGGCTTCCCTGAAGGCACCGGGCGGTACCGCCCAAGGTCGGGCTTGGAAGTGCAATAGGCCGCTTGCCACTTCTCCCTGGCATCGTAGTGCCTCCGCTTCTCTGGTGCCATCTACACAGCCTGGCGCCAAACCTCCCGCACAGCGAGAAAGCTCTCTGTCTCCGAGCCTCAAGGAGATCACCCCATCTAGAAGGGGCAGACATGCTGCACCAAGCCCCTACCACTACTGTCCTCATGAATGGTCAGTGCCAAAAGACGTCCCACATCAGCAGACCCACTGCAGTACGGAAGACCCCACCATTATTAAGCCAGATAGGGAGCTGAACCCCAGGCCAGGGTCCTATAGAGAGGACACCATGGCCCATTTGGATTTGCTGCACAGGGTGTCTGCCAACACAGGCCTAGAGGCTGAACCTGTTGGGGGGGGGGGGGTGTCCAAGACCCCCTATTTGATCCCAGTGTTTCATCCCTGAAGAACATAGTGTCTGTGCCCTTGCACCCTACCGCGCATGGAATTGCCAGATCCTGGTGGCAATACCCTGCCTCTATTTCCCTGGTATTGGACATAGCAGCTAACAAGTACCAGGTCCTACCGGAGGATTTTTCCTTCCTCATCCATCACCCAAGCCTGAGCCCACGGGGAAGTGAGGCCCCTCCAGATCCCATGCCAAGGTCCAGAGGGGCCAGACAGATGGAAATCCTGGGTAGAAAGATGTATTTGACTGTGGCCTTCCAGCTGTGTATTGCAAACCACCAGGCACTGGTGGCTAGGTACGCCTCAGATTTTTGGGACTCCCTAAAGTGATTTATGGGCCTTCTCCCCCAGGATCAGAGGGAAGATTTTGAGTCCCTCCTTGAAGAAGGCTCCTTGCCATTCAGCGATGCATTCCTAGCTGCTTGGGATGCCACAAACATAGCAAGCCGAGGAGTAGCCATGGCCATTGTTATGAGCTGCATGGCATGGCTCCAGGAGACAGACCTACCTCAAACCAGCCAACAGGCATCCAGGACCTTCCCTTTGGGAATGGTCCTTATTTGCAGAGGGCTCAGACCTCCTCCTAAGTGGCACCAGGGACCCTGGATCGGACCTCTGATCCTTGGGTATGCTCCCTTATCAAACACCTAGCTGCCCTCTTAGCCCTCACAGTCACAGACAGCACCAGTCATCCAGATCGGGCAAGGTTCAAAATGAGCCTAGTGAAGGCCCTGAACTCTCATTCTTCCAGGGCTCCCCTCCTTAGCCTACCAGACTTGCCTGGGAGAACAGTGTCACTTTTGAACAACCTGACCCTTCTCTCCTGCAGAAATCCGCCAGTAACTAGCAGAAGGGCCTGCAGCTCAGATGGGGCAGATAAGCACCTTCTCCTCCTCTTCACACCTCCCCATATTACAGCTGGATGTCTGACCAGGGACCCTTATATCCCTATGGACAAGGGGCCTTTTCTATGTGATTAGCCAGTCCCCCCAGCAGACCCTACTGCTATTCTAGTCCCTGTGAGCACATCACCCCCTCTACCTTCGGGGTTCTTTCCTGCCCTAAGGCCTAGTGGGGCATCATCGTCTCATGTGAACCAGTGAAAGGAGCTAGATTTTTCCTCCCGCTCTATCTCACTAGCGTCTTTCACCTAAGCTGATGCCTAACACCCCCTCTATGGCCAGGGGGACAATGGGAAATTATTAAAATAAACAAATGAAGACCTTCCTAGGACACTCTATGTGCTTCACTACAAGGGTTATGGTACTATGAGTTTCATCCTTCATTCTTGTTCCCTTCAGCCTGAGCTACTTGGTTTCTTAGCTGACAATGGTCCCCAAGGGTCTCAGCCCCATGTGCTCACAGAAACTTAAAAGATGCTGGTTGTACACATTTGTATTTGTGCCTTGCTCTCTTAGGAAACAAGGTGTTTGGATGCACAAAGAGGCTATCTTTGACCTCATTGCTGTTTTTGTTCCCTCTCTTCAGGTCCTCAGCCTTGAAAGATTAAAGCAGGATCTCGGTACCCAGAGTTGTGCTTGTACTTTCCCTTTGTAAGTGCCAGTGCTAGGCCAAAACCCCTTCCACCCACGCACCCCCCCGCACCTCTCTTTTCTCATGTCTAGCAGGGGCTTCCCTTCCCTTTTTGTGGTCCCCCTATTCTGATATTCTGGGTCCATGCATGCTCTGCAGTGCTATCAACCATTGGCTTTCTCAGGGGGGTCTCTAGGGGAAATTTGCCTTAGAGGTCATGTACTTCCCATCCCTTCATCACCTTAACTTCTAAGACCGGTACAGTCTAGGTTATCCCCACCTTCCAGAGGGTATCATCGGGGTGCTCTTATCTGCAGTTTTCAGACTACCGCCCATTAACTTCTGGCTCTGAGGTTATGCTGTTATAGCCTTGAGGCAGACCTTCTGCCCTCAAAACTACTGCACTTGATTCCTCTGTTGGGGTACTTCCCCACACACAGCTTAGTGGAATGAGGGAGCCATGGGGCCACACCACCCACCCCATTGTCATGCCCCTTCTTTGTTTCCAAGATGGGTGAGGCAGTCCCCTACCCAACCTTACTAGTGGGAATGCAGCCCAATTTCTTGATGCACAAGAGATGACTCATCTTTGCCACTTCCCGTTACCTGCAATTCGGCTGCTGCAGCTTGAGTTTGAGGGCTTAAAGGTTTTAATGGGAAAGAAAGTTTACACCCCATTTTCCATGCAGGTGCCAGACTTTCTCGCTCTCTCATATAAGTCTTACTAGTAGACATCATGTGTCTCCTGACTGTTCACCTAATACAGTCCTATCATGGCTCTTCTAGAGTGGCGGGTAGGACCTGGTTGTGTATGGGTCAGTCTCTGTTCCTGTGCACACGGAGTAACCAAGATAGTATCCTGGCCAACCTGCTTCAGGAGTGACTCACTTCCCTATTTCACTTTCCCTGTCTAGTGCTCATAGAGCTTGGAGAAGAGCAGTTCTTTTCACTTAGGGACTGGAAGTCCCTAGCTAGTCAAAATTTTCTCAATTTCCAGGGACCTTCTAGGCTTGCATAGCTGAGGCTAAGAACCCAGCCTGCCTCAAGGTGACATGTAGTTTTCTCTAGGGTCCCTTAATGCTGCTTACTGCAGGACTTCATAGAGTTACATAATTTTTCTCCTCCATGTAGGCAATATGCCTACTTCAGGTGGCCTCCTGGTTGGAGCTTTGCCTATGGGGATTGTCATGCTGCAGGCAGAAAGCTCCAACTCCACCCACCGTCCACAGTATGGCTAATAGTTACCTACTACTAAATGTATCCAAACAGCGCTTGAAGAAGAACGGTGGGTTACTTACTAGTGGGCTGCTCGCATATATTCAGGGCCCCCCCACTGTCCCCACTATCCAGAGTTGGCAATTTAAAGGGGACTGAGGAGGGTCAGGGTTGGGGCCATATATATAGCCACAGTAGGGGGCCGTCAGCCACCGACCTTGCTCTGACAGACTAGGGCAAAAAGCTTCCAACCAATCACGCACTGCGGCACATAGACACCTAATACTGAATGTATGCGAGCAGCCCATCTCGAAGCAGGATGGTTACTGGTAAGTAACCCATTGTTTTATTGCATGCTGGCCATAGAGTTCTCCTTGGGTTCTTTTTCCTTCCCTTCTGCAATTCCTAGTTCCAAATTTATGTTAATTACTAGCATTTCCCCTCCCCCACCACCTTTTTTTTAAAAACTTTTTAGCTGCTTTCACTTCCCTTCTAAACTAGGCTGTTTTTATACCCAGTGTAGACTTCTTTTCTAATTGTGGCTCTCTGGGTCAATAGTAAACATGGTTTTAACCAAGTCCAAATTATCATTCAGATTTTTGTTTACATTATTCCCCCAAATGATTTAGCTCAATTATTGTCAGCGTTGTGAAATCGGCCATTATAAAGAACGAATTCTACATATTCTAGTAAGGTCTCTACTCTGTTTATTCTTTTTACACAAAACAAACATAATCAAACCATGGCCATTTGCATCTAAGCACACAGTTGTGATGCTGTCTGGATTTGGGAGACTATTTATGATACTTTCATATTAATATTTCATAATTGCAATAATCCATGAGTTATGCCATGTTTGGTACCAATAGAAAGGTTGCAATTTGTTAGGAATGAGTCTATGGTTTATGTGTCTGTATTAGAAGTTAGGAACATGTCTGTTATATTTCTAGTTCAAATTATGTGCTTCCAGGAAACTCCCCAGACTGGATGTCTACAGTCATTGTTTCCTTAATGGCCCATTAAGGGAACCACAGATACAATGGGCCTAAGAAGAAACCTGCTCAATGAGTCACCTAGATTGATCAAATGACAACTCCATTTTGATCTGCAAAAACTCTACATAGCACAGGGAAGGCCAGAGGTGATAAAAGGCAGCAGCACCAACTCCATTTTGGCTTCAGTCTCCAGTCTACAACCAACACCCATCTGGAATTATTCCTCTGCAACTGGAAAAAGGACTGAGGCTCACCCAGGTGCCAGGTGGCCACTAGAGGAACTGGACTAACCTGCAAACTCCAGATGGACTCTTACTCCTTTGTATGTCTGTGATTCACTTTGACCCTTCAACATATCTCATATTTTGTTTTTCTTTTTATATTAAACCTTTAGTTTTAGTCATTTAAGAACTGGCTGGCAGTGTGATAATTTGGGTAAGATCCAAGCCTATATTGTTCTGTGTTATGTGGCTGGCCCTTTGGTGTCAGGACAACCTATCTGTTTAAGAAATCATGTGGCTAGGTGGGAGCCAGAGGAGCTGAAGTGCAATAATTGGGGCTGTTTCTATTATGCTTCATGATAACCAGCGTGGGGGTGTCAGAAGCATGGTTTGTGACTGATTGAGAGTCTGGTTTAAGTACTGCCCATCAGTGTTTGGAGAGTTTGGTGCTCAAAAGCTAGTGGCTTTTGCAGCTTGCCCTGATTTTTGCATATTCAGGTGGTTGTCCCAGGAGGCTTGGGTCATATCACTAATTTTTAGTTCTAAGACCAATTCCTCATTAGCTGTCAAGAGGGATATAACCTAGAATTACTTCACATTGGATGCAATACTTCTTGAATTATGAAATTATTATCTATAATTTTTAGAAATTACAAAGACTTTTTAGCACTGGCATAATGACACTTACGGCACATTGCTTAGAATGAAATGCCCCCTAATAATGCAGCTCTTTTTCCTATAAATCAGTGTTTTCCCCAGGAATTGAAACGGAGAGGGCATGTTTGAATTTACCTTGTGCTTGTGAAGGACAAAGAGGGGTGAGACTGAGGATGAAGATGGGATATGTGGCACCATAGTAAAAACAGAAAAGTGCTTCATGACCATTTTATTAGATTTATCTCATGCTACAAAATTATTCAAGACAATTAAGCCTGAAGCAGACTACGAAGAGTTACAAAGAAATCTTCAAAAACTGAGTGACTCGCAACAAACTGGCAGACAAAATTCAGTGGTGATAAATGCAAAGTAATGAACATTGGAAGACAGAATTCCTGATATACATACAAAGTGATGAGACCTAAATTAGCTATTAGAATTCAAAAAAGAGATCTTGGAGTCCATTATGGATAGTTCGCTGAAAACATCTCAATGTGGAGTGGCAAGCAAAAAAGCTAGTGGCATGTTACATACTATTAAGAAAGGAATAGATATGACAGAAAATATCCTAATGCCACTATATAGATCTAAGGTATGCCCACATTTTGAATACTGCATGCAGATCTGGTTGCTCCATTTCATAAAAGATATATTGGAACTGAAAAAGCTACACAGGAGGGCAATTAAAATGATTAGGGATATGGAACAGCTTCCATATGAGGATCAATAAAACTGGGACCTTTCAGCTTGGGAAAGATGACAAATGGGAGATACACTAGAGATCTATAAAATCTTCACTAGTGTGGAGAAAACATATAAGGAAATGTTATTTAATACTTTATGTAACAAGAACTAGTGGAAGTTACCCAATGAAATTAATAGGCAGCAGCTTTAAAACAAACAAAAGGAAGTATTTCTCCACACAACACACAGTCAGTCTATTTAACTCTTTGCTGGGTAGGAGGGGGTTGTGAAAGCCAAGATTGTAATAGGGTTCAAAAAAGAATGAGATACAAATTCATGGAGAATAGGTACATCGACCATATTAACAGGGATGGGCAGGGATGCTCTGAAATGTCCCTAGTCTCTTTTTGCCAGAAGCTGGGACTGGGTGACAGCAGAATGATTGCTCCATGACTGCGTGTTCTGTTTATTCCCTCTGAACCACCAGCAATTGGCCACTGTCAGAAGACAGGTTATTGAGCTAGATGGACATTGGTCTCCCTAGAATGGCCCTTCTCTCATGTAAAAAATTAATTAAAACCTAAAAATGTTTAGTATAGAAACTCTCCAAGATAATGACTTCTCAAGATAGTAATGATGTGAAATAATGACCTTGGCAAATAAAGCATTTTAAAAATCTTGGCCTAGTAGGAAACATTTATTTATATAGTGTCCATGTCACAAATCTAGCATTCTGAATCAAAGTCACTCAAGCACAGTCCAACAAACAAATGTTCCTTTAATCTGCCCCCTCCCTTCTCCCTCCACTGCACCCCACTCACTGTGTTGTCTTTGGTCTGTACTGGAGACCCACAGTTCAGCAGTGCTTTCACTTGAGTTAATCTCCCACAGTGAGGGAAAGAAGGCATCTTGCTACTCATTCTGGTCACGTTGTCCATAATGCTGTTCACTCCATCACTCTCATGTATGGCCTCTTGCACCATCTCCTTCTTCTGTCACCTCCACTATGACCTGATCTCTGGGAATAGGTCTCTGAGGTTCAACAGCTCTCAATGAATTCAGGTGTCAGTGGGGGACCTTATGCAAATACAGGCTGGCAGTCTCTCCACAGAAATATTGTGACTGTTCCATAGCAGGTCTAAGCAATATTACTTAGACCTGATTATCAGTTATTTTAGTTATATGGGTCATTTAAGACAACAAAAGACTCTCTACAAAGCCTAAGTGCCACAAGCACTATTTGACCAGTTCCACCTTTGCTAAAAGACAGAGCTGATTACTAATCAGCTCTATCTTTTAACGAGGGTTGGGCAGGTCAAATACTGCTTGTAACTCTTAGATAGTGCCCACACAACCAAGCAAAATACCTGTCCCCTCCCCAACTCATCCTCTCTCTCAACTGAGAATCAATCTGGCATCTGAACTGCCTACTTAGGGAGTTCAGTTCCATCATTCCAACCAGCAACTAAATTGGTAACACTGCATGTTACTAGCTAAGGGTTAAAGTAAGTCAGAACATGCAGGAATGCCATTCCAGGGCCCACTATTTTTAGAGGTCAGCATTCTGGGGCCCCTAAAAATAGAAAGATGAGCTAGAACCTATGTTCCCTCTAAGGTGCATGGCTGCATGACCATGCACCTAAAAAATCCTCCCCACGCAGGGGTTTCCCATTCCCACGCACAGGGAGGGCCAGTCCAGCAGCGCAGCCCAGGATTGACTGCGACAGGCCAGCAGAGCAGCTGAGGATTGGCTGGCGGGGGAGCTGGGCTGGGGCTGGGGCCAGGGCCAGGGCCAGGGCCAGGGCCGGGCCAGCAGAGCAGCCAAGGGGGCCAGGGCCAGGCGGGGCCAGGCCAGCAGAGCGGCTGAGGATCAGCCCAGGGCTGTGGGGGAGGTCAGGCTTAGGGTTACCAGTGATCCGGCATAAGGAGGACATGTCCTCCTTTTTGCCCTGCTGTCTTCCATCCTCCAGGCATTAGTGAAAAAATGCCTTTTGTTCGGCTTTTTGCTGGACGCTGGGGCAGCGCTCTAAAAATAGAAGCACGCAGCTCCAGAATGTGTTCCCCTGTTCCTCAGCCCAGCTGCAGCTGCTGGTGGGGTTGGGAATTTGGAGATGATCCCTTGCAGGGCTGGTGCAGGTATTTTGGCAGTGAAGAGGGCTGGCTGCAGCCAAGAAAGTGGTTTCGCTTTGCCTCATTGCTTCTGCTCCTCACCCCGGGCTTCTTTCCAGTCTCCAGCTCAGGTCTGCTTACCTCCCCCCACACCTAGTTTTGGGGAAGGCTTGATCTGATTTTTTGGAGGGGCTGGGGCTTTTCTTCAGCTTGATGGTGTCTCTGCGGTGCCCAGAGAGAAACCTGTGACTGTTTCTTCGCTTTCTGCTTTACTGCCTTGCTTAAAGTTTCTGGGGAGGTTTGTTTCTCTAATGGCTCGGCTAAGCCAGATCTTTATTCCTCCTAATGAACTTTGGCTTTTGGCAACAAATCTTTTGTTTAGCGGTCAAGCAAAGTTCATTTTTGATTGTGAGGAGGTTTGAATCCATAAGATTTTCCTTTTCTCAATGTGATTTTTCAGTTTGCTTCTCCTTTTCAAGATGAGATGAGTCCACTATAGATGTATCCGTAAATTTTATTAAGATACACAGATGTGCAAGTGTTATACATTCTGAAGTAGCTGCTGGGCTGGGCCTGATCGTATAGTTTAGATGAAGTCAGTGGGAAATTTGATTGAACGATTATTGCAATATTTGTCCATTTGTTAGTAGTTTATCATATCACAGAAAACAAGCAGCTTGGTTTTGCCTTTTGCTTATATATTCTATGCTTATTTTTATTTTACTTTTAGAGAGACTCTTTTTTTGGTATATTTAGGAGAAAACTGATCATTGCATCTAAGAATAGGTGCTGTCCTCTTGGGTAGAGCATTTGATAGTCACAGACATCCCCCCCCCCCATTTGATATGTATTTCACATAAAAGCAAACAGAAAATGTCAGCTGTCATAAAATAGATATATATCCATCTGTGGTTTATGGCAGACATAGTAGGATATGATGTCTCCAGAAATTTGCATCTTAGGTAAAAGGTTATTTTTCAGGCAGGTCTGCACATAAAAAACAGCAGCTCTCGTTTCTTCTGATTTCTCCTTTCCTTTGTGTGTAAAATTTAAAGAGCTTGTCTGTGATTTTTTTAAATACTGCACAGTGAGGCTCAAAACTGAGGCTAGACGGGAATTTCCGTACACCCCTCCTGCACCCCACTGTTGTCAGCTAATAACAGTGCTATACCAAATTAGTGAGCACCCCCCTACACCCCCCCTAAACATCCCCCTGCACCACACCCCTAATTTCAAGTCATGGGGAGAATACTGCTGACAGGGATTACTTTTCCTTTAGAAGCCAACACCTCAAATTCTGCTTGACTTCATGTAGTCAAGGGTCTGCCCTCCATGTGTCAAACAATGAGAGTGAATTCAGGCTGACAAAGCAGCTGAGGATTGGACGGGGGGCAGGCCTTAACCATGGCCAAGGATCAGCTGGGGCAGGGGACAGGCTGGGAGAGCAGCTGAAGATGGGCAGGGGTGCAGGCTTGAAGTGCAGCTGAGGATTGGCCGGGGGGGTTGCTCTTCCAGAGCTATCCAAGGGCTCCTTTTTACCTTCATGGCCTTCCTCCCCCAGGCATTCTAAAAATGGGTTATTGTCCAGCCTTTGACTTCTGATAAGTAAACTGTTAAAGGAAAAAAAAAAAGGCTCAACACAGCACAGAAGCCCACGATCCTGATGTTAAGAGTTTGCTGCACAAATGCACACACAGGGAACAAAGAGCAGTTTATATGGGGGGGGGGGAATCAAGGGGCAATGGAGTACACAGTTATCTTTTATTCCTAGAAGTTTTTGTATATGGGACTCCTGTAGCTCAGTTGGTAGAGCAGCAGACTTATAATCTCGGTTTCAAGCCCTGTGATGGGATTTTTAACTTTTGGCCTGTTGCTGCTTAGGGAAGGGCTAAATTGGGAAAAATATATATATAACAAATACTAATAAAATGAAGGAAACTAAAGTGTACCATGATTAAAATTACTAATAGTGACCAATTAAGTAAAACAAATGAAGGGGCACATTTGAACTGGCTAGAAACAATTTAGGACAAATTGTTTTAAATTGTAAAATGGGCTGCTGTGCAAAATGAAAAACGAGAGGCAAGTTAATTGCTTTCACTTTTTTAAACTTTTTTATGTGCTTATTCATTTTGGAAAACCAACAAAGGCAGGAACAGTACAGAAGAATTGAGGAGACATAATGTCACATAAGCATAGAATACATTCAAATTATTAATAAAAAACAATTTTAAATAACTTACTAATTTTTCATTGTTCTATATTTTTCAATAATTTCCATCACATGAATTTGCACAAAAATTTTATTCAGAAAACGTTCTGCACATGGGTTCAAAATTTTGCACACAAGCTGCCAAACCTTAGAGGTAATCTTGACTGGAACGCTGCATTCTGGTGTGTGCTGGCAAGGCAGGCAGTGCTACAAGAAAAGAGGAGGCATGTCTACCCTGCTGTGAAAAGCACCAGCCAGCTCCCCTGCACACATGCAGGGCAGGCTGTGCTAGAGGTAGGAGCCTCAGAGCGCAGCCTGAAGCAGTGGGGGGAGTAAGGGTGATTCTCCTGTGCCCCAGCTCCCGGGGGTCTGGGGCTGCACCATGCGCCACTGTAGGTCAGTGAGGGCTGCCCTATTAGAGGTGAGCAAGCGCAGGGTCTGGCCTCCTCTTGGGCGGTTCCTGCTGGGTGGAGGGCACTAGAACAGTGTGGGGTGGGGGCATGGGGCAGGCCGCAGATTTGAATGGGCAGGGAGTGATAACCAATGCTTGTGGTGCTGAGAAGTGGCTGCAAATGCCTACCTGGGCTGGGGCCCACACATGCATGAAGGGGGCCTGGAGATTAGGAGGGTATACTTCAACCACTGTTACAAACTGACAAATTGTGGAGTAGGGAGATATTGGAAATGGGGATGTAGGGAAATCCCTGGAGGTGCTTTATAAGCCAGTCATCACCGTATCTAGTATGTCATGTTGGTCTGTAGAAAACTGCAATTACTATCCAATCTATTGCTTCATCTGTTACAACATTGACTGATAGCATATTGTTCCTTCTCCTCATTCTTACAATGGCTGAAATGTTTTTAAAAATTCAGCCTTCTATAGACAACTGGCATGAAAAATTTCAGCCCAAACAGTTACAGACTGTAGATAAGCAACAGAAAACAGGATCTCATAATGGAAACTGTTGGGCAACCTAAACTACAGACTACCTGTACCATCTGCAAATAAGTTCATACCAATTTAGATGAACATATAGAAAGCAACAGGGTAACAGTTTCAGTTAGATTCAAACTAGTTTACTATTTTCTCAAAGTAAACTAATGTAAAGGGGTAAAAGGTATTTAATGTCTCTTGGTTATCAACCTATAAATGCAGGTATATCACAAACAAACCTTTGGTAAAGACAATTTTAATCCCAGTTAGATCTAATTAGTTAGTGTGACCCTCAACACTCTACACATGAGATGGAAGACATTCCAAGTTTAAAAATGAAATGGCCTTACTCATTATGTGCATAACTGATATGTTTGAGTGCCAATGCAAAGGATTGAAACTGTAGCTTTGCTCAATAAAAAGTAGGAGAAACATCCAGAAACAGATATTAATATCAGTAGTTGGGTTGTATTCTATGCATAAAATTTCTTAATCCATTCTAAAGAGAACCATAAATGATCTGATCTGCTCTCAATTTTAGGATCACCACTTTGGGTCTCCTAATACAGCAGGTATAGGGAATAATATCTGCTGCTTTATATGAAAAACCCATACAGTCAGGGCCAGATTAATAAAAGGGCTTTAAAGACTGCAGCCTGGGCCCTGGACTCCAGTGGGACCCAACTTCTCAAGCCCAGCAAAAATATATTGGGCACCTGCTAGCCAGAGCATCTGTCACATGTAGAGTAGGCTAGTCTGCTGCGCCTCAACACCATCTAGCCCCCAACAACTGGCTGGTTTGCAGTCTGCAGCAGACCCACCAGCACCAAGTGCTGGCCTGCCCAATGCAGCTGGCAGGTCTGCCAAACTCAGGCTTTATGCCCCGCCCCCAGCCAGGACACCACCATGGTGGAGGAAGGGACTTACAAGAATGGGCAGCCCAGAGTCCCCAGGATCCTTGATCCAGCCCTGCTTACAATCCTTTGGGAAAAAAATAAAAGAGAAGGGATGTTTACAGTAAGATACCCAGAGTGCCTTTCTAGTGTCATGGCAAATTGAGTAAAATTGTGACAGTTAACAGAACAAAAAGAAAGAGGGACCATGAAGGACATCTGGCTTTTCCCTGTACTGACTATTATTAATACAAAGAGTCATGTGGCACAAAGACTAACAGATTTATGTTTCGCATGAGCTTTTGTGGGCAAAAATCCCACTTCGTCAGCCACTTCTAAGATGGGGTAACTTACAGAATGGAATGAAAATAAATGCAAGGGAGTGTAAAACATAGGATCAAGTCATGCAGTAACAGCAAATCAGAGCAGGTGTATAGGTTCAAACCCTGGGAAGTTCCCCCATCTCCAAAGTATCTGACAAAGTGGGATTTTCTCCCATGAAAGCGCATGTGAAAAATAAATCTGTTAGTCTTTAAGTGCCAGACAACTGCTTGGGTTTTTTTCTGGACTAGACAAACAAGGCTGTCCCTTTGGATATTATTAATATACCATTTCAGGTGTGCTTTGGCTATTTTGTATGCATAAGTTCCTGGGTTATATAAAAACAAAAGAAATAGGTTGGAAGACATATTATACTAAGCTTATAAAGGCCAAGAGAAATGGGTAGGTAGACATAATATACTAAGCTTGTAAAAGCCAAGAGAGACAACAATGTTAACTGACGCTCACTGGCTTTCTGCACAGCCATAGAACAAAATTATTCCTACCATATAATATTACAGGTGTGAAACCTTACACTTGAGAAGCAGTGTGTGATCACAAAGAATGTAGCATAAAATATATGCACATGGAAACAGAGAAAAAATTGCATCTGTATTTCTTAGGAATTCCAAGCATTCACAATATTTCATGCTTTTTGTTGATATTTGATAGCTTGCATTAGCCATTCAACATTAACATTGTCTTAACACTATTTTACCTACATTCCCTAGGTTTTTGTTTGTTGGTTGTTTTTTTTTAAATTCCATCAACTGGAATATGTAGTCACATCCCAAACACAGACACCTAGCTGCGCTGCCTCATTCAGCGTTTACCTTGCTCAGTGTAACATTAGTTTCAGCAGCTCCTGAATCCTGTGTTGCTGAAAATTTTATGCAAAGAGGACATCAAGTTTCTAACATCATGGAAAATCCCTTCTTCAAGAAAGAAGGGTGCTAAAAATTCTCAAAAGAGAAGGTCACCAGAATTTTTTTTTTAAACACAGATGAAATATTTTTTCCTTAGCCTCATTCTCAGAAACAACTGAAACATTTGGCTAAAATTTTTTTAAAAACTTAGTCTGAGGCAGATATCTGACACAGTTACAGTTTGGTAGTTTTATGAAACAGAGAACAGCCTCCTGTAATGGAAAATTTTTAGCAACCATAACAATATGGAGTATTACTTGCTCAAATTACATTAATTTACAATAATAATTAACCACAGTAAACAGCCTAGTGAACAGAAGTACCTGTAACCTAGTTCTTGGCCCATGCCTCTTCATAGCCTTGACATTCTACCTTATCAAACTTCTTATATTGCCAGCTAAAGAGAGTGAAAAAGTGAATAATGTTCATCCTAAACAAGCACAAGTGTTCCCCTACATAAACTTCCATCTCAACCAGGGCACTCAGCAAAAGAAGTATACTAAATACAAGGCGGATGAGACATGTAACCATTGACAGTAGGAGGGTGGGGTTGGCACAATTTTGAACTCATGTCCATTAGAAAAACAAGAAATAAAAATATAAACCATGGCAGAAAAAGGAGTGGGTGGTCACAAGTCTCCATGTACCACCCTCTCCTTCATGTGGTGCCTCTGATACAAGCTGTTTCTTCAGAGTCTGAGAGGAGGAAACTCTGCTCTAAGCTTGTCCAGCCTGTGGCCTGGGGCCCAGACTCCAGCCCACCAAGGGCTTTCAGCCAGCCCGCAGAGTGCAGCCGCAAAAGCCTGAAAGCTGAGCCAGCAAGGTGCTGTGTGGTGGGGGTGAGCTGATCTGGCATTTTGCTGAGTGGGGGGGGGGGATGGAGGAGAACTAAGCCCGAGGGCAAGCAAACATCCAGGGGAAGGAGAGCAGTGCTGAATGGGGGTGAGGAGAACATGGGACAAACACAGGACAAACCGTGGCAGTTCTGGGAGGCTGAAGGGGCAGGGGAGCACTGCAGCTGGTTGGTGGGACCCAGCTACATCCTGACCTGGACATCCCCTCAGTTCTGCTCTCCTCTCACACCGCCTAACCCCAGCACCCCTGTCCTTGCCCTGACCTTAGTGGCAAAAACTCTTTTGTAGAAATTGCTATCCATCCATGTTTCTGGTACAGAGCAGCCCAGTGCCAAAAACCTGTGACCCTTGCAGAACTGCCAGGGTTTCTGTCCTATCTGTCTGACTGTTTTCCTCTCCCTCTCCCCAGCACTGCTCTCCTTTCCCTGAGCAGTGCTTAACAGGGAGTGAGGAGAGCAGAGTTGGTGGGGTCCCTATTGGGACGTAGCTGAGTCCCGCCACCCAGCTGCTCTGCTCCCCCCACCTCACCCTTCCTCCACTCCCCTCCTCTGCCATGCTCCCCCGTTCTGCCTTGGCCGCCCCCACACAGCCACCCCTGCCCCTACTCTTGTCCTCTGTACACAGTGTAAGCAAAAGCAATGCCAAATATCACACTAATCATTATTTTATCAAAGTATATTAATAAGATTGATTTGTGTGTCTTAAGTATCAAACATTTTATCACCAGCCCCCCCAACTGAGGAAAGAATTGAAATGTAGCCCCTCACCCAAAAAGGTTGGACACCCCTGCTCTAGTCTGCAGCACCTTTTAAAGATATAAACTATAAGAAAATGACTGTGCAGTAGAGCATGGCGGAGAGCCCCTTTCTCACAGTGGTAAGAACTTCGGGCCCATGATAAGTTACTAAGAAGTCTACTGTGCTCTTCTGTCAGATGACATCAAACAGAGAAATCCCACTCTCATAAACCTCATTAGATAGAAAACAAACAGTTCAGGATGGGAAGAATACACCAGGAAAATGGCGCACTTCTATTTAATGTGTGGTGCGCAAAGGGGAAAGACAATATTTGCTTTTACCCTCCTTCAATGGCTGGCACACACAAAGGTTCTTTGCTCACACACAGAGATCTTTCATAGGGAGTGTCCAGCAGACTTCGTGACGAGAGGACTTGTTTCTGTCTTGTTTCATAACCAGCTGTAACATTCCTCTAGTGCAGTGATCATCAAACATTTTTCATGGGGACTCACCTCTGGGCCCCTCTAGCATGCTGTGACCCCTCCACTGCAGAAGGGGAGGGAATGGGCCATGCCCCCACCCCAATCAGTGCTGGCTTGCAGGGGAGGGAGAAGCAGCCACCTCCCCTCCTGGAAGCAGTGCCAGCCAGCAGAGGAACGAGGGGCAGCTGCCCCCCCCTCCAGGTGCAGCACAGGTGCCACAACACAGTCCCTTTGGGTCTATGACTCAGTACTGGGTGACAACCCAAACTTTGACAAACACTGCTCTAGTGCAATCTGAACTGGTGAATTGCCGTGGCACCTTAGTCCCCCATTTCTGGAGCCTGTCATGCCTGCTCTGCTGTGAGAAGCCCCATTCCTGGGCTGTTCATGAACAGCCTCCAGCAGGAGCAATATTAATGATTCTGGGGTCACAGGGAAAAGTTAAGGATAGCCCCCCACACACACAAACAGCTCCCCAAGCCTCATTGCCACTTTGCCAGGGCCTCCCTGGCCTCACTGGGGCTCCTGCTGCCTCCCCCCACTAACTCCCTGAATCTTTCACTTTCCATGAGTCCCCAACCCCTTTATCCCCACCAAGGGCACCCACCTCACCTGTCTGGCTGGTGCTGTAAGGACACTGTTGCTCCGCAGCCTGGCCGCAGCCACGCTGGCCCACATGTAAGCATGCACCAGGCAGGTAGCGAGGAGATTTACAGACAGCTCCCGGAATCTGCCCCACCCCAATGGGTGGGTCCTCCCAAGAACAGGGTCCTGGAAAAGTGCCCAAGCTGCCCCATAGCTAAGACAGCCTATGGCCTCCAGAAAGTAAGTTTCTCCTAAGTGTGTGCTTCTAGCCAGCCACTCTTTACATTATGCAACAGAATGACCACAGCTGATACTCCAAGTCCCAGATACCTTCTTCTCACTAGGTTCAATGAAGCTCACTGAAAAGTGGGAGCTCATGTTAGGCAAGGAGGGCATACCAAAGAGCATCTGCAGCTGCCTATGCAAAAGAGTTGCTGGCCACCAGCTGACAGAAATGGGCAAGCTCCTGGATTTCCAGCTGTGAGCTGGTGTGCAGGAAATTCTTACCCCATTTGCTGCACACCACGCTCCAAGCCTGGGACAGGAAGCTTCCTCTAGGACAAATTGCAGGTTGCTGCAACTCAGCTGCCAGACTTGACGTGCGTAGCTGCTCCCAGGCTCCAAGTAACAACAGAGGATGCTGCAGCTGGGCTGGGACCCCCAGTTGCTAGCAAGATGCAGGCAGCTGCAACCCACATCCAGCCAGGGTGCAGGAGGCTGTTGCAGGACTCCAAGCCAAGATGTGGGACATTGTCAGCAGGTGCTAAATACCCACTGTTTGTTTTCCATGGATGACCTAGCCCCTCAGCACCCACAGAACTCGTGCCTATTAGTCTGCCTTTTTTCCTACCTGATTATTTGGCCCATACAAACTTTCTGTGTAAACATGCTGTTCAAGAGGGCTCACTTCTGTTTCACTACATGCATTTTAAATAGCAAAAAGGCAGTAGACTGATTTGTCTAAAGAGCGCATCATAATTTGCATCTTATCAGTCTTTATTGCGTCCATATTCCTAGTTAATATGGTAAATATTTAAGCCTTCACTATGCCTGTGTGTCGGTAATAATCCTTTTAGTTTATCACATGTTTCTTCCTGGGTGTTTCCCAGTCATTCCTTGTCCAAATATATTATGGGATTTTTTGATATTGGCGCAACCCCAAACCCACATTATGCTACCTGAAGCAATGAACAATATTGCCACAGTGCATCTTATTAGTTGTGTGATCTTTTCTGATTTTCCCCCACTAAGTGCTTCAAACAGCATGAGTAACAGACCCAGCGAAAATAAATAAATTAATAACTACAGGTGAGTTGGGGACCCCCTTTTAAGCAGTGTCTTAGTAAAGTTGCTGCTCCCAAATTATGCTAGACCACTTACTTGTTTCAGAACACTTCAAACACCGTCTCCACTTACCACTCTCATTATACACAGTTTTGGATCTCATGTTCTTGAAGGTGAAGTTTAATTACCTATATTTAACTTAGTTTGCATAACCATAAATAACAGCTATCATAAAATTATCCAGGCTATGACACTTAACAGCGAATTCGACTGGGGACCTATGAGGTAGGACATTTTATTTGTAGTAAATGTCCCTGAATTTTACTTAATCAAATTCGACATTGTCTTTGGTATTATGAGGCATAAGAAAAAAGAAAGGACTGATCAATTTTCATTATATCTTTCAAATATTTGTGTCCCTCAGTTAAATCTTTCTCTAAATAGTGTTCTTATAACACACTCATCATCATGATATCTAAAAAAATTGTGCTCAGAGATAATAGAATTTTTTTTTAAGTCTCCAATTGGGCTTTTTGTTCTGGGGCATTTTTGCAGGAAGACTGGTTAAAGAAATAGGCTTTATATTCTGCTCTGAAGGTTCAAAAATGTATGGTCAGCCTGATCTCTTCCACAACTAAGTTACAAATCCATGGACCAGCTGCCAATATAGCTCTCTGGCCTCCTCAAAAGAGTGCCACTAAGAGCTGAGTGGGAAGGGAAATTTCTAATGCCCTATATTTTCTAAAATTTTCCCATTTAATAAAATTTGGAAATTCAAAATAATTGTCAACTTTGAAAATTTTTTGACAAGCTCTATCATTAGTCAGCAATGGAATTGATGAATAATTAAAGTTTTATTGATTTTTTCCCCTCAATTTTTAAACACAAAATTTCATGAGAATTTCAAAATTTGAAAAATTTCAACTGGCTCCATTTTGAAGTTGATAGTTCCATTGTTCGAGGGCATCACAATTGTCATGGCCATGCAGAATGAGATGTTCCTCCAAATAACCTGGGCCTGGTTCCTGAAGAGTTTTGGAAACGAAGACCAAAATCTCAACTTTGACCCAGTAATCCCACTGTGAGCCACTGAAGATAACAGAGCACTGTAATGATGTGTTCCATATTGCTGAACAGAGAGGCTGGTCTCTTTGTTACGTCTACACTAGGAAGCTTAGTTTGGACTTCTTTAGTCCGAACTAAGCAGTTGCAGGTTAGTTCAAACTAACCATGACCTTTTTGTTCGAATTAGCCTTGGTCTTTAGTTCAAACTAACTTTTTAGTTCAAACTAAAAAAGCGCAGATAGTTCAAGCTAAAAATTAGCTCAAAATCAAAAAGCCCAGCTAGCTCAAGCTAGCTGCTTAGTTCACACTAATTTAGTTTGAACTAACACACAGCTACATTGTGCTAGTTTAAACTAATGTAATCCTTCTGCCAGGGCAGGCTGGCAAAACAAGGGCCGGGTTCTATATCTAGGGGTTTCTCAATAATGTAACACCACCAACTGGCTTGAGTCCCCACCTAGGTTTCTGGGGAATCCTGCACTCTTCCCTGGGCACCCCAAAGGGGTAAGGCTTCCCCTCTCACAAGCACGAGTCTGAGTGTAGTAGACAGAAGTTTTAATAGTAGTAAAATGTAATTTAAAAGGCCAAATAAAAGAGATCAGAGCTGATCTAGAAAATCAATACAGAGCAAAGTTCCCAGCAATCCACACTACATAACAGAACAGACAAGACTTAATGGCAAAAACCTGCACCAATCTGGAGAATCAGTGCTAACTAGGCTCCCAACCAACCCTGGGGTACGTAGGGAGTGTCTTTCACACCAGCTGTCTGCCAGCGCCACCTGCTGGTCACTCACTTCATCCTCTAGCAGTCCCTTGGCTCCACTGCTGTCCGCTGGCTCTGCCCACTGGTCACTCATGCTGCCCAGCACGCCGCTGGCTGCTCTCACCGCCCACTGGCTCTACCCACTGTCCGCTGGCTCCACCCATCCATCACTCGCACTGCCCAGCTCACTGCTGGCCGATCTCACCATCCACTGGCTGCGCCCATTGTCTGCCGGCTCTGCCCGCTGGTCACTCCATCATTGCTCCTCTTCAGTGATTTCAGCTCAGAGAGAAGGGCTTTCCTCTCTCTAGTGATTTTAGCTTAAAGAGAGTTTGCCTCTCTCAATGATTTCAGCTCTTAAACTTCAAGTAGCTGCAAAAGGCTACTTCCATAACAAAAAAGAGGCCTCAAAGAAGCCCAGCCAGATCTATCATTTGACAGTGGGGCCACTGGGGAAGGCAAAATGCCTCTGGCACTGCTCCAGAAGGAGCTATGCAAAACCCTACTCCTGTCTTAAACTTTTCAGGCTGAAATAGCCAGTGACCTCTCTTACAAATCTCTTTTTAGCTAAGGGTAGCTTTCACCCTTTAACTAACCCAAACAGATCTGGAACAAGCAGAGAATAGCATATCACAAAAGATAATATTTTATATTTCCCCTTCAGTAGTATTACAGATATTGACAGATTTGTGATCAGATTAACCCCAAATACCATTACCCACTATTACCTGTACACAGTATGCCAATACCTAATTGTGCTCTTTTTGTTTGTGCTAATACAGGACCCATGCAGATTAGTTGTCCCCCTTCAGAAGCTGTTAAGCACAGCTTCTAAGCCTGCCTTACACTTATATTCAAACTAAGCAGTTAGTTCAAACATAATGTTTGAACTAACTAACTCAAACTAAGCTTTGCCTAGTTCGAACTAAAAAAAAAATTTTAGTTCAAACTAGCCAAAGGCTAGTGTAGACATGGTCCAAATGAGTCTGGATTAAGCCTCCTTAATCCAGACTAATTTGCTAGTGTGGACATAGCCTTCTGAACTAATTCTACCTGTTATGTTACATGTTTCCAACCCTAAAGACAGAAAACTAGGGTCATCAAGCATGTTCTAATTTAATATACTGTATATTATATGTGGTACCTATTTTCTGTGACAGAACTACCTCATGAACTGGTATACTCGGTCCTACCTTCCCTCAAGATGGCACAGACCTACCTTTCCTAAAATAAATCAAGGCTCACAGTTCTTCAAACCTGCTGCATAGGCCATGTGGTGCAGGAAAGTTCAGCATACACCTATAATGGTCTTTGGCCACATCTATACTATAAACCAGGTGCAGGCAAACTGCAGCTCGTGAGCTGCATGCAGCTCTTCAAAGGAAAAAATGCAGTTGCCCATCAGGGAGCTGCTGCAGGCTGGGGGAGTTAAAGTCTTTGGCCTGTCAGTCAGCTCTGCAGCTGGCAGCTCATAGGAAGGGCAGGGAGGAGGAGCAGAGCCAGCAGTGGAGAGTTCAGAGGAGGGGTGGGGGCTAGGGAGGAGGGAGCACAGAGCAACAGCTCAGAGGAGGGGCCAGGAGCATGGAGCAGCAAGCAGCAGCAGAACGGCTCAGAGGAGGGGCAGGGAGGAGGGGCACCAACAGCTCAGAGAAGCGGTGGGGGAGCAGCAGGCTCAGCTCAGAGGAAAGTGGGGGAGGAGGAGCTGGGCAGCTCTGGGAAGCAATGGGGGTCGGGGGGGGGGTCTCAGAACAGAAGGGCACTTCAGGGAGTGGAGGCAGTGAGGGAAGGACCTGAGGGGATCAGGAAAGAGATAAGCTGTAAGCACTTAAAGACTAACATTATTATTAGTTTCTGTTTCATAGATTTCAGTGTGGATTTTATTTTGCATTGCTTTATCTTTGTGTACTTTGTATTTCTATTTTCTTTTGGTCTGTTGGTTTGGGTGGGTTTGTTTACTTGTTTGTTTTGTATTTACCTTATACCACATGGCCTGGCAGCCTCAGTCCTGTGCACAGCACTTTACAAAGTTAGGAACACCTCATGCACTCCCTGTACAAGTATGGTAGTCAGGAAAACAGGTTAAAAAGTCTTCCATTGTAGCAGACAGAGAAGGAATAAGCCAATGAAGAATCCTACTCCTTCTTGCCAACTCTACAGACACCTGTAGATCAAGCTGTGAACAGTTAAACAAGGAATTTTGTGGAACTTTTAAAGACTAACCCATTTATTTATCACATTTGTCCCATGAAAGCTCATGTGATAAATAAATGTGTTAGTCTTTAAAAGTGCTGCAGGACTCCTTGTTTGTTTTGCTGAACTAGACTAAAACGGCTACCTCTTTGGAGCTCTGGACAGTGGATGCTTTTCAGAGACCCTGAGGAACTGGGACTAGGGATGAGCTGTTTTCCATAGCATCTTCCCCCTCCAGAATTATTTTAAGCAGAATCCTCTTCTGCAAAACCAAGCCTGTTCCAAAAGACAAGTGTTGGGCCCTGTGTGGAGTAGGAAAGTGTTTTCCAGGACAGTTGAGTTGTTATGGGCTACAGGAGAAATGTTCCTTCTAAGGTGATGATGCAGCTGAGCAAGTTATGGATGCACTTGGGGAGCAAATAGGAGGGGCCCGGCACTGGGTCAGGGAACCAGGAGGGAACTTGCTCAGCTGCATCCAAAAGTTGCTCAGCTGCATCATCAGCTTAGAGGAAACATTGCAGGGAAGGGCAGAATGGTTGGAGATAGTGGGAGAAGTGAGCAATGGTCATGGACTGCAGAGAAGTAGTGGTATGGTAAGAGGCAGCACTGGGGTGGGGGACCACTTACATACAAATGATTTAGAGTCCTTAGAAAGCAAGTCCTCGAAGAACTTGAAGTTTGCAGGTTACTCCAATTCTTCTGGTATACACCCAGCACCTGGGTGGGCCTTAGTCCTTTGTTCAGTTGCAGAGGAATAGTTCCAGAGCTAGGTGTTGATTGCAGATTGGAGACGGAAGACAAAAATGGAGATGGGGCTGCTGCCTTTTATCACTTCTGGCCTTCAGCATGCTGTATGGAATTTTTGCAAATGAAAACGGAGTTGAGTCACATGGGCAGGTCCTAGTGGCTCAACAGGGTTCTCCCTGGGCCCACTATACCTGGGAAGCTTCCTTAATGGGACATTAAGAGAAACAAAAAGTTTGCAGACATCCTGTCTGAAGAGTGTCCTAGAATCCAGTAATTTGAAACACACATAGAATAAACCTGTTCCTGGCTTCTAATACAGATATGACACATTCATATAAACCACAGAATCATTCCTAGCTGATTATAGCATTTCCATTGGTGCCAAACATGGCACATTACATATGGCTTATTGCAAATATGATATTGTTAATAAGAAAAATAGTAATAAATGTTTCCCTAAAGCCAGACAGCATCACAGCAGATCCATGACTAATGCTACTAGATGCTAAAGAAGCAAACAAACAAATGATGTCATGAAAAACTAATGGTCTACTATATGCAGCTTGGAGTTTTGGGGCTCAATTCTACTATTCTTGGTCACAATAAGTTCTTCTTCGAGCGCTGCTCACATCCATTCTTATTCAGGTGTGTGCCTCAGTGCACGGTCTTCCAGAAGCTTTTTGCCCTAGCTTGTCCCCATAGGGTCAGGTGCCAGTGTCCCCTCTGACCTGCACACCTGTGCAGCATATAGGTGACACTGACCCTGCCCCCTTCAGTTCCTTCTTTCCACCCATCGTGATGGTCCTGGAACTACTTGCCCTTGCATTTTTGCAAGTTCCTGTCTCTTCCTTGTTTCTTCTGTTTCTCCATCATTTTTCCTATCTTCTAGACTCTTTAATTTCATTTTAAAGCCAAAGTGATATACTCTGCTCCTCATGTCTCTGGAGCACCATGTGCACCCGGCACAGGCTCAGACATACCTGAGTTCAAGCTCGGTGCCACGTGTGGTAAAGCTGTCTCAGTCAGCAACCCCTATGAGAAGCACCTGAAGTGCCTTGGCAAAGGATGCAGGATTGACAAATGTCAGTCCTTTAAACCAAGGACCCAAAAGGACTGACAGAGTCATCTTCACTCCATGGCTATGGAAAAGGCCTTCCATCTGGCATCAGTGCCGATCACTGCACCAACATTACAGTCAGCACCAGCACAGAGACAGCAAAGTTGGTTTTGTCTCCTTGGCAGACGTCCCCAACTGGGAAGTCAAAGAAACACCACTTCAGCTCCGAGGCTGTGCCAAAAGCTCGGCCTCCTCAAAAGATGCCTCATCATTTGCACAGGTCAGGGTCCCTGGCACAGGAAAGGGCAGATCCCCAGACCAGAGCTCCAAGGCCCCTGGCACTCACAGTTCCATTCACACCAGAGGCCTTCAAGGTAGCTAGGGTGCTGCTACACCTGCCAACTCCCACGCCACACAGACTGGTCATATCAACAGGCAAACCAGTTCCGTCTTTGAGGGCTTAGCCCAAGCACCAGGGCAAGTCTGCCCCCCCCCCGCACAGGAGCCAGCCTAGAGCCTGAGTCGGCGGCACAGGAGCTTGTCCGAGGGTCAGGCTTCAAAGCCTCTTTTCCTGCTGGACTGCTTCAGGGACACCCAGCACAGTCATTCCCCATGTCCAGGACAGCAGGTCTCAAAACCATCCGCCTCAATGTCCAAGGCAGGGGACAGTTGGACACCCCCCCCCCCATTTTTCACCCAAGACACCGCCTCCAGAACTGCATCATGCCAGATCGAAGCCTCAGGGACATCCTATACACAGCACCAGCACCAACGCTCTTTGACACTTCTACCTGCAGCACCGGCCTCAACGCGACCCATGGGAAAACTCAAGAGGAAGTGCTCCTTGTCAGTGTCCCAGCATAGGGAGTCCTGAGCCTAGACACCTGCCTCCCCTGCACTGACATGGCACTCCCCGTCTAGGGGATCTCCAATGCCAGCATGCAAAAGGGGTTGCTACCCACACAGGGACCGGCACAGGGTAGTGGACCGCTCCACCACACAGGGAAGAAGGCAGTCCCTGGCACAGGCCCCTGCACCTCAGACCTTTAAAGATTGGTCCATGCAGAGGACTGACTGAGGGTCCTGGGACACCTCCCAAAGACAGCCCACGTTCCCAGGGTCATCGAGACATACCATGTCTCAAGGAGGGTGAAACTTTGAAGGGTCTGGTGTGGACTTGGACCCAGTTGAGGAACCCTCAGGACTGGGGAGCGATGACTCTAGGTGTGATGCTGTCTGGGTTTTGGGGATTGTTCATTATTATCTTTCATATTAATATTTCACATTTGCAGTAATCCATATGTGATATACCATGTTTGGTACCAATAGAAAGGTTATAATCTGCTAGGAATGATCATATGGTTTATATGTAGGCGTCATATCTGTATTAGAAGTTAGGAATAGGTTTGTTCTATTTGTGTTTCAGGTTATTGGATTCCAGGGCACTCCCAGATGGTATTTCTACAAAACCATTTTCTCCTTAATGGCCCATTAAAGAGGCCCCCAGGTACAGTGAGCTCAAGAAGAAACCAGTCCAGGCGCTAGGACTTGGGGTGGACTGACTCAGGAGTGAGTGGGCACCTGGCTAAGATGGTTGAATCAGGGTTCAAGAGTTTAGTTTTGGGGAGGTCACAGTGGCACACCAGACTGGATCTGGGGAGCAGCCTGTCACATGGTCATTTTAGTAGAAATGTTTAACTACTATTTAGGGAGTATGGCTGGAGCTTTGGTGGAGTGCCAATTTGTTTCCTCCATGCCATAATCTAACCCCTAGTCATACGCAAGGAGAATCTGACAGTTCTTCCAATCTACTTGTGAATGTATACTTAGGACAGTAAAAGGAATTGCAGCAGAAAATGAAGCAGCAATGCCTTGAGTGATGGGATGTACACTCTACATTGGCTTTGAGAGGTCTGAGGTAGGGCCAGTGGGCCCAATCAACCCATGAGGCTGCAAGATAGGGGAATTAAGAGCAGAGACAGATGAAGGCGCCTCAGGGCCCATGGGCCTCCCCCACCAGTGTGCCTCTTGCAGCCTGGTACCCTGTCCCCCCACCTGGGGACTCACTCCCCCTCCAGCTCTAGGGGGGACCGTGGGGGCCAGAGGCTTTTCTTTGCAGAGGCCCCAGCCCCAACCTGGCTGGTCAGCCACCGGGGGCAACTGGCATGAAGTGTCGCTTCTGGTGAAGCCCAAAGGCCACATCAGAAGCAGTACTGCATGCCAGATGGCCCCGCCCCTGGAGTGGGGTGACCAGTCGCATCAACCCAACCCACCCACAGGGGGAGATCAGCTGGCCAAGGGGTGGGGTGGACATGCAGAGCTCAGGCTTTGACCCAGGCCAGCCCCACCTCAGCACCAGCAGGGTGGCAGACCCCCACAATGTGGGGACCCCTGGACAAAGGCCCTATCAGCCCATGCAGTAATCTGCATGATTAATGGAGGTAGGAAAGTGCTAATTAGGAGGCAGACCACCTGAGCAGAAGGGGGTGGGCTAGTTTAAACCCAGGAGCCTGTCAGCAGCAAAAGCTGCCAAGAGTAAGTTTATGGTCTTTCTCTGTCTCATAGAGATGGAAGGAGGGAACTGAAGGGAAGACTAGGACCCTGAGGCCTGGCCTGGCCTGGCCTGCCAGGAATGATGGACACTGAAGAGAAAAGAATACAGAAGAGAGTCTGTGGGATGCAGTTAGGAAGCAGCCCAGGGACTGAGAAGTAAGGTCTGTTTAGTCCCTGAGTTTAATTGCATATTCTAGAGTCCCTGGGCTGGAACCCAGAGTAGAGAGCAGGCCCAGGTTCCCTTACTTGCCACTGTGGAGGTGGCATCAGCAGGGAGTGACCTGGAAGCCTGCTTGGGTCCAGGGCTATAATTACAGAGGTCGGGGGGGGGACGGGACGGACAACTAGGGCTTTGCCCCAGGAGCATTAGAATGGTTCCATTGAGCCACTCTATTCAAAGGCACATTTTGCACCACCAGCCCCAAGCACCGTGAATTACAAGGGACACGTTCCGATTGGAATGCACCCCAGCTGTTGAAACAGAGCATTACAGCTCTGCTTGGGTCCCTGTAGGAATGACAGAAACTTTAAAAGACTGTCCCAGAAAAGGATGCTGAGTGACCTGACCAGAGGGCTGAGTCAAAGAGGCAGCAGCAACTCCTGGAGCAACAGGAGGTCTGTGGACTGCAACCATATCAAGGAAAGTCTGCCCTAGAACAGCTGGGAGAAGCTGCCATCCTAGCAGTGAATGGAGTGCCTCATCACACCTTGTGCTCTGGGGATCCAGTCACACAAGCTGAACAATAAATGGAAAGCATTTGAACAAACAGTAACCATGAAGAGTGATTAAGCAATCCATGGGCTAAAATACATTTATATTAAACATTTGTTGCACCATTTCAAAACAAGTAAATTACTAAAAATCTCAAATAATGAACAGAAGAAAGGTTCAAATCATCTGTAACTTACTCATTAGAATAGCCTGCCATGCCAGTTTGTGTAGGAGGGAATTAATATGTGCACATCTGTTGATTGAGAAGTGAATTGAGACACCAGTTAGGTAATTGGTGTCTTTGAAATTATCACTTTTGACCACTAACAAGCTGTGTAGCATTTAAACCAAAGATATGTAGTGAAAAGTTTATGTATCACATTATCAGTCCTGGGCTTTCCTATGCATTTTAATTGTCTTATTTTTATAATTAAATTACTGAACACTTTAATCACAAACAACAGTAAAAAGATCCTAGAATTTTGGGGAGAAGACTTTCACAGTACAGTGTACCTGTTCCTACTTATCGCGGGGGGGGGGAGGGATCGAAAGAAGAAAATATCTGCAAGCATCCTGTTAAAAGGTGTGAAATAATAGGTATCCTACAGTGAGGAATGGTCACTACCAGGGGTTAACTTGGTGGGCTCTGGAACCCTCCAGCATGGGTGCCCCCCCCCAATATCCATCTCCAGAACCCACCCCCAGACACACTCACGCACAGAGCCACCCCCAGGCAGACACACAGACCCACACAAAACCCCTAGCAGCTCCCCCACCAAAGCCCTTACCTGGGCTGTTCACAGGCTGGCTGACCAGCTGGAAGCTGCTTCCAGCCACAAGCTGGTTTGCCCTGCAGGAGATGATTCACAAACTCCCAGCCTGTGACAGCTCTCTGCTGGCTGGGCTTAAGGTAGAACAGGGCTTAACGTGGAGCCACCGGAATACCACATTCTGGCTGCTTGTGCTATTTTTAGTGTGGCCCCAGAATGCAGGATTCTTGTGCCTTCCTCTATTTTTAGGGGCCCCACAACACTGCCAGCCTAAAAATAGGGAGCCCCAGAACTGTGTTCTGGTGCGTTCCCCTTTACTTTAACCCCTGGTTGCCACACAAGAAAGACCATAGGAAGCCATTACAAAACCTATTTAATTCTGTCAAAAAGAAAATTGATAATCCATTAAGCAATGTTAGATGAAAATAAAGAAATGTTTTGTTGATGGAATTTTTCCAGTTTTATATACAAGATGAGTAAAAGATTGCTATGAATTTACTGTAGTTCTATATCTAGATCAGCAGTTCTCAAACTTATTTGATCAGGCCCTCCCCCCTTCTTTTCGTCTGTAGTAGTTTATGCCCCTCCCACCTCTGCCACATGAACACAAACCATTATATGCAGTGGCAATTCTTCATTTAAATCAGTTTTTGGCCTCTGTTTTTCATCTCAGTTGGATTTTTTTTTCTGTTGCACTAATCAGACAATGATCCACTATAATGTGAGCAAAACTGGTTGTGGTCCATACTTACAATTAAATGTGCATACCATAGTAGGAAATGATACAGCTTATTGATGGTAACAATTTTGTGAATGCTATGTACAATTAACAGCACCATCTGAGGACCTGATATGTCTGTTGGACTCAGCTTTGCTAGTTATTCACTGCTAATGTTAAAATTTTGTCATGGTTGTTTTTAGCAAAAGTCACAAACAGGACATAAGAAATAAACAAAAATTCACTGTGAATTTTATTTAAAATAACCAACAAGGAGGGAGTGACCAGCAGGGAAACCTGAAGCCCAGGCCTTGTGGGGAGGGGAGGAGGGAGGACAGATTGACAGCCTGAGCTCTGTCACCTGGCTGATAGCTTCTGCCCCCAGGGCAGCAGCTGGTCACAGAGACTCATTAAAGTCACAGAATCCATGACCACCTCATATTCCTATTCATTCCTGCAGGTAAAGTGTGCACAGTAAATTTACTTTTTCCTAAAGCTCCTCATGCTCCCCTCCCCCCCCCCTCAGTTTGAGACCCTCTGCTCTAGGATCATACATAGTTTCAACTGAGGCTCCTTAAAATGTAACATTCCTGCACTTTTCTCCTAAATTAGGCACAGCAAGTTATGTTAACTTTGATGAGTTTCCTGCTATATGTCCAGCAGGGGATTCTTGTGCTAGACTTGTGACTAAATGACTTGTTTCCATAATTACATTTTGGATTTATATCAGTACTCAAACATTCTGTTCAACTGTCATGCCTTCTGGAGCTGTGGTTTTCAAACTTTTTTCCTTGGGGCCCAATTGAAAAAAAATTATTTATGCCCATGACCCAGCAATTACATCTTTGAGCAATGCATTCCAGTCGTTTGGTGATGGCAGCAGTGCCTGATGGTCTGCAACCCATTACTGTGTCCCAACCCTAACTCTGAAAAGCACTGTTCTAGAGATTTTATAGAGTGTTACTTAATAGAAACTGGCTGGAAATGGAGTGATTTGCAGTCCGCTCATGGATACGTCACTGCTTTATAAATGCTTTTTGACTGAGTTTTAGTACCTTTGCTCTTCTCTGTAGTATCAGAATTTCTTTTGTCTTCTTTTTTAAAAAGATCTGTTGCTCATGTCCACTCCCAATTTGGTGTGCACGTCTCCATGCACAGTCACCAGAAGTTTTTATGCCCTTAGCATATCCCGTAGGACTGGTCTCAACACCCTTTGGTGTCCCACACACATGCCATGTTATACAAGATGCCAACAGCCACACGTCCCTCAGCCCCTTCTTTCTGCAAGCCTTGAAAAGTGGGGATGGAGGGTGCGTGTGGAAGAGATAGGAGCAACACATCTCAAAGGATAGGATTCTTCCTGGTGGCTATCACCTCATCCAGGAGGGTCTCTGAGATAAGGGGGTTGGCATCAGAGCCTCCCTATACAGTCTTCTATAGCACCAGCAATGGGCCTGTAGCCAGAGGTTCAACTGCTGGTCCAGTTAGTCTAGCAGGCAGTAGGATAAGGTTCCATTGGGGCACTAGGTTGCAGGCCTGTGGGTAGACCCTCTCTACCCCTTCAGGAATCTGGAGGTCATTGGGTGAGAAAAAACTGAAATTCCCCCCATGGGTTGATGGAAGGCCAAAATGGTGACAAGATGCGCCTTTAGGGAAGCTAGAGCTAGGCGCTGCAGCTTGGGGTGTATTAAGTACTCCAGGACTGCCTTTTTTGGTGAGGATCATGAAGCAATACCCTGGGCCGGGACTCAAATAGTAAACCACTTCCACTTGACCCATATGGAAAGTTTTCTGCTGCTCTATAGAATGTGTTGGACCTGGGCCAAATAGGTTCTCTCCATCATGGTCAGCCATGCAATTTCTAACCTGTCAAGTACAGGGACCCAGGAGCGTTGCTGGATAGCAAAAAGACCCAGGGCACCAGCCCAGAGGCTCCACCTGTGCTAGACTCTGCCCCTGTCATGGGTCCACCCCCAATAAGCCACACCCACAACAGACACCCTCTCCCCCATGACCCAACAGGCCCTATCCCTATCCTGGGCTGGCTGGGGCTGCCAGTGCAGTACTGTGCAGGGTCACACCAAACTGGCAGACCCAGCCAGACAGCCAGTCTACCTGCCTTCTGCCTCCCAGCAAATAGCCAAAGAGAGGACAACAAAGTGAACTGAAAACAAAGCAGAGAAGCCTCCTGCAGTATTCCTCCCACCCTGCCCTTAGTTTCTGCCAGGCTCCCAATCCCCCTTCTGAGGAAACAAAGCAGAGAGGATTTAGCAGCAAAAACTAAGCAAGCCCACTCTTACAGGAAAGAGTGAATCCAAACCAAAAATATAGCGTTACTGGGATCACACTATCCAATGCAAGACAGACAACATTACAGGAATTCACAATAAAGTATGGCAACTGTAAAACAAGCAAGGCACTTTCAAAGAGTAACAAATTTATTCATTGCTAGAGCTTTTGTGGGTGAAATCCCACTTTGGCAGACACTTGAAAATGGTTTCCAAATGGGATTTTGTTCATGCGATGAATAAATGTGTTACTCTTTAAAAGTACCACAGGACTCTTTTCTATTTTTACTGGATTAGACTAATATGGCTACCCCCCCTGGAACTTTTCAGTAAAAGGATGGTTATCTTTGTGGCATGCTGCCTGGTAGGCGTACTTATGCTGTGCACAACTCATAGGAGGGCAAAACTGAAGAGCAGAATAAATAGTGACATTATTGGTAGGTAAAGCCTCACTGATGATCTCCCAGCAGAACTCTCAAATCTCAGGAATTTTTTCCCCAGGCCCAGTCTGCTAATGTTTGCGCAGTCTTCTGTAGCCACAATGTAGGGACACAGATAAAATGAGCTGGGGGGAACGGTAGACATGCTGGAGGAGAGGGAAAAGATTCAGGAAGACCTTGACAAATTGGAGCAGTGGGCCAACAGAAATCTCATGAGGTTCAACAAGGACAAGTGCAAAGTCCTGCACTTGGGACGGAAAAACCCCATGCACTGCTACAGGCTGGGGAGCAATCAGCTAAGTAGCAGTACCATAGAAAGGGACCTGGGGGTCCTGGTGGATGGGAAGCTGGATATGAGTCAGCAGTGTGCTCTTGCTGCCAAAAAGGCCACTGGCATACTGGGCTGCATCAGAAGCAGCATTGCCAGCAGATTGAGGGATGTGATCATTCCCCTCTATTTGGCACTGGTGAGGCCGCATCTGGAATAGTGTCCAGTTTTGGGCTCCCCACTACAAAAAGGGCATGGACAAACTAAAAAGAGTCCAGCAGAGGGCAACAAAAATGATCCAGGGGCTGGAGCACAAGCCCTATGAAGAAAGACTGAAGGAACTAGGCTTATTTAGCCTGCAGAAGAGGAGATTGAGAGGGGAGTTGATAGCAACCTTCAACTACCTGAAGGGATGCTCCAAGGAGGATGGAGCTCAACTGTTCTCAGTAGTAACAGAGGATAGAACAAGGAGCAATGGTTTCAAGTTGCAGCAGGGGAGGTCGAGGCTGGATATTAGGAAAAACTTTCTTACTAGGAGGGTGGTAAAGCATTGGAATGGGCTTCCTAGGGAGGTGGTGGAATCTCCGCCTTTGGAGATGTTTAAGGCCCGTCTGGATTAAACTCTAGCTGCAATAATTTAGTGGGAATGGGCCTGCTTTTTTTGGCAGGGGGTTGGACTAGATGACCTCATGAGGTCCCTTCCAACCCTATGATTAGAATTACCTTTAAAGCATCTGTTAGGCAACACTGTATCTGTTCTTTGATATAACTAAAATATTTAACTCAGTTTAATAGACATTATAACCAATATTTAACAAACCTCCATATTGTAAATTTGGAATTCATTTTATATTCTTGATTCAATTTCTTTAAGATGTAACACTGTGTAATTTCATTTAAATATGTATGAAAAAGATGTGTGAATGAAGGGTGTGTTTTGGGATCAGTTGACGCCAGCCTCTCCTGATGAAATGCAAGTACCACCTTAATGGATGAACAATTCAAGTTAATCTCTGAAAAGCAAGAAGAATCCACTCGAGAAAGAGAAAAACAAAATACAAGATCAAAGTCATGTCTGCAAGTGACTGGTGATGAATAATTATCAGACAGGAGCTTTGAGGCAGCAAGACACAGCAAGCCTCATACACTCACATGAGACTCAGCAAGTACAAAACAACATGAAAATTTTGTGACTCATTCTCCAACTGTCATCTTAGAGCACCAGATCCGTGAGCCAGAGAGACCTGGCTCCCTCCTTGTGCCAAGCTTAGTTGCCCACTGGGCTGGTTCTAGCAACATGTAAAATGAATGGTAATTATATCATTACAGCTTCCAAAATTTCATGGGTATCAATGTGTGTGTCTGTTTTTTGCTATTTTCACATTTACAAATAAATGTGGCATATTGCCTTGTCCCCTGAATAAGATCCTGCTAGTCTTTTCTGACAGTTCCATTTCCTCCATTATACCAAAAGGGCACCTACTAAAATGATGTGCAACAAGAACACCCAAAAGAAAAAGCCTAGCAAAATCTTATTCAGGGGACAAGGCAATATGTCACATTTATTGTAAATAAGTAAGGATAGCAACAAGCAGTCTCTCTCTCACACACAAGAAGTTCTGCAACCTGGTGTATAATAACCAGTCCTTTCATGTGTTGCTTGAGCCAGCCTAGTGGCCAGCTAGGCTGGGCACAAGGAAGGAGCCAGGCCTCTGTCTGTCATGAATCTGATGCTCCAAGATGACAGCTGCAGAATTAGACCCCAAAGTCTTCATGTTCTTATCCATCTTTTATACTTGCTGGCCCTCATGTAAGTCTATGGGATTTGTTGTGTCATGTTGCCCTCAGGGTTTGTTTGAGATCATTGGTCACCAGTCACTTGCAGGCTTGATTGTATTTTGTTCTTTTCTTTCTGGCATGGCTCCTTCTGTTTGCTTTAATCAGAGATGTCTGCATTGTTCGGCTAGTTAGATGGTAATTGTGGTCCATCAAGACAGGCTGGCAATTGAGACTGGCCCCTTCACACACACACACACACACCCCCCCTTCATTCACACATTTCAATGAACATACACAGCATATGCCTAAACCAGGTTTCAGCAAGTATACAAAATGGAGTACAATGTTTAAGCTGGAGTTCCAAACTGGCAATATGGAGGCTTGTTGGACATTGGTTATAATGCCTATTTGTCAGGGTTACAGAATTATTTCACTTATGACAGTGAAGGACATATACACAACATTAATTAACATGTACTTTAAAGGTAAATACAATTAATTATCACTGTCCCTCCATATTATCTGTCCCTGCCCCACACCTCCAGTCACTGTCTGCTTAATGTAGAACAATCTCACACGCAAGAGAACGATTTCAAGCACAGGAGAAATACCAGGCACAGCATATGGTGGTGTTCAGCAGAGTTCAACTTTACAAATAATATCACTGTTGATGAGGTTACCTCCCAGACCACCTGCTGCCCCAGCCTAACAACTGAGGCAACAAGGCAAGGACAGGAGACCCCACAGTTGTGCCAGGCCAGCCCCACCGCCATGTGAGACCCTGTGGTCAGACCAGGCAGCTCTACCACCTGGGCACATGGTGAGGGCAGGGGACCCCAGGCCAGGCCAGCCCTGACACATGGGCATAGGGAGAGGGCAGGAGACCCCGGGGGGGGAGGGGACCAGGGCAACACCATGGTCTGGGCATGGGCTGAGGGCAGGAGACTCTGGGTTGGCACCCAAGCCTCACCCCCTGAGCCATCGGGGGCTCCCTGGCCAGGACTGCATCACAGCAGCCTGGCCACCAATCTGATCCCCAGGGACCCAAGGCTGAGGGATGGTCCCTGGCTCACCAGCCTTCTGCTGGCCTGACCCTGGCCCAGACAGAGGCTGAGGAACATCCCTTGGCCCACCCGGGGCTCATGTGAGGGGCTCCATTCCCAGGCCACCCGCCCCCGAGGCCCATAGGCCATGGGGGGGTCCCCCCTGCAGGCAATGGGGAGACACTCATGGACCCAGCTGGAACCTAGAGGCCATGGGGGGAATGCCCCCAGCCCAGGGGTACCCCCCGCCAATCCCAGCTGGGCCCCAGAGGTCTATGGACACCCCCCAGTCCCACCCAGGGCCCAGAAGCCTAGGGGTAGCTCCCTGAGTCCCACCTGGGCCCCAGAGGCCTAGGGACACCCCCACCAGTCCCATATGGGCCCCAGAATTTTGGGGGCACCCCTACCCATCCCACAAGGGGCCTAGAGGCCTACTGGCACCCCCCACAGTCCCAGCTAGGTCCCAAAGGCCTGGGGGAAGTCCCCCTGCCCAACCTGGGGCCCACAGGCCTAGAGACACTCCCACCAATCCCACATGGGCTCCAGAGGTTTGGGGGCACCCCTGCCCATCCCACCCAGGGTCTGGAGGTCTATGGACACCCCCCCATCCCACCTAGGGCTCAGAAGCCTAGAGGTAACCCCCTGAGTCCCACTTGGGCCCCAGAGGCCTAGGGACACCCCCACCAGTCCCACAGGGGCCTCTGAGGTTTGGGAGCACCCCTGCCCATCCCACCCAGGGCCTGGAAGACTATTGGCACCCCCCACAGCTCCACCTGAGTCCCAAAGGCCTGGGAGAATCCCCCCACCCCACTTGGGGCCCAGAGGCCAGGGACAATTCCCTGCTTCCACCCAGGGGCTGGAGCCCATACAGGGAAGCCCCCCTTGGCCCCAGGCAGCCCTTCCAATCCCCCCCACCTGACCAGAGCCTCCAGCCCCCCCCTTTCCACCTCCTATATACTCTTTCCTCTGAAGAGAAGCCCATGCTGGAGCTGCCTTCTCTGTTTGAAACTCCCTCCCTCCCCTCCCCTGGCTGAGCCACAGACACGGCTGCAGCACGTGGGTGGGGGAGGGGCAGCTGCAGCTCAGCAAGCTCCCTCTCTCCCTGTGCTGGCGTGGACTGGCCCGATCTCCCTGTGCTGGCACTGTGGGTTCAGGGAAAAGATTCAGGGCACAGCCAGGGGGATTTGCGGCATGGACCCCCTGGGCCCCATGCCAGCAACGCCCCTGCAGGGACCTCAAGTTCAGGTGCAGCAACCAGCTGTGATCCTGGGTCAAGAGATCTGTTTCCTCAGCAGTTCCCACAGTGAGGCTGTCAAAAGGTTAAACAACAAATTGTACCACACTAGCACGGCCACACTGGAGCAATCATGATCACATTCATCTTGTGCCTCTTGATCTTCAAGAGCATCCTCTGCATTAGGAGGATTGGTGGGAAAGCATACATGAGGGGTCCCAACCACTTCAGCAGGGAAGTGCTCAATAGGAAGCCCATCCTGAGTCCCCAAGAGAGAGCAGTAGAGTGGACATTTGTGGTTTCATTGATCTACAAAAAGAGGTCCACATAGGGATGATGATCCTCCACCTGCGGAAAGTTGAATGAGTCATGTCCAGGTGCAGCAACCAATCATGCTGCAGTAAGAAATGTCTATTGAGGCTATGCGCCTCATCGTTACCCACCCTGAGAAAGTGAGAAGCCACTATGTGAAAATTGTGACTCATCACCACTTGCCAGAGGCAAAGGGCTTCCTTGCAGAGAGCTGAGGAGTGAGCTCCCCCATGACAGTTTGTATAGTACATGGCTGCCATATTGTCTGTCCAAACTTGTACCACTTTGCCCTCTAAGAGGCAAATTAAGACCTTATAGGAGAGGTGAATGGCCCTAATTCTTTCACATTGATATGGAGGTCCATTTCATTTGTAGTCCATTTCCCTTGGTTGCCTAAGTTGACACTGAGATGGGCCCCCTAGCCCAGGTGAGAGGCATCAAATACCAGGGTAATTGAAGGAGTCAGGTCCTCAAAGGGAACCCCTTTCAGAGCCTATGGTGGTCTTTGCCACCAGTGCAAAGCTGTCAAGACCCTTGAAGGAATCATAACCACTCTTTCTAATGAGCATCTTTAAGGATGGTGTACTGAAGACAGCCAGGCTTCTAGGGACTTGAGGTTCAGGTGGGCCAGCCTTACCACATAGGTGGAGGCTTCCTTGTGCCCCAACAACAGTAGGCAGTGCTTGGCTGTTGTGGTGGGGCATAGTTGCAGGTTGGCAAAGATATCCAACATAGCCTTGAATTGGGCCTGAGGGAGAAATGGTCAGGACCAGGATAAATCCAGAACTGCCCCCAATAAACTCTATGTTCTAAACTGGGTTCAGTCTGTACTTCTTTTTGTTTATCAGAAGGCATTGCTATCAGCGGTTGCACATGTAACATGTGAGCCAGACGCTGCTCTGGACCTGTCCCTGAGAAGCCAATCATCTAGCTATTGGAAAATCTGGATGTGACCCAGGCCTCCTGGGATAACCTTCTGTATGTGCCAAAATCAGGGCAAGCTGCAAAACCAGAGGCCAAACTCCCAAACCACTCATGGGTGGTACTTAAACCAATCTCCCAGCTAGTAACAAAACATGCTTCTTATTCCCCACTCCGGTCATCACCAAGCATAACAAAATAGAAACAGCCCCCGTTCTTGCACATCAGCACTTCTGGTTCCAACCTAGCCGCTCAGTCTCTTAAAGAAATAGGTTTTCCTGACCCCAAAGGCCCAGCCATATCACCCAGAACAATATAGGTTTGGCTCTTACTCAAAATACCACACTGCCAGCCCAGCGCCCTAACTACAGTGGGGCCGACAGGGCACAGCCCCGGCAGGCACAAAGTGGCTCAATGGAGCCATGCTATTAAAGGGGCGAGTTTGCAGCACCAGCTCTGAAAGCCACTAATGGGAAGGAGTGCGTTCTGATTGGAATGCACCTCAGGTGGCAAAGCGCCACAATACGGCTCTGTGCCAGCCAATCCTTCAGTAACTACAACTAAAGGTTTAATCTAAAGAAAAGAAACAAAACATGAGAGATGTTAAAGCAGAGGTATCCAACCTTTTTGGGTGAGGGGCCACATTGCAATTCTTTTCTCAGTTGGGGGACTGGTGAGAAAACTTTTGATAGATAAGACACAAATTGATCTTATTAATATACTTCAATAACATAATGATGTGCAATTTGGCATCGCTTTTGCTTGCACTGTGTACAGACAACAAGGGGGCAGGGGTGCCTGTGTAGGGGGCCAAGGCAGAACAGGGGAGCATGGCAGAGGAGTGGAGGGGAAGAAGGGTGAGGTGGGGGCAGCACAGCAGCTGGGTGGCAGCTGGACTCCACTACTTCCTGACAGGTACCCCACTAAATCTGCTGTCCTCAATCCCTGTCAAGCACTGCTCAGCTTAAAGAGAGCAGTGCTGAGGAGGCAGAGAAGAGAACAGAGTCAGACAGACAAGACAGAAACCCTGGCAGTTCTGCAAGGGTCACAGGTTTTTGGCAGTGGGCAGCTCTGTATCAGAACCATTGATGAATAGCAATTTCTACAAAAGAGTTTTTGCCACTAAGGTCAGGGCAAGGACAGGGGTGCTGGGGTTAGGTGGTGTGGGAGGAGAGCAGAACTGAGGGGATGTCCAGGTCAGGAAGAAGCTGGCTCCCGCCAACCAGCCGCACTGTTCCCCTGCCCCTTCAGCCTCCCAGAACTGCCACGGTTGTCCTGTGTTTGTCCCGTGTTCTCCTCACCCCCACTCAGCACTGCTCTCCTTCCCCTGGATCTTTGTGTGCCCTCAGGCTTAGTTCTCCCCCTCTCCCACTGAGCACAATGCCAGCACAGCTCACCCCCATTCCATAGCACCTTGCTGGCTCAGCTTTCAGGCTTTTGTGGCAGCACTTCATGGGCTGCATGAAAGTCATTGACAGGCCAGAGTCTGAAGCCCAGGCCACAGGTTGGACAAGCCTGTGTTAAAGGGTCAAAGGGAGTCACATACAAATAAATGACTTAGAGTCCATAGGAAGCAAGTCCTTGAAGAATCTGTAGGTTGCAGGTTAGTCCAACTCCTCTGGTATGCGCCCAGCACCTGGGTGGGTCTTAGTCCTTTGTTCAGTCCCAGAAGAATAGTTCAGAGGAGGGTGTTGCTTGCAGCCAGACTGAAGATGAAAGACAAAATGGAGATGCGGCCACTCTCTTTTATCACCTTTGACTTCCCATGCTTTCAGAGTCCTTGACAAATCAAAATGGAGTTGAGTCACATGGTCAGTCTGGCTGACTGGTCAAATAGGTTTCTTCCTAGGCACACTGTACCTGGGAATTCCCTTGAAAGGCTATCAAGAGGGCAATGGTTTTGCAGACTCCTAGCCTGGGATTGCTTCAGAATCAAATGATTTGGAACACATAAAACAAATAGATTCCTAATTTCTGTTACAGATATGGTACCTACATATAAACCATATAATCATTCTAGCAAATTACAGCCTTTCTATTGATACCAAACATGGCATATCATGTGGATTATTGCAAATATGAAATATTAATATTTAAATAATTATAAACAGTCCCCTAGACCCAGACAGCATCACACTGCACACCCCTGCATCTCTGGTAAGTGACTACCACTGCACATTTTGTAAGTACTCGGAGTAGAGACCAAACAGGAGGGCAGTAAGCTGGCAGTGGGAAGCACCCACTATGAACCATAGGAACGTTCTGTGGTCTGTTCTGATCACTACATGGCAACAGGCATCTTTCAGGTTGAGGGTTGCAAACCAGTCCCCAGATTCCAGAGATGGGATAATATAGGCAAGGGAGACCATCTGAAACTAACTTTTTTTTAGGAATTTGTTTAGATGGCACAAGTCCAGGATAAGTCCTTTTGCTCTGGGAATAAGGAAATACCTGGAATAAAACCCCTTCTCTCCCTTGTTCTTGGGCACCCTTTGTACCACTCCCAGTTGTAGTAGGGACTTTACCTCCTGCTGCACAAGTTACTCATGACAGCTGTCTCTGAAAAGGGCCAAGAGGAAGATGGATAGTGTGGAGGCCTTGATGTAAACTGGAAGCCATTATCCAATGAAATTGTGTCCAGGACCCATTGATCTGTAGTGATCCTGTACCACTGTGACTGAAATTTTATAAGACTGTCTAATAAAAGGAAGGATCCCATGGTCAGACTGAGACACCGTCCCTGGGCACACCGTCAAAATTGTTGCCTTTGGATATTGGCCTGGCAGCCAGAGCCCTGCTGAAGGTCTAATGAAGACCTTAGGTGCTTCTCCTCCTGGGGTCCTAACTCCATCCCTATTCCTTGCTCTGTAGGACCTCTGTGACAGGCACCCCCTGCTGCTGCTGCTGGGGAGCCTAAAGGCAGAATTGACACGTGGAAGACTGAGGCATGTACAAACCCAGAGAGTGGAGCACCACCCTCAAATCCGTGCATTTTTTAATCTGTCTGGTCCAAGAATAAGGACAGCCTATCAAAACAGACTGCAAGGCTGCTCTGCACACAGCAGTGCCCTCTTCTAACAGTCTTCAAATCCAACACCTACTCCTGCAGGAGGAACTCCCTAAAATGTTTTAGGGATTTCAGAGAGTTTGAAGTTACATCTCCCCAGGAGAACTTGTTGATCTGCAGTTCTGAACTGCATACCAGCAGTTGAATAAATTTTTCTCCCAAACAGGTCAAGCCTTTTGATGTCTTTATTCTCTGGGATGGAAGCAGGTTAACCTTGTCCATCTTTTTGGTTCACCATGTCCACAATCAGGGTACTCAGGGTAGGAATGGATACATAGTTATTCAAACCCTTTGGCATATAGTATTTTTTCTTTGCCTCCCTTAGCAGTTGGGGTTACAGAGGATGGTGTCTACTAGAGCGTTTGCATGATCTTTTGAACCCATTCATGCCTGAAAGCGCCACCCTAACTAAGGCTGCTGCTGCCAGCATGTTGAAGACGGAGTCCAAGGTTTCCTTCAGTTCCAGATTGAAGGCCATCCTCTTTAACAATTCCTGAGGAGCTTTGAAGTCATCCAGTGGGTATGAAATTCCCTGGGCTACAGCCTCAGCAGGGGAGGATAAGAAATATGGCAGCATGGCATTTTGGGTAAGATCCAAGCCTATATTGTTCTGGGTGATGTGGCTGACCCTTTGGAGTCAGTAGGACCTATTTCTTTAAGAAACCCAGTGGCTAGGTGGGGACTGGAGGAGCTGATGTGCAATAAAGAGGGCTGTTTCTATTTTGTTATGCTTTGTGAAGACCTGTGTGGAGAATCAGAAGAGTGTTTTGTTACTGACTGGGAGACTGCTTTAAGTACCACCCGTCAGTGGTTTGCAGGTTTTGCCCCTGGTTTTGAGCTTGCCCTGATTTTGGCACATTTAGAAGGTTACCCCAGGTGGCCTGGGCCACAGGACCGTTCACAGATCAGTACAGGTTCATTTACTAGGGTCTTTCAGTTTAACAAAGAAACATATTCTATCAGCCCTCACACCATGTTACGCCTGGACACGTTTACATGCTCTCTAAAATCCACACACCTTCAGATAAAACACTAGTTTACTGATTAAAACATGATTTGAAGTGAGTATATAGGAAATCAATGCATGATCAATTAAATTAATTCATCAGGAGTTAACTGCTACCAAACAAAAAGAAAACATGCATTTGAACTTAAAATCACTACTATAAACATGCTCTTCTTAACTGGTCAGTGAATGCTTTCAGTCAACCTCTGACCTTTCATGAGCAGGGCACAGTCTTTAGACAGTTGCTTTCAGATGGAGCTGTTTCAAAACAGAGATCCAAACAGCAAAAATACTAAAACAGTTCAAAAATATCTCCTTCCCTCCACACCAGCCCCTTTTCTCTCTCTCATATTAGGTAACTTTTCCCTCTATGGTCAATGCCTGAAGTTTGCATAGTCTTTGAATGCATCACTTCTGTGTGGGTGCTGAATGACAGCTCTGCTTTTCTGCCTCACTCTCCACCCCCACAAGCCATGTAAAATACATGGGACATTTCACATAAGTACACAGGTATGAGATGCTGTATGAAACATGCTACCATAACAGTAGTGTAGAATATGTCATGAAGATTCCAAAAAGATCTTACATGGCATATTTTGCATTAAACCATACAATTACATTGCAAAGGTGAACAGGAAAATTACACAGATCACTTTCAGAGATGTGGGGAGGTACATCCTATGACACCTTCCCCCTTACAAAACTGCAGGAGAGTTAGCCACTGGCTAATCTGGAGGCAGAACCCTTGAAGTCCTCTTGAAATCTTGCCATCTGCCTCAGTTTCCCCACTGCCATTCTTAGTCTATTCTTAAGCCTTTACCAGAAGTCTATGCATGATACAGCTACAAAAATTACATGAATATCTTGATCACTGCTACATACTATAGCTTCAGTACCAAATTATCATCATAGATGAGCTCTCACAAGCATGTCCATCATCTCACACCCTCTACTCAGGTGGTCCCAATATGGGATTGGTTGGTTTGGCCCTTCTTACCCTCCAATGGCCCATCAGACTTTGTAGTTGATTAGTCCCAGGCTTTTCTTCCATCCAGGGTTCCCCCTTCCTCAACCCTTGGGCTTCTGAAGTTTGGGGGCCTGGTGTAGCAAGGGTCTGGGGAGGGGAAAATCCTGCACTTCAGTTGGCCTCTTGTGGCTCTGGTTTCTAGTCCCAGGAGCATACCCACATAGCAGACTCCCTCCTTGACACCAGGCCTGTCCCTAGGGTGGTGTGGGGCCTTGGCCCAACCAGCCTCTGCAGCCCCCACCCCCACGGGAGTGGGACCAGCTGGCCCAAGGGTCAGGGCTCCACTCTCCCACCCCATCTCAAGGCTGGCTGCCCCCACCCCTAGGGCAGAAAAGCTTTCCTGGGGAGGGGCAGGAGGATGGAGCCCAACCTCTAGACTGACCCACTCCACCTCTGGGCTGGCTGTTCTCATCCTGGGGATGGGGCAAGCCAGCTAAAAGTGTAGGCCAGGTTCCATGGTCCTGGCCCCCTGTGCTGCCTTTGGCTCCATGTTAAAGGCAGCAGGAAGAGGGTGGGAGGCAGCATGGGGCCCTCACTGCTATCTCCTGCCCCTTCCCTTCTGCCTTCGGCATGTAGCCAAAGGCAGCATGAGGGGCTGGGAGTGTGGAACCAGGCCTCCAGCTTTGGCCAGCTCATCCTGCCCCCAGGATGGGGAACAGCCGGCCATGGAGGGGAGCAGTGGTGTGGGCCTCGCGTTGCCCTGCTCACAGTAGGACAGTGAGGGGTCTAAGGCACAGTGGGGCCCGGGGCGATTGCCCCTCTTACCCTCCCCTCAAGGTCAGGCATGCTTACCACAACTTTCCCTCTTGCCTCCTCCTTCTAAAGGTTCATGATGCATCTTCTCTGGACTGTGATTGCTTGTAGTTGGGATATGCAGTAATTTGGGCACCTTCATTACATCAGTGTCACCCAGCAGGGGAAGGATTCCCTCCAGCATGACATTCACATGGTCCCTCCCCCACCAGTACTTGAACTGCAGGCCAAGTAACTGGTGGAGAGACTCTGGGTCAGCCCCCTTTTCCTGGGCCTTACTGACTGAGTGAGCACAAGCACAACATTTCTACACACACACCCCAAAATCCTTCCAAGCTTCTTTCTCTGGGTTTGGCTCTGAGGCACAGCCCTCCCTGACTTGCTGAGTGAGCTCTATTCCCTGTTCAGCTGCAACCTGCTGGCAGCTTGCCTTAGGAACAGCTTCTTCAACTACAGGAGCCCTGACTGTCCCCTCTGGCAGGCAGGAGTTGGCCTCAATTCCTTCCTTACCTGGAGACACACTGTCCTCCTCCACTGTAACCACTGGGGCCACCTTCACACTCTGGGTTCTCTGCAGAGTGTACCAGGCTGTCTCAGGTTACCACACAACAGCCCTAGCTCCTGTTAGAAAGTCATTTCCAACTAGCATCTGCTCGAGGATCTCGTCTACCACCCCCACCATCATATTGATTTCCAAGCCTTAATAATGTATTTACATCATTGCAAGGGACACACTGATGCTACATCCCCTCCCCCCCCAACTTGGATGCACACTTCCAGGCTGTGTAACATTCCCCACTCTGAGACCCGCCTGCCCTGACTGCATACTGGTGTCTCTCCATCCGACAGCCTTCCAGCCATTTCACTTGTTATCTCTTATAAACTCCTTATTTTCCCCATCTCCCACAACACCCAAAAAGTCCATCATATAAACAGGGGGTATCTCCCACACCTCAGGAGCTTTGGATGTCAGGACCACTGAATTCACTTGGGCCCAGGGATAGGGTTACCAAATGTCAGGCAAAAGGAGGACATCTGGTAGGCATTTTAAAATACATGATTTTGTCTGGCTTTTTACTTACAGGGGTTAAAGTGTGCTGGAATGCCACGGAATATCTTGTTTTTAGGGGAAAGTGTTCCAGGGCCCCCTAAAAACAGAAGAATATTGCATTAATAGTAAATTTTCTCCACATGTCCTTCAATGTCCTCCTTTCCAGAGTTTAGCATCTGGTAGCCCTATCCAGGGAGGAGCAGGGATAACTCCTGTCAACTTCAGGCACTGGTTCCTCAAAAGCTCAGTGGAATTGCACTACAAACACCTTCTCCAGCTGCCCTCCTCCACAGGAGAACAGTATTGGGTTTTCCTAGGAGGTACAGGGCTCCTGGCAGGACATGCACCTGCCACCTCAACCCCCCTTCTTCTTCATAGGTGGGTTGTACTAGGTTTTCCTAGATGAGGTGGGGCTTCTGAGGAAATGTAGGTCTACCTCACTAGCCCCTGACACTAGAATCAGACTGCAGTGTCTCCTGCTGAGGGTCCTGGCTCATTGAGCCTCAGTCCAACTCAAAGAAATCTCTATCTGCAGCTCTTTCTATCACAGATTTTACTTCTGTATCCCATATACCAGTTCTGACATCAGCTGTACACCCACATAAGAATTGCTCTTGAGCAGTGAAGTCAAAGAGTTACTCATATGTGCTGACCTCCTTTCCCTAGATCCACTTGTTCACATAGTTTATAAGCATACTCCTTACGAGTCATGCCTCTTTCTCCCTTCAGGCTTCTAAACTTTCTTCTGCATATTTCAGGAGTAATCTGAAACCTCTGCTAGCCAGCTCTTTTAAAGGCATTATACTTTAACACCTCCCCAATTGGCATTTCATTAAACACCATCTGAGTTTTATCTAATAATTTGGCTACTATCACAGGAACTTTTTGTCCTTGTGCACAAAATTTTTCAAAAGTGGTGAAATATTCCTCAATGCAATCTGTCTGTTGGTAAATTGGACAGTTTATCAAAGCTGGATGTTTTAGGAGTGAGGGGCTGGACCTCCTGGCATGTGGCCCTGTTTCTCCAACGCCATCAGTTGACATTTCCACTCTTTCTCCTTTTCCTCTGCTTCCTGCTGCTTTAGCTCCAATATGTGTCTGTGAGTGGCTTCCTCAGTTTCCCAGGCACATCGATAAGCATCTTCCTGCTTTTGACACTTCATTTCTGCTTGCCATTTAGCAAATTCATGTTCTTTGTCTTTTTCTTCCTCTTGCAAATGGGCAAGTTCCAGTTTTGCAGCAGTTTCATTGATGTTCACCTTTAGGCTTCCCTGTGCCCATTTCCCTCTTCTGAAATAAACAAACAGAAAATAAACCATGATCTCCTCATGACTGTTCTCAGTCACTGCACTTAAAGTCATCAATACCAGTATTCAAATCCAGACATTGTTTAGAGGATTTTAGATTCTGGTACCAGACACACCCGAGTCTCCTCTATTCAGTACCAAGGTCATGGTACCAAGTCAGTCTTAAGCCCAGGTTGTGACGCTTCTGGGTCTAGGGGATGGTGTATGATTATTTTTCATATTGATATTTCATATTTGCAATAATCCATATGTGATATGCTGTGTTTGGTATCAATAGAAAAGTTGTAATATGCTAGGAATGGTTATATGATTTATATGCAGGTATCATATTTGTAATAGAATCTAGGAATCTTATTTGTCTTGTGTGTGTTCCAAGTTGTTTGAGCTGAGGCAATCCCAGACTGGGCCTCTACAAGCTATTATCCTGTTAATGGCCCATCAGGAGGGGACTCCCAGCTACAGTGAGCCCAAGAGGAAGCCTGTTTGCCCAGTTACCTAGACTGACCATGTGGCCTACCTCCATTTTGATCTGGCAAGGACTCTGAGATAAAAGGCCATCGCCCATTCTCCATTTTGTCTTTAGTCTCTAGTCTATCTGCAACCAACACCTGCCTCTGGAACTATTCTTCTGGGACTAAACAAAGGACTGAGACCCACCCAGCTGCTGCTGCTGGGTGCACACCAGAGGAGTGGGACTAATCTGCAAACTACAGGATCTTCAAGGATTTGTTTTCTATGTACTCTAAATCATTTGTATGTATGTGATTCACTTTGACCCTCTAACATCTCTCTTATGTAGCTTGTTTTCTTTTTATATTAAACCTTTTGTTGTGGTTACTAAAGGACTGGCTGGCAGCGTGGTATTTTGGGTAAGATCCAAGCCTATATTGTTCTGGATGATGTGGCCGGCCCCTTGGGGTCAGGAGAACCTATTTCGTAAAGAGACCCAGTGGCTAGAAGGGACCTTAGAAACTGATGTGCAGTAAAAGGGCTGCTTCTATTTTGTTATGCTTGGTGACGACCAGACTAGGGAAATGAGGAGCATGTTTTGTGTAAAGGAAGTTTAAAGATGGAGTAGGTTTGGTCTGGAAGTTCTGTGTCCAAGGCTCTGTGTTTGCTTAGGCAAGTTTATTAAGGCATAAGTCAGGAGAGCTAGGGGTTTAGATTGATAAGAAGGTAGACTGATTCTATGGATGCAAGAGGTAATCCACAAAGGTTGATTATAAGACAATCCCTCCTGTCTGGACCCTGCTGGGAAGCTATCACCCTAGTCTGGTAAACAGATTGACGGGGGCTAGGTAGCTGAGGGGTCACAGGAGTCTGGCCACTCTCATTGGTCAAGGACAGTAACTGTTACCCAAATAAGCTGTAAACAACAACAGAGGCGGGCTAACTACATGCTGCCTATTAAGTATAATCTAATTATGTAACCTGCATATTAAAAGTAGTAATACCATGTATGGATTTTAGGCATGATGTAACTTGTATTATGCATGAGCTTGTTGCATTATGTATATTGTATTTTGCATGTCAGAAAGTATGTATGACCTGTAGCCCCTGTACTGGGGGTTCTTGCTCAGAGACGCCAGCTTCTCTTTGCTTCTCTCTGCTGCAGTTCCTTTTATTATTCAGCTGAATAATAAACTTTGAACCACACCTCGTTCTCTGCCTATTGGAGTCTCAGCTGGGAACGGGTCTGCTTCTTGGGAAGCTCTGGTGTGCCTCTTTCTGAAGTTGAGGGCCAGAGTTAGATTTTCCCCTACATTTGTTACTGACTGGGAGACTGGTTTAAGTACCACCGGTCAGTGGTTTGGGGGTTTGGCCCCTGGTTTTGCAGCTTGCCCTGATTTTGGCACATTCAGAAGGTTATCCCAGGAGGCCCGGGTCACACTTGTCTCACCACCAGCACCAATCCAAGCACCTCTAGTTTCTACATTGACTTACTGCTCCCAAGTGGACACTAGCTATCATCGCTCCCTCCTGCTACCAGCCTGGCCTTTCCCAGTCATCCCCTCACTCTCACCCTCAGTCCCCATAGTATGATCAACCATGGGCTCAGCCACCCATACCTGTCCCAGTGGCCCATACTGGGATTCATGAGAAACCTATAAGTGTCATGCCACCTGACTATCTCGTGTCACACACCAAGAGACTGAGGAATTCTCCCATAGCCTCAGAACCCTCAGAGATCCTGGAGAAGTAGGTGGTCAGGCTAGGGGAGAATGTTATGCCACTCACTAACATTGCATACATCCTCCTTAAGGATAGCCCTCCCTATCAATGAGGCGCTTTTGGATCCAGCTAAACACCTATGGCAAATACCAGCATCAGCCACACCAGCATATAAAAAAAGCTGATAAAAAGTACTGTGTGCCCTCCAATATATGTAATTTCTTTTTTCCCCACCTTTTGCCTAACCCCATCATGACTGATGTGGTGAACTCCTGTGTCTGCCAACACCATTCCTAATTCACCCCTTAAGACAAGGATTAGAAGTACCATGACTTGTTAGGGCAGAAAGCCTGCTCAGCTGCCTCTTTGCAGTTCAGAATGGTGAAATATCAGGCCTTAATGGCAAAATACAACTACATGAAATATGCCAAATTTAACACCTTTATTGACCATCTACTGGAGTCACAACTAGAACAATTCCAGCTCTTTATCAATGAGGGGCAATTAGTGACCAAAACAACATTCCAAAGATGTGACTGACAACAGCCCATTCCATCTCTATAGCGGTGAGGTTTGTGGTTACATCTTTTGGTTTTTCTTGAAGGATATTCATACAATTGTCAAAGACCTCCCTTTTAAAGGCTCTCAGCTGTTAGCTGAGACGACCAATGTGTCATTCCACATGCTTAAAGACTCCATAGACATACTTCATTTGGTGGGGACCTATACATCCAGACAAAAAGGAAAAATTAGTCCTCAGTTTCCTCACAAACAGTGAGCTCCCACCACAAGACTATTAAAAAACACAGAGAAAATGGTCCAAGTTTCCAGAAGTCAAAAACCCTCAATCCCCCTCATCACAATCTTCCACTGCAAAACATCAGTTTTGACACCTTGTTCAAAGCCCAGAGACCACTCCCTTTGAAAACAGTTTTTGCTTTCTGACCACTTGCATCCCATTGCATGCCACCTTGCTCTGTTTTATCCCAAACCAGTCACGCACAAAATCTCTGACAAATGGATTTTGGAAATTTGCATGGGTATTCAAGTCATTTCACCTCCCTCCCTCTTCATGCCTGTTCAGGGACCAGTCTCCTGAGAGACTTTTATAACAAGAGATAGATCGGCTCCTCTGCTAGGAACCCTAGAAAGCAGCTGGCTGTGTGATCCCCCATCTTCAAAACATCTGACCAAGTGGGATTTTCTCCAATGAAAGCTCATGTGTTAAATACATTTGTTTGTCTTCAAAGTGCCACAGGACTCCTTTTTGGTTTTGTTCCTTCAAAGCAGCACTATAGACCACTGTGACGTTCCTCTCCTACAAGCGGGTCTGATGTGCTGCTGTGCCTCTCTGATTACCCATTCCTGGACTCTGACTTACCCTATTTGCTAGGTGACTTCTCCCACACATAACTCTGGGTCTGCCACACTAGTATCCTACGTGTAATCAGTTCCAGACAGTGAAAGTGTACTCATTAGCCATTCAGGGTACAGTCCCCCAGTAAGCACCCCCAGCTAGCACCCCCAGCATAGCTGTCTTGGGGGGGGGGGGAGAGGCAATTATCCCTAGCCCCATGGTTCTGTGGGCCCCGTGCTGCCCTGCTTGGAGCATTCTGCTGCCTCCCCAGTGCTGC
>ML681963.1:84606506-84693804 GCA_007922195.1 Podocnemis expansa | reverse complement strand
CCCCCCCCCCCCCCGCTGCCTTCACAACCCAGCCTTTGGGCCAGCTCTCCTCCCTGCCCACAGGGCAGAATAGCTGGCTCAGGGGCCAGAGTCTGTTCACCCACCCACCCCTAGGCTCTGCTCACCTCTGGCCCCACCCCCAGGCCACCTCACCCTGCCCCTCAGGGGCAGAGTGGCTGGCCCAGAGGAGTGACAGGAGCATGGGGCCCAGACTTTGGGCCTGCCTGCCCTACCCGTTCCACCAGCATGGGAGGATCCTCAACAGGCTGATTGGCCCCAGGACCCACCCTCCAGGCCCTAGCTGCCACACTAGGAATTTCTGCCCTTCAGGGATTGGGACCCTTCCCAGATCACTGCAGGCTCATCTACTCCTGTCCTTCAATTGAGCAAAGAACTTGATGTGCAGCTAGCCTTTGCTCTAAGTTAGGCATCCACACATTCATTCTGTCTCTCTCCAAAGTCTATACTGCTTAAGATAAAATAAATTTTATTGATTAAAACATGATTTTAAGTGAGTATATAGCAAGTCAATGCACAATCAATCAAGGAGTTTACCATTACTAAATGAAAGGAAATACACATTCTAAGGTAATGTTTACTGTTGTCGTCCATTTCAATCTTGCCCACATGCCTGGCTACAGATGGTCTTGCAGCCTGGTCCTTCTGGCTATGTGGATAGGAACAAGTCCTAGAAGCTGCTTGCAAGAAGGAGATCCAAGTAAAAAAGTCTCAAACCAGTTTAAAATGAGACGACTTCTTCTTTCTCCAAACAACCTCTTCTCTGGGGTTAGGTAATCCTTTGTGTCATGATCTCCCTTCTGAACCAGGACACTTAAGTTGCACTGTCTTTTTCATGCACTTCTTCACTGGAAACATCAGTTTGTCTGCCCTGATTGCTTGCTCCTACTTGAGCCAACTGAAATTACTTTTGGGAATGTGTTTCATCCTCTACACATGTATAATGTTGCAGGAAACATGCTGCCATAACAATAATGCAGAACATTTCACTCATGAGTATTCAAAAAACACCTCGTGTGGCATATTTTGCATTAAACTATATATTTACTTTGCAAAGATGAACAGGAAGGTTACACAGATCACATTACAGGTGTGTGGGAAGGTGCAGCCCATCACAACCACCCACAAAACTGTGAACATATTCATGAAACCAAGCCTAGAAATCAACATCCAAAAACTGACTAACTCTGATACAACACTTGGAATTTACAGGAGGTCAATGTCAACTCATGCAAGAGAATGCACTCCTTCCACAAACTATGTGCACTTACAGAGAGCTCAAACTAGCTCTTATAAATCAATATCAGTCAGATATTGCCTCTGGGACACATGACAGCTGACATCCTCACAGTACAGTACAGTACAGTACACAGGATACAGTAGCAGAGGGCTTAAGGTGCAGGCAGCTGCATTTGCACCTCAATTCCTCCTTGCAAGGCAAAATAGCTGCAGCACCTGTGGCTCCATGCATGCAACAGTTTCCATTCACTTTCTGAATTCTTTCTTATTTATTTTTCCCATTCTTGCCCACCGCTTGCATTCCCCCTGCCCTGACACATCCATACATGCGCATACTCCTGCCTTACGGTGGACTCCAAATCACTCAGCTTTAAGACATGACTAGCATGCAACTCCACCATGTCCATTCGGGAATGCTCCAGATGCCTCATCTGCCTGAGGGAGGGTGTTGGGGACCATGGATCTGAAATCATGCTCCACAGGGCTCTTTAGGACTAGCAGTTTCCATCCTGCCACCCACAGACCTACTAACTGTTGTCAGACTAGAAACTGAACTCATAGGACACCAGGCCTGGAACTAATTAGCAGAACACTGGAGGCCCTGATTGGTCCACAGCTTCTACTTAAACACAGCACAGGAATAGGAGGTTGTCCACACAACTGTGATACAACTTGCTCTTGACTGTGCACCTTGTGCTTCTTCCTCCTGCTTCCCTGGTTTGATTTGGATTATTGATCCATTGTTCTGCTCTCATTGTCTCCTGCTTCTGATCTTCTGGGAACCTGACCCTGCTTGTCTCATGAGTCATGACACTCAACTCTTGGGTTGTCCTCTGGCTTGTCTTGGACAGTGACCTCCTGGTATCTTACCTCAGCCTGGCTCTCAACTCCTGCTTTGACCAATAGGTCAGACCAGCCATATCCTGGTCTTGAAAGTGAGGCACATTTCAGATCACAGCTTCATATCCCAAAAAAAGAAACCTCCCAGAACACAGAGGCAATGCTGAAATTTTTCCTTTGAGAGAAAACCAAACAGCTTCAGGTTCACAATCAGCTAGATGACCAAGACAGACCCTCAGCACTGGCTACCTGCACGACTGCCTACTCCTCTCTTACAGCCTCCTCACATCAACTTCACTTAGCTACCACATCTGTGCCATAAGAGGGAAGGAAGAGGACTTCACACAAAGATCACCCTCACCAACTCTGAATAAGAAACAACTTTGGGAGTCCTTTCAAAGGCTCACCATCTAAACAGTCTCTGTAGTGCAAGGGTCTCAAACTTGTGGCCCAAGGGCCACATGCAGCCCCTGAAGTTATTTCTTGCAGCACACAATGACAATTGCTATCAATATTTGCAATATTGTTGCATGAAAAGGTTTCAGTGGTGTGGCCCTTGGGCTACCTACTGGTCCTCATGCACCCTTCGTGGTGATTTGAGTTTGAGACTCCTGCCTTAGTGCCTCATCACTTAAGGGCAACTCAGCACAGATGGTTTCTTCAGAGTGTAAGGACTGCATTGCCTCTGGTACCATGACAGCACAGACTATTCCAGCAACTACTCCAGCACCAAGAACTAAGAAAACTACCCCCTAGCTTTTGGTACTATCCACTTCCTCAGCATCTGGCCTTTCTTTGATGCCAGATATCTCTGTGCCAAACTATTTACAGTACCAACTAACCTAATCAATCACTATGGGTACCCGCATGGCCCAACAATATGTCAACATTTTTATGGCTGACTTAGAACAACGCTGCTTCAAGTCTCATCCCAGAGCACCTCTCCTCTACTTACACTACATTGATGACATCATCATCAGGACCCATGGTAGGGATTCCCTTGAAGATTTCCACAGAGACTTCAACAATTTCCACTCCACTGTGAAAATTAGCCTGGAACACTCCAAACAGGCGATCCACTTTCTGGACACTACACTGCAAATTAGGGGTGGATATATAAGCACCACCCTATACCAAAAACCTCCTGATCAGTATAGTTACCCATATCTCTTCAGCTTTCATCCGAAATACACCACAAGATACATTGGCTACAGACAAGCCCTAAGATATAGCCGCATTTGCTCTGATCCCTCAGACACCTTCAGGATCTCTACCAAGCAGTCTTAAAACTATGGTACCCATGTGTGCAAGTGAAGAAACAAACTGATAGAGCCAGGTGGGTAACCTAAAGTCAACTACTACAGGAGAAACCCAAGAAAGAAAAAAAAACAAAATGCCACTAGTCACCACCTACAACGCCCAAGTCAGACCACTACAGCACATCATCAGGGATCTACAGCCTGTTCTACAAGACAATCCCTCACTCTCTCAAACCTTGGGAGACAGACCTCTTCTTGCTTACAAACAGCCCCCCACAACCTTAAGCAGATAGTTACCAGCAACTACAGACCTAACAGAAACATTAAAGCAGGCACATATCCCTGCAACAAACCACGCTGCCAACTTTGCCCACATATCTGTACAAAAGACACTACTACAGGACCTCATAAAACCAGCTACTCCATGAAGGTCTCATTCACCTGGTCATCCAACCATGTGATTTGCACCATCATGTGCCAGTAATGCCCTCTGCTGTATATATTGGACAGACAGGACAGCCTCACACAAAAGAATAAATGGGCACAAATCTGACATCAGAAAATCAAAACGTTCTAAAACCAGTGGGTCAGCATTTCAATCCACCTGATCACTCCATTGATGATTTACTAAGTGCAGTGCTCAGACAGATTAATACCTCTATATGCTATTTCCAAGTGTTTGAATCTTCACAATTGCTTTGATTTGTTGTTACAGTGTGACCTGTTTCCATGACTTACAGAATGGGAGGAAATAAATGAAGGGAAGTGTAAATTCCCCCATCTTCAAAGCATCTGACCAAGTGGGATTTTCTCCCACAAAAGCTCATGCAATAAATAAATGCGTTAGTCTTTAAGTGCCACAGGACTCCTTGTTTGTTTTCCAGTACCCACATGTATTTTTCTAGCTCTTTTGACAGAGTTATCTTGAATGAACTATTTACTTCAGCCTCAGTCCAGTTCATATTGTGCAGACCCAATATCCCAGCCTGGACCACTCTTCCATTGGAGGAAATCTACTCTGACATGTTATCCTCTCCTGAATGCACTGGGGGGAGGAGGGAATTCAATTTCCTCTAGACCTCAATCTCCGCCCTAGGTGACCCAATGGAAGCCTAGCAGGAAGCTGAGAGAGGCCTCTCCAATCAAACACAGAAAGACAGGTAAACCCTAACATGTACCCTTCTGTGTACCCCCCACCACAGTTTGCATACCAAACACAGTAGTACTGGTCTCCCTAGTATAAACCAAAGCCAGACGACCTACTCCTTTAGTTTCTTGATGAACATCCCATTCTTTGAGGAGAAAACTACAACCTCCTGCATCTGCTCCAGTTCCCAAACCTCGGCAGGTACAAGAAGAGTAGTACATCAGAGTGAATTATCCACCTCCCCTAATCCAGGAGCCACCAGTTTCTCAAGGACTTCCTCTTCTCCCAATGAGTCCATAAATCCACCTTCTACAACATCTCAGGATGAGTTTAAGATTTTTCATTATCTCCTCAAGAGTATTGCTCAGACTATGGATATTCCTCCCAAGGTTATTCAGGAGACACAACATAAACTGTTGGCGATTATGCCCCTTTCCTAATGGTGTTTAACATTGTCAGCTTTTTGATTGCCACTGCACATTAAAGGGATGTTTTCAGAAAACCAGCCACAATGATTCCAAGATTTCTTCTGAGTGAAAACAGCTAATTTAGACCCCACCATTTTGTGTATGTACTGTTGGGATTATGTTTTCTCCCAGGCATTCTTCTATTTATCAACATTGAATTTCATCTGCCATTTTCTTGCCTGATTTTGAGATATCCATTGTAATTCATCTGCGTTGGCTAACTCTCAAATAATTTTCCATTAGCTCTTCTCTCTGACCTGGAAGGAATAAACATGTAGGAGTTTGATCCACGATAGGATAAGGAATTGCACTCCTCGCCCAATACACAACCCATGGCAAAATCATCTCATTTGCACACAGAAAAGAAATCAAGCAAAACTAGACCGATGACTTAACTAAAACAGGAATAATACAGACTCTCCTTCTGCCAGCGTACTCCAAATGCACCATGAAATAAGAGACACGCAGCCTGGCCAATTTTCATTGTCCTGTTTGGGCACTGTTGAAAAAAGGGACAAATTTATCACCTATCACTTGCACTGGGAGGTGGTGGGGGAGTTTGTATTGCGTCATGGCCTATGACTAACATTCACTGTCTCGGCATCCATGAATCACTATAATCAACTGTTCCCTTTCTTCCATCCAGGCCCTCTCACTCCTCCTCCTGATATTGAAGAGGACCAGAACCTGATAGTCCCACTTTTGTTGCAGCTGTTCACACTGAAAACTACTCAAGCTCTTTAGACCAAAGACTCAAAAATGCTGACTTAAGTTGGTCTATAATGGCTGAAAATTAGTACGGCAATTCATAGATTCTAAGGCCAGAAGGAACCATTATTATTATAATCTGGTCTGATCTGTATAAAAAGACACAACCTCCTAAAAAAATTTCTAGCGTACATTTTACAGAAACATCCTATCAATTTAAGAACTGTCAGTGATGGAGAATCTACCACAACACGTCATAAGTTGTTCCAGTACTTAATTATCCTGGAACAATTTTACATTAATTTAGTTTCTACTTTCAGCCATTAGATCATGTTATTCCTTTTTCTGCTAGACTGAAGAGCCCATTATTAAATCCGTTCCCCACAGCACTACTTCTAGACTGATAAAGTCACCCCTTAACTCTTCGTTAAACTAAATAGTCAAGTAGATCCATCACTATAAGGCATTGTTTCTAATCTGTTCTTTAAACTCAAGGCTATTCTCTGAACCCTCTCCAGTTTGTGAGCACCGGAAGTGGATGCACTATTCTAGCGGCAGTCACATTCACATCAAATACACAGATGAAACAACACCTTTACTCCTACTTGAGATTCCCAATTTCATACCAACAATCTCATTAGCTTTTTTGGTCTGCAGCATCACACTGGAAGCTTGAGTTCAACAGATTACCCACAAAGACCCCCAAAGTTTTCAGACCACTGCTTTCCAGGATAGCATCCTTTCTCCTCTAAGTAAGGCCTCCATTCTTTACTCCTTTTACATTTAGTGGTGACAGGCTGCTCCCCAGATCCAGTCCAGTGTGCCACTGTGAGCCCATTTCCCACTCCTGAACCCTGATTCGTCCTGCTTTATCAAGTGATCACTCACTCCTGACTCAGTCTACTCTGGCCTCTGGCACACAATCATCCCAAGCAGTGGGTGTGCGCCCCCTGGCTACCCAAGGGATGGTACCCCAGCGAGCACCCCTTGGCCCCAGGTGCCCAGCCATCTTTACTCACACCCTCCAAAGAGTACACAGATTTAGATAAAACAACTACTAGTTTATTGATCATATTATAATTCTAAGTGAGAATATGACCAATCATGGCAGAATCATGATATAAATGAGTCAGGAGAGACAAGAAAATAAATGGTAAAACATGCATACTAACCTAGTATCTCTACTTAAATTGACCTCATAGTCCAAGTTTATGCTCAAGGTGATTGGCTGTCAGAAGTTTGTAAGCCAGTCTCTGCCTGAAGCTAGGCAGGGCCCAGATCTTGCTTGAAGCTGTTTCCAGATGGAGATTCCCAGGCAAAAATCCCCTGGTTTTTCCTAGTGTCTCCCTTTGTTTCCGTTCCCCCTCACCACTCCCCTCCTGTGCAAAGGTGATCCCTTTGTTTCTTCTGAGCCACCTCAGTTAGCATGTCTTTGTTGCCTCCTCCAGGTACTTCTTTGCTGCTGGGAGAGAGCTGTCTCTCTCCCACCCCCTGAGCCATGCTATGCATCTGAGGACATGCATGAAGCTGTAGGAAACAAGATATCATACTACTTATATAGAATGGGTTAGGAGCATCCATAAAGAAACAGTGCATGGTGTAACTGGCGACAAATCATACAATCAGTGTACAAGAGAACAGGAAAATCATAATAGATCATAACTGAGGGTGCACAGATGTCATGGAATGCACATGGAATCTTTCTGAAATCAGTAACCAGTCCTCTTCATTATTTACCATTCCCCAGTTTTGAGTCATCTGCAAACATTATCAGTGATTTTCTTGAAGGTCATTGATAAAAATGTTAATTAGTGTATGGACAAAAACCAATCCCTACAGGATCCCACTGGAAATAAACTAAAGATGGAAGGCCTCAACATGAGTACACATAGATGATCGGACATATGTATTTAGATACCTTGGAAAGACCAGCATAAAAGAGAGAGAATTTGAAAACCTATGGTCTTTATTGCCTGACACGTATGACCAGTGATCTGTTATACACTATAAAACTATTATTTTCACTTTACATATGCTATTCATTGAACATTGTCTTCTCTTACTGCCAGTTCTTTCCTCATAGAATCACCATCCCTCTTCAACTCAATTTTACCTACTTAAGTGTACAAAAACATAACCAATCAAACCCTCCAATATTGCCTTGATGAAAACTGCCAAAACTCTTATCCCACTTAACATTTTATCTTATCCTACTTTACTTTTTAAAAAATGCATTGAGTTAAAATTTATCAGAAAGATAAAAGCTCAGAGGTATTTTAAAGTGTTCACCAGTGATCAATAGATACATGCTTGCCTAACAAGTGACATCATAAATATCACATTTAGTAGATGATCCAGAATGTCTAAATTTTCCCAATGCATTTAGTGAAATGCGGTCCATTTCTCCAGATTTGGTTTTCCTCAGAACAGATTCCTTGATGAGAAGTCCCTAGAATCAGTAAGAAAGTGTCCACAAACATGCTGTGAAAACAAGTGTGTCCACCATACAAACCACCTAGTCTTCAGACGAGGACTTAGGTGTGTGAAGGGCAAGACAGAAGAGACAAGCCTGGATAAAACTAAAGGAAGTTTAAGTAATTGGGACCCATTTTATTTAAATAGCTTCTCTAACCTCAATTTCAGGGTTCAGCATTTCTGACAACAGTAAGATGGGAGAAGAGCTCAAGTTTCTATGGGATGAACACAGCTAAGTGTGTGTATAACTCAACTATCCTTTGAAGTGGCTCTACTTCACCCAGTATCAAATGGCATCAAGGAGCTAACATATGATTTTCTTGTACTCAGAAATAGAGAGGAGCTCAGAAATCAATCAGTTCCCCCATTAGTAACAGCAGAACTTTTCAATAAGTGTTTTATCATGTTGGGCTTTCTTAACCATTTCAAGCCCTGTTATGCATTTTTATCCATAAGACCATGGAAGAAATACCCACAGGTTCCAAGCATGTAGAGCTCCGAATGCCTCATATGAAGGGATTAAACATGATCAACCTTGTTAAACCAACCAACCAAGTTTATTTATAGAAGTCTGTACATTTGTAATGAACTCTCCTAGGACACCAGTGAAACAAAAAACAAATGAACCCATCCCTGCCCAAAGAAAAGGAGGTGTCACTCACCTTTACATGCACTTAAAAAAAAAAAAAAAAAAAAAAAAAAGAAAGAAAAAGCAGCAAAAATAAGATTACACCTTCATACACAATTAGTTCTGTAACTATTCGAGAAAGGGACTCCCCTGATGCATTATTTCCAACACAGAGAATTGTCTTCATACAATGACTCACTCCATGGCTATTGCCTCTGTTAGAAAATATCTCAGCAGAAACCATTGTGACTTCCAAAAAGTGGCAACTGATAGCTGGAAACTGGGGATGCTCAGGACATAACCACCTTAGAAGTTCTGCACACTAAATTCACTGTGTGCACCACTTTTTTAAATTTGAAAAACTCCATTAATCACAACAGGAAAACAAGGCAAATGTACTGTTTACAACACTATAAAGGATCTCATCAGTACTTTTTATTATAAAGCCTGTACCTTAGTTTGTAACTCAGTTGTATAAGCTTACTCTGGGTGAAGTGGCAGATAAACGAAAGCATGTAAAAGAGAACTTGAGAGTTAAAAAAACTTCTCTGCAGTCATTTTACCCCATAATAGTTTCTAGTAATTTTTGCAGGCAATTCCAGTTTTGCATGGCACAATTTTGCAGTTATACTTTTGCAAATCTTCAGAAATTTTGATATTTTGGGAAACTGCCTACTATAAATCAAGCTTTAACACATATCTGTGACATCATTGTAGTTGCTGCAAAACCAAAATGATACCAAATGCATATCTATACAGTGGATCATGGCATCTCATACAAAGCTACAATAGCAGACTCCATAAATCCACTTTTTAAAAAGGTATGGAAAGGAAATATGGAAATGAGAGCTCACAACAGCTCCAGAGAAGTGGCTACAGACAAACAATCGAGGAAAGAGTCTATGATTACATATTTACACAATAGTCCACAAAGTTCCAAAGCTAGGGACTATCTGGTAGATAAGCTATTAAAAAGTCCACAATTTGTTTACACAGCAAAGAGCTGCTTCAGAGGTGGAATTTTTTTTGTTTATATATATACACACAGTTCATTATATCAATTTTCACACAATTACATGACATTTCTTTAAAACTACTGTTAAAAAATTAACAAAAGGAAATTAAAATAAGAGCTAGATTAAAGTTTCATTAAGGATCCAACAGGTAAGTCAGACTCAGGTTTAGATATAGCCACCATGTGGGGCTCATAGAAAAAATAATGCTGTGACACTCCAGGAGAAGTATCAGGACTCTTCTTCCTTCAAGCCCCAATTTAGGAGATCACCATCCCTGTTTGTTCAGCACCTAACTTCATGCTTTGGTGATTAATTCAATCAGGGCCTCTGAATTGCCAGACCTCTAATGCTTTTTTAATTTAGTTCTTAGTTCACTATATTCAGCTGCATTTGGTTGGAAAAGCTCTTTGTTAAATGCCATTTATTTACACTTGGATTTTTACACCTGAGTGATTATCAAGCAGTCATCTTGTTTCTTGTCAAACATTCCATAAAACCATACATTCCTTGTGCTAGTGTTTACTGCACCTGTACCAGTTATAGATGGAAAATAAATATGTATCCACAACTGCCCTCATACATGTTCAGTACAATTCCAACTTTGTCCTCCCCCCTTCAACACAACATGAATTGATTTTCTTTTTAAAGCCAAGTTTAGAATTGCTCAAAAAGCAAAAACAACAAACAAGTTGGAGCCCAGTGAAGATGAAGTGACATGAGAAATATGGGATGCTGGATGATCAGCTGGATTTGTAGAAGAAATAAAGGAGTCCACCTAATAAGTGCCTAGGGACACCCAGCAGGATCTACTTCATTCAGTAAGAGGAGATTCTACAGACCTACAGAACATAAATCTCACACAGGAGCTGAGTGAGGGACTCCCAAAAAGCATGTGTGACTAAAAAGGGAAAGGGGAAGTTACACAGCTATATCAGCCAGGCCTGTTTAGTAAGAAGAATCACATTTAATGAGTTTCTTTCTTGCAATTTCAGATGCTCAAGTACAGCTGGTAGAAATTCAAAAAACAGCCGTAAAGAAACGTGACAGACTGATACAAATAGTACTGCAGCTTAAAAAATGATAAAAAACACCTGAAAAAAAGTCACGCAACCCAACCTCCCCCCACCCCACCCCCCCAAAAAATTTACACTTTGAACCTAAGCCAGTTTTGAATATTCCCTTCTCCAGAGCTAGGAGGAGGAAGAAGAGCAGGAAGAAAGTGCAGATGACCTTCAAGCCACAAAAGGTCTTGTGCCAATGTTTACTCGCCATGCCTGTGGTGGTATGTAATGAGAGATCACCAAGTGCCACTGCTGCCACCACCAAAGAGATTCCTACAGAAATCCCAACTTGAGGCTAATACTGAACACTTAGAGAAGACCAACGAGCTGCATCAACAATAAAAACAAAACAAAAACGAAACAAAAAAATTTAAAAAAAAAAAAAAAAAAACCTAAAAAGTGGGAGAACCCCAAATAGCACAGATCCACATTTGTGAAGGGGCAGGAAGATAGGGCAAGAAGGGAGGTCTATACAGTAAATAGTCAAATGAGTTATGTTACAGATGACTGGCAGTTTTAGAGAGTCTCTTCCCAGCTCCATTGCTGCTCCAACCCAGAAGGGAAACCAAAAAGGGAGGAAGAGGAGAAGTTGGGACATCATCATGGAGCATGCAGGATCAGAAGCAGCGGAGTGGGCATGCTCAAATAAGCCCCCGCCTTTTCTTGTAGTCCTCCAGGTTCAATGATCGCCGAGGGGCGCCATCTTTTGCTGGTGGAGCTTTGGAGGTGATGGCCAATGTCTTAGACTCTGTTGGGGGAAACAGAAAGTGAGGGCTAGAACACATGAAAGTGGAAGTTCTTTTGCTGGGTGGTAACTGTAGGACAGAATAGATTTCAGCCCTTTGTTCTACAAAATAAACAGAGATTCTCTGGGATAGCTTCAACTTGGAAGTATGTTGAGCTTCTCTGCTACACATTAACTGAAATAACAGGATGCTGAACTATGGGCACTGCCAATCACTTGGTCTGGATTTCAAGATGACCACATTCCGCTTTAACTTTGCAACTCAAACCTGATCCCAGCACTTTAGTGCTTCCATTTCCAAAAGAAACTACTCTGAAATTACTAATGTTGCTGTTGCATTTCAGTGTTCGGACTACAATGGCCATTTGGTATATGAACACCAGCAGACACAGAGGAGAGACTGCACAAGGGAATGAAACTAGGCAAGCGTTCTATGAAATATTTAGTTACTTAATAAAAAGCTTTGTCCAAGCCAGCTGTTTAGTGGGGTTTTGGGGGGGGGGGGTGCAACTCCATAATTAGTACAGCCTCCTTTTCCCTGGCCTCTCCAACACAATAATGCCAAAATGCAGCTTCAAGACTATCTGCTCTAAGCACATTCAGTCTCATTTAAATCTCTACATTGGTTCTCTCTCAGCAGAGATAGTTGATCTGTTTTGGAAAAATCCCAACTTGTCTCCCACTCTTAGATTAAATTTAAGCTCTGTGCCCTGGCATACGCTGCCCTGTCCACTTTTGCATTTTCCTCCCACTACTCTGTGTCCTTCAGCCTTCTTCAACACTGCCCCTTATGCCTAGATTGCCCTTCTTGATCTGTTCTGCCAGGATTTACCTTTCTCCTTCATTTTTCTCCTGAAACTATTGCTTCGGAACATAGGAATTGCCATAAGGTATCAGCCCCAGGGTCCTCTTCCAAAAGAGCTGTTAGTTCTGGTCTTTCCAGCAATTTGATGCAAGTTAATCATCATTTGGCACATTGTGTTATGTCCCTACCAACTCCCTACATTTATAAAGTCGTCTGTTTAGACTGCCAGTTCTTTAGGGCAGGGCCTTGTCTTCCTCTTCATCTAAGACCAGTGCTGGCATTACATGAACAAAAACCACCAACAAAAAAAGACTACATAGAGAAGTTTTTGAGTTGGACTGCTGCAAGTTCACTGTACAATTAACACCTTTTCTCTTCACCTTATTAAGCTATTGTCCTGATGCCCCAAGATTTCTGCTACCATCTTTGATCTCAAAGCAAAGTTGCACACATTCCAGTGGTATGGCACCATCTCTTAAGAGTACTTGCCAGAACTTCAGTCCAAAGCCTTCATGTTCCATTCCCTAGCCTGCTGAGGATACAGATAGCAGATAACTCCCAACCACACTGGCAGCCCTTGCCCAACTACTTCTGTAATCTAGCAAAACAGGAAAATCACCTTCCTCCACATACATAAGATACACCCACCTGAACTGGGTACCTGGAGATCAATCTTCACATCAAAGTCATGCACTTTGAACAGGTCCTCTGAGAGGTCACTAGCTGATTTAGAGTTCATGTCTTTATCTTTTCCCTGACCCTGAAAAATATAAACAAAGTTTCAGCAACAGCAGCAGCACAAGTCAATAAGGTAATCAAAGCCAAAAGGTGAGAAAGTTATATTAGCCACTAACAAATTCAGCCTGTCTCTTCTGTTGTAAAAGAGGCTACAATTTACTTAAGGAAGTGCGTAACTGTAAAAAACAGTCCTGTGGCACTTAAACACTAACAGATTTATTTTCTGCATGAGCTTCTGTGGGAGAAAATTCCACTTCATCAAATGCTTTGAAAATGAGGGAACTTACAGAATGGTAGGAAATAAATGCAGGGGAAGTGGAAGTCATACAAGCAGGTCACACTAACAGCAAATCAAAGCAGTTGTTAAGATTCGAACACTGGGAACAGCACAGAGAGGGAGATGAGGTCAGATCACCTGTTGTAATGAGAGAAAAATCCAATGTCCCAATTAAGACCTGAAGCAAAACAACCAAATTTACCAATGAATTCAATTCAATGGAGTGGTCACTCCATTAATGATGTTAATTGCTGTGCTCACACAGATGCATACTAAAATCAAGGCATCAAAGCAAGCTACTGAAATTGAATTCATTTGTAAATTTGATTGCACTGCTTCAGGTCTTAACCGTGACATTGGATTTTTCTCTCATTACAAGTGGTGATCTGACCTCATCTCCCTCTGTATGCTGTTCCCCACTGTTTGAATATTTGCAACTGTTTTGATTTGCTGTTACAGTGTGACCTGTTCCCAAGACTTCCACACCCCTGCATTTATTTCTTACCATTCTGTAAGTTCCCTCATTTTCAAAGCATCTGACGAAGTGGGATTTTCTCTCATGAAAGCTCATGCAAAAAATAAATTTGTTAGTCTAAGTGCCAAAGGAGTCCTTGTTTGTTTGTTTTCCTGAACTAGCCTAACACGGCTACTCATTTGGATAATTGTAAAAAGTGAGTGGAAAATTGATAAAATGTCACAATAACCTGTAACAACAAACCTACATAAGGGGAGGTACATAAACAGAGACAGAGTGCGATTTATTCAAACAAGGTCTGTTGATAGATTCAATGACTGTGTTAGGACCACATCTAGGAACCAAGGAAACCATGGGACTGAAAAATCAATGAACTAAAACTGATGTGTTGAAAATATAATTGGTGAACAAAATAATGACCAGTTAGGGTTCTGCAACATCACTCATTTTAGGGTCCTTGACAGAAAAGATGCTGGGGAAAAACAATTGAAAGACAAATATGGATGCTGGTTAAAAGAGTGGAGAACATGAAAGAGCAAGCTTCATCTGGGCTGCCACTCCAGGACATTGGGATGGACTGCAAAACTGGTATTCTTCATCAGCCTAATCCTGAAAATATGCCCTGACCAGACGAAGGATGGGGAGGCAACCCTAATGACACCACATCACCATCTGCACCTGCTCCATGCCTACCACAGCTGAGGATACAAGACTGTCTCCTCTGCCCTCTTGTATCTCCTTTTCCTCCCACACTTTATTTCTTCTCTTTTCTAGTCCTTCCTTTCTCTTTCCGTCTAATAAAAAGCTGGTTTCACTGGCTAAGTCTGTATTTTGCAACACTGCTGTAACCAAAAGGCAAATAAAGTAGCTCAACTAATCTTTTACCCTTCTTCCAAAAGGACAGTTTATTTCTACCTTAATACCATGAAACAGACTCAACTGGAGGTGGAGGAGCTGTTTCCTTTTGAAAACGCCCTCCAGAGAAAGGGCCCAAAGAAAGTTAAGAATGAAAACTTTCCTTAACATTTTAAATTTCAAACGTTTTCTCTCCCCCCCTCCATTTTTGGTATTTTAATAAGAAGTTAAAATTCTTTGTCATGGTGTTTGCACCTTGCTACTAAATAGGCTGAGGTCTCTGTACAGGAAATCTCAAACCTTGTTTAACGTTGCTTAATAGTGGGCAAGTAGGAGGGTCATGTTAACACCTTTAATTTGTTAAGCCCATATAATCCATCTAAATTAATACAGCACTTCCCTGTCCCCATGACACAGGTCAAGGTATCCTCTTCTACAATGTACACACTTCTAGATTTTGACTATGACCACAGGAATTGTCTTTGTACAACCCAATCGGCTCCTGGTCCATGACTGGAGCTCTAAGGCACTACGATAATACAAATAGTAATAATAGCACCTTAAAATTAAACTGCATGATTCTAAATAAGAAGTGGAGAAACACTGCAGGGGAGGGATGCAGTACTTGCCTTGCCCATGTCTTTTGGAGCATCTGGTAACGCACCAGAACCATATTTTGCATTTAGTTGGGCGAGGATGGCAGCTTGGACAGCAGGATCCCTGGACTGTGAGCAAGAGAGAAAGTGAGCAGCTTCATCTCCTTCATGAAACCCATGTGAGGTCTAAGATCTGATATTAAAACCCGAAATACGCAAATTCAAAGAGCTTAAGGCCACAATAGACCATTAGATCATTTCCTATATATCGCACAGTTATCACTTGTATTGAGCCAAATAATTTGTATTTAGCGAAAGCATAGTTTCCAGGAAAGCATCAGTCTTGATTTGAAGACATCATCAAAGGGAAAATCTATCACCTCCCTTGGTGGTTTCTTCCAATGGTTAATGACCCTCATTGCTTTAAAAAAAGTGCCCAATTTCCAGTATGTATGACTTTCTCCTCTACATCAAAGAGCTCTTAACTATGAGGTATTTTCTCCCCACAAAAAGGTACTTGTAATCATGTGACTCTCAATCTTTTCTGATAAGTTTAAATCTCTTACTGTAGTGCATCTTCTACTGTCTAATAACTTTTGTGGGTCTTCTCTGCATCTGAACCAACTTTTCAACACCCTTTTTAATGGGTGTACTACTGAACTGTATGCAGTATGCCAATGTGGTATACAGAGGTAAAAAGCCACCTCCCTGCACCAACCGTATACACTTGCGTACAAGCCGACCCCCCCCCCCCGCGGGGGAGACCAGCAAAAACGCATGACCCATGCATAAACTGAGGTCCCTCTGAGGCCTCACACCTCTAACCCCCCACACCCTCACCCTGCGCTGCTGGCTTCCCTGGACTCCCTGACATACTCCCTAACCCCCAGGCCATGCTGTTGCTGCCCCAATCATGCTGCCACATCTCCCTGCGCCATCCCTGACCATGCCGCCACCTCCCTGACCATGCCGCCCCCAACCCTGCTGCCACTTCCCCAATCATACTGCTGCTTCCCCCTGCACCATCTCCAACCCCCAGGAACTGCCACTGCATCTCTCTGCTGTCTGTACCTCTCTCAACCCACAGGCCCTGCTGCTGGTTCCCCTGGGTTGAACCCCACCCCTCCCCAAGGCTCTCTTACCTGGCCCCCCCAGTGACCAGGCAAAGTAAGAAGAGCAAGCCCCAGCCTGTAAACACTGCTTGGGCTGAGCACACAATATTGCTGCTCTGATGCTGGGGTTACTCACCCCCACGAGCACGCTCAGAGCATCCTCAGGGCAGGAGAGTTAAAACTCCTAGGCTGGGGCTGTTCTCTGATCTCTGACCCGCATACAAGTAGAGTGCTCTTTTTAAAGGTAATTTTCAGACACAAAAATCTCAGCTTGTATGTGAATATATATGGTATTTCCATACACATAAGGATCGCATTAGCCCCTTTTTGCCACCACATTGCACGCTGAAGTCAACTTGAGGAGTTTGTTCATAATTTGACCCCTAAATCCTTTGCCGAGTCACTGTTCTCCTGTCCACAATGTCCTGTGTGTGGTTCCCTCTCCCCCCACCAAACATTTTAGGAAACTATCCACTAAACTGAATATTTTAAGCATTAAAACATATATTATGGTCTACAGTGGGACTTGCAGCTCCACACAATAGAGTAGGTTGCTGTCCCATAAGAATTCACTAGTGAGTTCCAAAGCAATTGTCCTTCCCCACTCTCCACGTCCAGATCACTAAGGTTGGAGTAAGTTTTCCTAAGAATAATGGGTTATAACACCTTTTCCTTCTGGTGGGCATACTGACCCAGGGTTAATACCCTCACCAAAAGGAAAATGTGTTTAACCTATTACCTGCATACCACAACTGTTTGTGTACAACTGATCCCAATATTCCTTCCTAACTGTGCTCCTGCAGTGTATTTATTTTTTTCCTGTCTATTCCACACATGGACAGTCTGCTCTGCTCCCTAATATCCTCCATTTGCCTTCAATTGATCTCCATGTTATACTTACATTAGAGACTATCGTGGGCTTGCATTGCCGCCTAGTAAAGGGGTCCATTTGCTGGTTTTTCATATTGTGACTTTCAGCCTGCAAAAGAGGCAATGAACAGTCAAACAATGAACTTCTCTCACCTGTCTTGCTTTTGCCAACCTCCTCACAGGCACCACAGCCATCTCCCACAACAAGATCAGAAAGATGACAAGCACCACCAGTAACTTCTAGTAGGGGTTAGCTCATATCCACACAGATTACACCCAAATCACTCAACATCCTGAAAGAGGAAGTGGAGAGAATACATGCATACCACTCTGGGATGTTGTCAAGCTTAATTGGTGGTTGTTAAAACACTTCAAATTCATTGAATGAAAAGCATTATAGCGCAGAATAGGATTTCCTTCCATTATCTTCTTAAGTCTGATTTCTGGATCCTGATTCATGCAACTCCCAGCATGCTGATATTACAATTACCATGGAAACCTCTTGAGAATTAGGGCTGGTCATGGGATGGGCAAGCACTTCCTTTTAATGCTACTTTACAATGTTCTTTTAATAAAAAAAGAACATCTTGTAGGATAAAATAAAATACGGTAACCCTCACCATGTAATTAGCTACCGACCACTCCCCCCCAAATTCCTTTTTTTCTGATAGCCCAAGTAATGTTTCAACATTCCTTACCACTAGAGCCTTCTCAGACTCCACAATGTTCCATTCTCTATTCCTCTGGTTGATGTAACTGCAAAAATGGAAGTGAGAGGAAGGGAGGGGAGAGTACAGTAACAATGTTATTTAATACATGCTACCCAAATGAAGGAAATCATAAAAACACAAAACTTGAAGGAACCTCCATAGGTCATCTAGTTGAGTTCCCTTCACTGATAGCAGGATTAAGTATTATCTGGAGTGACTACCCCTGACCAGTGTTGTCTATTCCAGTGGCTTCCAACCTTTTCAAGGACAGGGACCCTTTACTGATATCATCAGCAGAATCCAGCCCCCGCCATGGAGCGGTGGCGCAACCGGGATCCAGGACAGGCCAGCAAGCGGTGCCGCTGCTGCCATGGTTCCCAGCACTTGCAGGGAAGCGGCACCACTGCCCCTGCCATTGAGCCCTCCCCACCCCACCCCACCCCCCATGGATCTTGTGGAGCTTCCTGCCTGCACTCTGCCTTCCCCACTAGCCCCAGAACCCCAATGCCCCTTACCCCCCCCAACCCTATTCACCCTGCTTCCCACATTACCTGCAGGCTCCTCTCGCCCTACACAGCCCACATGCTTCAGCTGTATAGGGTGGGAGATTTTAAATGGTCCCAGCTCCCAAAATGTCTGTGGACCCCTTGCAGTAAACTCAGTGGCACCCTCAGGGGTCTGTGGACCACAGGTTGGGAACCACTGGTCTAATCTTTTCTTAAAAACCTCCAGTGACAGAGATTCTACAGCCTCCCCATGTAATTTATTCCAGTGCTTATCTACCCTTGCAGTTAGAAAAATTTTCCTAATTTCTAACCTAAACCTCCCTTGCTGCCAGGGCTGGCACTAACCATGAGCCAAATGAGGCCCTGACCCCAGATGCCGTGACCTGTCGCAGGGGGTGGGGGAGGCTGGCCCAGAAGCCAGACCCTGTGCTCATGCCCCTCTCTGAGCCAGCCCACAGGAGGAACTCTGCTCTCTCTCACCCCATCTCTGCCCCGGCCCTCCCCACCCCTAAAGTGGAATAGCCAGCCCAGAGGTGGGGCAAGATGAAATAGAGGAGCCTGGCCTCCAGGCTGGCTTATCTCTGCCCTGGGGATTGGGCAAGCTGGCCCAGAGTGAAGGCCGGGTTCCACCCCCCCCAGGAGGGGGCTGGGGGTGGTCACAAAAGCAAACGCCACCTTGCAGCGCCAGAGCCCCTTGATTCAGCCCTGCTTGCTGCAATTTAAAACCATTACTTCTTGCCTTGTACACAGTGGACAAGAAGAACAATCCATTCTTTCTTATAACAACCTTTCACATACTTGAAGATTTCGCTGCCCTGGGAAAGGACCTGGAGCACCAGCCCAGGCCCTGCCCCCTACCTGGAGGCCACGCCCCCAGCCGGGACAGGGACGGGGATGGGGACGGGAGCGGCTGTGGGGGGCTGGGCCCCAGATCCCCAGCTGGGGGTGGAGCCGGAAGCAGCCGCCATGGCCACAGTATTGCTCTCCTCTGAACTTTTTCCAATCTTTCCCAAAGTGTGATGCACAGAACTAGACAAAGTACTCCAGTTGAAGCCTTATTATTGCTAAGCAGAGTGGGAGAATTACTTCGTGTCCTTCTTACAACACTCCTGCTAAAACATCTGTTAATGACATTCACTTCTTCTCTGCAAAGTATTACACTCGACTCTTTAGTATCTTTCACTACAAGTCCCAAACCATTTTCCACAGTACTCCTTCACACACAGTCACGTCCTATTTTGTATTTGTACAAGATTATTCCTTCCTAAGTGTAATGCTTTGCCTTTACCCTTATTGAATTTCATTCTATTTGTTTCAGACCTCCTCCACCAATTTGAATTTTAATCTTGTCCTCCAGTCTTCCAAAGAACTTGCAACCCTTCCCATCTTTGTATTATCTACAAGTTTTATAAAAAATCTCTCTATGCCATCCTCAAATTATTTATAAAAATTACTGAATAGAACTGGACCCAGGACAGACCTCTGAGACATGCCTTTCCCGCTTGACTGATGATAACTTAATTAATCTGAGTACAGTTTTCAAGCCGTTTGTGCAACCACCTCATAGCAGGCACATCTAGGATGTATCCCCCTAATCTGCTTATGAGGTAATATCAAGAGCCTTACTACAGTCAAGATGTATCACATCTGCTGCTTCCTCCTATCCACAAGGCTTCTTACCCTGTCAAAGGAGGATATTAGGTTGGTTTGACATGATTTGTTCGTGACATATCCAAACTAGCTGCTTATCACTTTAGCCTCTAGGCACTAACAAGCAGATTGATTGATTGATTTGCCCTCTTATCTTTCCAAATCTCAAAAGTAAGCTGACAGGTCTATAATTCCCTAGATGGTCTGTTTTCAGATAGGCAAATATGGTATCTTTTTCTAGTCCTCTGGGATCTCTCCCATCCTTCACAAGTTCTCAGAGAGAATCATCAAAGGCTCAGAGATCTCTTCAGCCAGTTTCTTAAGTATTCTAGAACATATTTAGTCAAGCTCAGCTGACCTGAAGATGTGTCAGGGCTTGTCCACATTTGCAGCTGCACTGCTGTAGCATTTAGTGAAGTTGCTACTTGTGCTGACAGAGGAGTGTCTGCCATCAGCACCAGTACCCCCACCTATCCAAAAGACAGCAGCAATGTTAATGGGAAAAGGTCTCCCATCAACATAACACAGTCTACACTCGAGGGCTTAAGTTAGTATAACTGTGTCCCTCAGTGATATGGATTGCCCATGCAATGTAGTTATACTGATGTAAGTTTGTACTAAAGGACAGGACTGAGTAATGTTTAACTTGTGCTTTCCCTATTTTAGGCTTAGATCCTACCCTATTTACACAGGTATTTACTATACTTTTTGTCCAATCACTTGCTAAGCTTTTTGGTGAAAACATACAAAAAAGCCATTTAATACTTTGGCCACTGCTCCATTTTCAGTTACTGTCCTTCCTGCCTTACGGAGTAATGGGCCTACTCTGTCCTTGGTCATCTTCTTGCTTCTAATGTTTTCGTAATATGTGTTCATGTTACCCTTTATGTCCCTAGCTAGTTTAATCTCATTTTGTGGTGTGGCCTTTAATTTTTATCCCATATGCTTGTTGGGTTTTATAGTCATTTTATTTAAGCGACTGCTCTCACTGACCATCATTTTCTTGCACAAAAGTCTATTTGATATTGGTGGGAAGAAAGGTTTTATTGTTGTCCATGGGAAACTGAACTTGGTGCATGTGATCAATGGGGAGAAACAGTAGGGTTACCATATGTCCAATTTTTCCCAGACATGTCCTCCTTTTCGGATCCAAGCAATGCTAGAGCCAGGTCCTAACACGGAGCAAAGGTGGCCAAGCAGCTGCCAAAAGAAACAGTACAGGAGCAGAGGTGGCCAAGCAGCTGCCTGAATACCAACAGTGCAGCAGGAGCTCTGAACAGCAATAGGAGCTCAGTTTACCGGTTAGTGACTAGTGTCTGAAAAGGAGGACATGTCTTAAGAAAAAACAGAAGTATAGTAACCCTAAGAAACAGCAAAAGAATATGCAGCATAATTAGCAAACCAAGGAATCCAGTTCACAAAGTACGTATATAGGAAAAATGAGCCAGAACCTGCAATTAGCTCTTAAGTATTATTCTACTGGTTTCTCTCTTCTTTTGCCTTTTTATTGATGTGGTTTGCAGGGGAAATTGCCAACTTCAGGTACCTACCTGATTGCAGAAATGTTTTTTGTCCTCTGGCGGTCCAGGGCCTCAGCTCTCTCTTCCAGTTCATTGAGCTGATCTTGAATCTGTTTTGCCTTGTCCTGGTCCCCCATATCCTCTGCCATTGCCTTCAACCAAATAATAATTTGTTAGGCATAATTCTCCACCACAGAGCCAACCACAGACATCAGGGACAGACAGTGTCATCTAGCATATTCTATTTCAGTTGTCGTCTTACTTTTACCACTAGAAAAAAAGAAGCTGATTTTTTCATTCCTGTACAGAAGGCTGCTATAGCTTTGAATAGAATTTATCATTCCTATGACTTACAGGAAAAGGCTGATTACTACCACAATTGTGAATTTTAGTTTAGTGAATACAATAGGAGTTTAAACCAACCTCCTCATTCAGAAATGTACAATACAACTTTAGTTCCGAGTGGCAGCTATGTTAGTCTACTTCAGCAAAACAAACAAGGAATCCTATAGCACTTAAAGACCAACAAATTTATCTACCTCATGAGTTTTCGTGGGAGAAAATCCCACTTTGTCAAGTGCTTTTAAGATAGGGGAACTTACAGAATGGGAGAATATAAAAGCAGGGAAGTGTAAGTTATGGGATCAGTCACACAGTAACAGCAAATCAAACAACTTTAGTCTATTATGCCACCTGGTGGCACTGATCAGCCATCCTTTCAGAAAGCCAAAACTAAAAAGCTTCCCTCTCACCAACAGAAGTTGATCCAATAAAACGACATTAGCTCACCCACTTTGCCTGTCTAAAACTGAGCAGACAATACACAATCCTCATAAGTGAATTTCATTAAATAATGGCTGAGCTATAAAGTTAAGCCAGTCCAAAATGTAGAAGAGCAAAGTTAGTAGGGTGCTAAATTTCTTGTTTTCTTGTGTTTGTAGCGTCTAGTATCAAACAATGATAAAACCAAGTGTAGATTTTTCCATTGTGTGGGAAGCTACTACAATTTTTATTTGTTAAAAATATTTGAAACTACTGGATTTTTAGACCTATGCTGTGCAAATGACGAAATAAGCTGTTCATGGCCATTCAAATCTCTGCAGCCTTTCCGTATGAATGGAAAGAAACCATAAATGTAAGTAAGTGGTTCAGCCACCTATTCTTTTCAATAGGAATTTGAAAAGCAGGCTGTAAAAAACCATTCTACACAAGCAATTTCAATGCACACAGTAGCAATAACAAGGAAATAAAATGAATTTCTACAATCACCAGCCTATGAATGCCTCCCTCTGAGGACAAGGATAACTGAGACAACTGCTGGTCATTGTGCATCATCAGCACAGATCAAGTGTCCTCAAATAGTGAAGGAATTTAGTTATTCTGACTGGGCTCTGGATGTTCTGGAACCCATCAGTTCTAGGCATTCAACCTCTCTGCTATAGAAATAAAGTCACATTGCTCTGGAACACGTGGTGCCTTGGTTATCACTAGCTTCCAGATCAGCTTTGACTCTTCAAACAAATGAGCTTTGTACTAAGTAGGTGAGTCCCATCTCTTACCTTTTCCTTGAGTAGCTGAGTTTTCTTCATGGCATAGTTGGGAGGAGCTTTTCGGAACCTCTCTTTCTCTTTTACAATCTTTCACATGAAGCAGAACAGAAAGGAGAGGTGATAACTATATATTTGTTTTATAATACCTGAACCCACGAGTAACAGGCCAAATTGGTTCCATTAAACACAGACAACATTTACTGCCACAGAACTTCTTTTTTAAGCTATATCTGATCATTGCATTAATTGTTCTATCAAAACAGAAAACAAGTTACAACCTTTTACTCTATATAGGCCTACAACAGACGCACCAAATTACACTTAGTAAATATTAAGCTAGTGAAGGAGCTGAAGACTTGATAATAGGCAGCATTAGTGGGGTCTCACTAACTGCTTTGGACTCTGTACTATTTTATACTGCTCAGAGTGGGGGAACAAAGTGATGGAACTCTACATTAGACTGTAGCACAAGCCTGAGATACGAAGCAGAACACAGAGAGGATACTATGATGTACAGGCCCAATTAGACCCCAAACTATTCTATCGCTTCCCCTTAATCCATTTTGTAACTTATCCTTGATGTCTGTGTGGTGGGAGTGAAGAAGACAGACACATTTTCCTTTACTAGGGCTGTGAGTTCCTGCTCCCTTTGAACATCACCTGTGTCACTCAAGGGCTATGTCTACACTATAAAAGCTAAATCGACAATGAAGCTTATTTAAAGTTGCCTTTAAGTAGACCTTATTAAATCGACTTTATAAAGATGACTTAAGCCAGGGGACCCATTTAAAGTTGACTTAATAAAGTCTACTTTAAATGGGTCCCCTGGCTTAAGTCGACTATAAAGTCAACTTACATGGCCACACTGCACTTATTCTACTGTATTAAGTCGCCTTTAATGTCCACATTGTGTTAAGTCGACTTAATACAGTTGACTTAACGCCTAAAGTCAACTATAAGGGCAGGAGTTATTAAGCTGACTTAAGGAAGCCCTTAAGTCAACTTTAACAACTCCAAATGTGGACAGGGCTTTGCTTAAGTCAACTTAAGCCCATAGAGTAGGCATAGCCAAGGAGACCTGAATTACTGGGCCATATCTCAGAGTACAGCCACTTCATTCACCTCCTCAATGTCTTGGTCATTAAATTTGTAGTTGAGGGCTTCTTTGATGGACACTTCCTTCTTGTTTATTTCATCTAGTGTAGGTAGCTGCATCCCAGCAGAGAACATCTAGATTAAAAAGAGAGAGAGAGAGAGAGAGAGAGAAATAAAAGGAATCGAGATCATTCTCCACTCAGAATATTCCTGGTAAAGAGCTGCTGTGAAGAGAAAAATTCTGGGAAACTCACCGCTTCCTTCCACTTCATGAACTCGCTTTCAGTAAACTCCTGATTTGAGACAAACTCCAGACGAAACACACGCTGGTCACTGCCATGTCTGCAACAAGAAAGAAAAAGTTACAGGAAAACCCAAATGCTAACCAGTACAGCAACATGCCCATCTTCTGGTCAGGGCCAGTGACTTGGGTATACAAACAAAGACAACAGCTCAATACATGCTAGCTAGTTGGATGGATAATTAAGGCCGTTCTCATTTTGTTCCTTAAGAGTTGACTTCCATCCTAAAATTCCTGCACGTACACACTGATAGCGTAGGCCTGCTCCACTCTGCATGTGAAAGACTAAGGGAAAAATAGCCCAAGACCCCTACAGCCAAGGCATAATCAAGGAGACCCAGAGCCTGGGCTATTAAACAAACAAACAACAAAAAAAGGGAACCTGAGAGGAGAAGCTAGGCAGTCTGCAGTGAACGGCAGTTTCTCTCCAGGCACCAGGAAAATAGCCTCACCTGATTCTCAGACGTGGCCTGGGGACTTTATTGGGAGCTCTGAAGCAGGACCCTGGTGAACTGTTTGCTGTAATGATGCCTGTACTGAAACCTTATTAACAGAGGAGGTGGCATTTGGTCAATGTGTGTTGGTTTCTCCCTGCTCTGAGCTGTTTAAATAACTACCTGGGCCACAAAGGGGACATGGAAGGACTGCCCATGCCTTTACACTGCATTACTACTTAGTAGCCATTTTCTAGGAAGCTTGAAGCTGACAATTTCCAGGCACCTCATCCATCTTGTAGTTGCAGTAGCTCCAGCCAAAGGCATGAAAACATCAATCTCTCCCCCCAGACCTTAACAGCATATGGCACTGCCGACTAATAAATAGATTTCTCCTCCACTATCTTAGTTTTAAACTGTGACATTTAATAAGACTTCCTGATGATCAATGAAGGAATCAACCTCCATTTAGTTTCTAATCAGCATCAGAAACTAACACCACCAGCCAGTCAGCATTTGGTTTTGCTGAACACCTCACTTGGCTCTCAGATTGCCAGGGAATTCCTACTAAGGAAATCCAAAGTGGTGGCCATATTAGTCTAGTTCAGAAAAAGAAACAAGGAGTCCTGTGGCACTTTTAAAGACTAACAAATTTATTCATTGCATAAGCTTTTGTGGGAGAATACTAGGCTGATTATTTGTCGGTAACAGCTGCTCTTCGACATGCCTGTCCCTGGGCATGCCCCACTTTAGATGTTTGTTGCACTCTTGCACCAAGCCTGGAAATTCCAACGCAGTACTCATTTGTGCTGCGTGCAAGCTCCCCACAGAGCTGTTGGCTCCTGAAGCTCTCATGCACAGCTAGAGCCCTCCCTTGTCCATTCTCTCTCAACCACAGAGTGCTACATGCTACTCAACAGAAGTGGGAAGGATGGGAGGGTAGTGGAGCGTATCCAGCAACACACACATCGAAGAACAGCAGTTACTGACAGATATGCAACCTATTATTCTTCATTGAACGCTGTCCCTAAGTGCTCCACTTTAGGTGCCTAGGGAGCAGTTTTCCCTTGGTGGATGGAGGGAACATCCGGAATCTGTGCGGTCAGCAGAGTCAAGAACTCTGCCGCCCAGGTTAGCATTTGATTTATATATCTATTGTATTGAATAATTTTTAGTAAAAGTATGAACAGAGCTCCACTTTGTAGCTGCACATGTCCCTTAATGGCATGTTCCTGAAAAATGCCGTAGTTGAGGCCACAGGCCTTGCTGAATGTGATCTAATACCCCTGCTGGGGACAAGTCATTCAGGGTGTATGAAAGAAGTATACAGTCTTTTATCCATTTAGATATTCTTTGAGATGAAATAGTTGTTCCTTTGGACCTTTCAGCTATCGAAATAAATAACCCTGCCAACTTCCTGAAAGGCTTGGTCCTATCCAAATAGAAAGCCAGAGCCCTCCAAATGTCGAGTGTGTAGCAATGTTGACCTCGAACCCAAGTGAGGTTTCAGAGAAAAGGTGGGTAATGAGATCTCGATTGATGTGGATTTGTATGTTGATTTTAGGCATGAATTTAAGATGTGGCCTCATCATTACCCGATCAGGATAGAAATCTGTATATGGAGACTCTACCATAAGTGCCCCTATCTGACCAACCCGTTTCGCCAATGTTATAGCAACCAGGAACACCACCTTTATGGACAGATGCATGGGTTCGAATGGTTGCCATGGGTTTGAATGAATGGTTTCCTAGTCATGGTCTTTAGTACTAAGTTTAGGTCCCATCGTGTAGCTGATGGAATGTTTCCAGGAAAACATTCTGTGGACGTCGTAAGAACTGCTTTGTGATTGGGTTAGTGAGGATAAAAAAATAAGGAGTCATGTGGCACTTAAAGACTAATTTATTTTTCACATGAGCTTTCATGGGAGAAAATCCCAATTCGTCAGATGCTTCAAAGATGGGAGAACTTATAGAATGGAATGAAAATAAATGCAAGGGAGTGTAAAACATACGATCAGGTCATACAGTCACAGCAAATCAGAGCAATTGTTTAGGTTCAAACCCTGAGAAGGCTGAAGTCAAATTACCTTCTGTAACAGGAAAAGAACCCATAGTCTTGATTTAATCCTGCTTTCGCACAATTTAATTTGCATATTAATTACAGTTCTGCTGTTTCTCTTTGAAGTCTTGATGTCCCATTGACATCTGAGTACAGTCATTAACAAATCATTTATCAAGTGATTAGAAAGATGGAAGTGCCCAGCAACGGGTTTTTTTGTTTTGTGATTTCTGATGTCAGTTTTGTGCTCATTTATTCTTTTGCGCAGGGATAGTCCTGTTTGTCCAATGTATAAGGTGTTGGGGCATTTCTGGAACATGATGGCATAGATCACATTAGTAGACGAGTAGGTAAATGAGCCTTTGATGGAGTAGCTGGCTTGATCAGGACCTATGATGGTATCTATTGTGCAGATATGTGGGCAGATTTTAATATGCAAATTAAATTGTGCGAAAGCAGGATTAAATTGAGACTATGGGTTCTTTTCCTGTTACAGAAGGTAATTTGACTTCAGCCTTCTCAGGGTTTGAACCTAAACAACTTGTCTGATTTGCTGTTACTCTATGACCTGATCCTGTGTTTTACGCTCCCCTGCATTTATTTTCTTCCCATTCTGTAAGTTCCCCCTCCTTCAAAGCATCTGACGAAGTGGGATTTTCTCCCATGAAAGATCATGCAAAAAATAAATCTGTTCGTGCTTAAGTGCCACATGACTTTTTTTTTTTTTTTGCTGGACTAGACTAACACTGCTATCCCTTTGGAAATTAGTGAGGATAACCTTCCTTCCAGTGAAAAGTCAAGATGGCCTCGATATGGTCCTTTACATAAGTGTTTGAAAGATCTGTCTCCTTGAATCCCAGCAAATATTCAAGGACATCAGAAATAGGAGCTGTGATCAGGGAAACATGGCATTTCGCACACCACCACAAGAACCTCTCCCACTTATGCATGTAAAACTTCCTTGTCGCTTGTTTTCTACTATTAAGGAGCACGTTTTTCATTCCTTCAGAACAGTCCAACTCCTGTACTTGGAACCATGGATCTTCCATGCTGTTAGATGTAGTCTGTGCAATTCCAGGTGTAGAATCTGCCTCCAGTTCTGAGCCAATAGGTCCCTGTACAGAGGCAGAAGTACTGGAGGACATAATGACATTTGAACCACATAAGGGAACCACGTTTGCCTCGGCTATGCTGGGGAAATCATGGGGAAAGCATTGTCTATCTATGCCTTCCACAGTACCTTGTGGAGTAATGGAACGCATGGAAACACACATAGGAGATGATGGTTCCAATCTAAGAGGAAAGCATCCCCTAGCGACTGGTGACTTATTCCTGCTCTGGAACAGAACAGGTGACACTTTCGGCTCCTCTGTGTTGCAAATAGGTCAATAAGAGGGTAGCCTCATTTCTGTAAGGTATTGTTCAGCACCCAGTTGTTCAATTCCTTCTCATGTTTTACTCCAAACCATCTGCTCAGCATGTCTGTTGTGGTATTCATGGATCCAGGTAACTATAAGGCTAAAATACCGATACCATAACGCAGCACCATGTCCACAAACTGCTTGCTTCTGTACAAAGTGACCAGGAGTGAGCTCCTCCTTGTTTGTTTATATAATGCATGCACACCACATTGCTTGTCATGACTTTTACATTTTTGCCCTCTATAGGTGGTAGGAAGTACATGCACACTCTTCTTACTGCACATAGTTCTAGTATGTTGATAAGTAGACTTGTTTCCTGCATCGATCATCGTCCCTGTACTATGTAATCTTCCATGTGTGTGCCCCAGCCCATCACCAATGTGCCTGTTAGGAATACCAATGGCAGATCTTTGATAAAGGATATCCTTGTCAATATGTTTTGTGGCTGAATCCACCACTGCAAGTCTTGTTTTATCATCTGTGGAAATGTCACCAACTTCAGAACACTGTAGCTTCTTGGCTTGTAAACCAGGCTCGCCACGCTTGCAGTTTGTGCATGTGTAGATGAGCATGCGGTACCACCTGTGCTGTAGCTGCCAGGTGCCCCATCACTCAAAGGCATGTCTGAATTGACACTGTCGAGCTGTTCATCATTGTCCTGAACAGTTCTTTTAGTGCCTCAAATCTCTTCACAGGTAGCAATGTTCTTGCAGCTGCTGAATTCAGGAGTACCCCATGAACTCCAGCTATTTTGGTATTAGTGAAGATTTCTGTAAGTTTATCTTCAGCCCCAGATTCTGGAAAATCGTTAATGTCTGTTGGGTTGCCCAGTCTGCTTGTTCCATGGACCCCGCTTTTATTAGACAATCGTCTAAATAAAGAAAGATAATTATGCCCCATTTGTGTAAGTGTGAGGTGACTACAGCTACAGTTTCGAGAAAACCCTTGGCATCGCTGTGATGCCAAAAGGTAGCACCCTGTACTGATAGTGTTCTTGTTGCACTGTTAATTGAAGAAACTTTCTATGTGCTGGATCTATGGTCACGTGAAAGTAGGCACCCTGTAGGTCGAGGGATAAAAACCAACCCCCCATTCCAGAGTAGGTATGATTGTCTACAGCATCACCATCTTGAACTTGTGCGTTCATACAAACTAGTTCAGTCTTCTCAAGTCCAATACTGGTCTCCATCTGTCATTTTTCTTTGGTGTTACAAAATACTGGGAATAAAAACCCCTCCCTCTGTAACATGTTGGCATTGGTTCTATGGCCCCTAACTCCAGAAGTCGTCTCACCTCCTGCTGTAACACCTGTACATGAGATGCGTCCCTGAAGAGAAATGGGCTAGGGGTTTAATTGGGAGGTACCGATGAGAATGGAACAGTGTTACCATGCCTTATGTCAAGAGCCCATCTGTCTGATGTAATAGATTCCCATTCTCTTAAGAAAGCTCTCAAGCAGTGGCTAAAAGTGGTCAATCACACTGGATGGGGGCAGCAGTAATACCCCCAACCAAATTTTCAAAATTGCTGTCTAGTTGAAGATGATTGAGGTGCTGATTGGTTGTTTGTGGCAGGTTGTCGTCTCTGAGCTCTTTGTTTCTGGCTGTTGTCTTTGTTACTGGTGTGACACTGTCTGGGTCTAGGGGACTGTTCTTGATTATTTTTCATATTAATATTTCATATTCGTAATAATCCATATGTGATATGCCATGTTTGGTGTCAACACAAAAGCTGTAATCTGCTAAGAATGATTATATGGTTTGCATGTAGGTATCATGCCTGTATTAGAAATCTGTTTTTGTGTGTGTTCCAAGTGATTTGTTCTTAAGGCAATCTCAGACTGGGTGCCTGCAAAACTATTGTTCCTCTTGATGGCCCCATGGGGGAGCTCCCATCTCCAGTGGGCCCAAGAAGAAACCTGTTTGACCAGTTACCCAAACTGACCATGTGGCCCACCTCCATTTTGATCTGGCAAGGACTCTGAGATAAAAGGAAGGGGACCCATCTCCATCTTGTCTTTAGTCTTCAGCCTGTCTGCAACTGAGACACCCCTCTGGAACTACTCTCCTGGGACTGAACAAAGAAAGGACTGAGACCCACCTAGCTTCTGCTGCTGCTGGGTGCACACCAGAGGGGTGGAACAAACCTGCAAACTACAGGATCTTCAAGGATTTGTTTTCTATGGACTCTAAATCATTTGTATGTATCTGATTCATTCTGACCCTTTAACATCTCTCTTATTTTGTTCGTTTTCCTTTTATATTAAACCTTTAGTTGTAGTTACTAAAGGATTGGCTGGAAGCATGGTATTTTGGGTAAGACCCAAGCCTATCTTGTTCTGGGTGATGTGGCTTTGGGGTCAGGAGAACCTATTTAAGAGGCCAAGTGGCTAGAGCAGACAATAGGAACTGATGTGCAGTAAGGGGGCTGTTTCTGTTTTGTTACGCTCAGTGATGACCAGAATGGGGAATCAGAAGCATGTTTTGTTACTGACTGGGAGACTGGTTTAAGTACAACCTGCCAGTGATTTGGGAGATGGCCCCTGGTTTTGCAGGTTGCCCTGATTTTGGCACACTCAATAGGTTATCCCAGGAGGCCTGTGTCACAGTTGGTACTGCAGAAAACAGCACTGATATGGTTAGTATCTAAATTGAGGTCTCCTTGATGCTGTATTTGCAGGAGTGATGATTCCCAGTGTGGAAAAAGTGACCCTGGAATCTTTGACTGTATGCATCACCTGATCCATTTTCTCTCCAAACAACTGCACTTTGTCAAAAGCTGTCTTCAGTCTTAGCCTGGAGTTGTTTAGGTACTGTTTAAGATTGTAGCCAGGATGCTCTCTGCATCACTATACTGGTGGCTGTGGCCCTAGCTGCTGTGTTAGCTGTGTCAAGGGTGCCTTGTAGTGCTGTTCTGGCTATGAGCTGGCCCTCTGATTATGGATTGATATTGTTCTCTCAACTTCTGAGATGAAATCCAGGAATCCAAACTCTGAATAAGTCTTATGATCATAGTTTGCTATTAATGCAGTATAATTCGCTATCCTTACACGCAGTATGGCAGAGGAGTAGGACCTATTCAGGAGAAAGGCAAATCTTTTCCTATCCTTGCCCTGTGTTGTTAGTCTACAGTGCATCTGTCCGATTCATTGCTGTTCTGTCTCTACTACCAATGTCTTGTGTGGTGGATGTGAAAACAGAAATTTGTTACCTTTAGACAGTATGCGGTATTTCTTCTCAGCCTTTTTACACATAGGTAGGTGGTATGGAGGCTGGTGTTTTCTATTTGGTATTCACTGGATCCACGATTGCATCATTCACTGGTAGGCAATCTTTGATGAGGTGGCAGAATTCAAGATCTTAAGCAGTTTATGGTTGCTTTGAGATACAGAAATTTCACTGAAAGTTATCTTGAGCTACTCTTTTAAATAGCTCCTGAAATTGTTTGAAGTCATCTGTTCTGGTTAATGGTAGTTATGGTCCGGTCAGCTTTTGTTGATGATGAGGTATGTAGCATAATCTCATCCTCACAGTCTGATTCATGATCACTTTCCCATGTCACTGTAATGGGAACTCTCTCTAGTGACTGTGAGTGGTGAGAGTGTGAGGGTGATAATGACCTCACTGTCCTAGTTGTGCCCGTTCGTGATTTCAGGTGTGGGTACCAGGCTTCCCAGTTTCCCCAATAATTCTGGGGTGGCATAGAAGAATAGAGCCATGGTGGCAGGAACCACAGGTAGATCTGCTGTCTGTTATCCCCTTATTTTTGTAGTCAGGAGGTTGATATGAAGTCTGTATCGCCAGGATAGCTTCCTGTTCACCTATTTCATCCTAAAATGAATTTTGTGACCATGCAGGGGATGAATCCAGACCATAGCGCAAAGTTGGTGGGTTCTTCTCTTTTTGCTGTATGCGTGGTTTTTTTGTTTTTTTTTTTTTAATGTTTGCCCCCTGCTTGTTTTTCATGTACTGGGATAATGGAGCAGGTCAGTGAGGTTTTCCCCTCCATTCCATGTCTCCCCATTCTGCCAGGCTTCTGCCCTCTTATAAGTTCTGTTGATGTCTGTGATACGGAGATGGACCACTGCAGCCCCGTGTCAGGCTCAGTGTTCTTCGGTGATGGGTCCTTGGTGCTTGTCATTCCTCGGTGCCAGTGGGGCTCCATTCTTTGATCCCTCCATCCATGCCATGGGCACCATCTCTGCCCTAGTCAATTTTGGCAGTGCTGGAGCAGCCGTTTCAGGAGAGACCGTCTCTGCTCCCACCTCCCCCACCAGTCTTGTGCTTGCTGCTAAATTGCTTCACAGGTTATAGTTTTCTCTGCTGGCTTACTTACAGCCCTCCTTTCTGCAGGGGTGCTCAAAGCGAGAGAAGTACTATTTCTGGCTTGACCCCTGACAGAGTTTGAGCCGGGCTCCTGCCCGGGGTCTGATGCTGGTTTACAAGGCCTCTCCAGGAGGATCACCTTCATCCTCACGTCTCTGTTCTTTCTAGTTCTTGCTGTTAAATTTTTACAGTGTTGATATTTCTGGGCTATGTGTGCTTTGCCCAGACATCAGATATACTCATTGTGCCCATCTTAGACAAGCATCGCTTCCCTGAGGAGGGAGCATCTCTTAAAGCCTGATGAGCCAGGCATTTGAGGCTGTGGCTTTTCTCCAATTCTCCTCTCTCTCTTTCTTGTGTGTATGTGTGTTTGAACAGAGCACTTACACTATCACTATACCCTACCATTACTATCCTGGCTAACTATTAACTGAATTGTTTCTATCATGATGGGAGTGACTGCAATCTCCATCTCTAACTGATGGTGGTTGGAAGGAACTACCAGCAACTCTAGCTGCGCATGAGAGCCTCAGGAGTCAACAGCTCTGTGGGGAGCTCATGCACAGCACAAGCAAGCACTGCATTGGAATCTCCAGGCTCAGCACAAGGGCACAATGAACACTTAAAGTGGAGCACCCATGGACAGCACTTGATGAAAACACACTTTGTCAGACACTTGAAAATGGAATACTTACAGTATGAGAGGGGGAAAAAAGGCAGTAAAGTCTAAGTGAAGTTCCATATTGTTTGCAACAAAAGACCTTGTCTGATTTGCTGAAGATCTGACCTAAAACTTTGATTTACACTTCATTGAATTTATTTTTCCCTCCCATACTGCAAGTTTTCTATTTTCAGGTATCTCGCAAAGTGAGATTTTTCTCCTATAGAAGCGCATGCAATAAATGAATGTGTTAGTCCTTAGAAGTGCCACAGTACTCCTTGTTTATCTTGCTAAGAAAGTTAGTTGCCCTGGTGAAACATCCCTAAAAGCTAAGACTCCTCTCCCTAAACTAGGCACCAGAAGCTATTAACAGCCATTAGTAACGTGAACGTATGGTTCAGTCTGAGGCTCTTTCAGAGAGTTTATCAGGTTATTGCAAACAGCACTAATACGCATTCTTCAAACGTGGGAAAATTATGAAAAACAGATGTCTCTCACTTCCTCCTCTCATTGGGACGTTGTAAGGATCAATACATCATCATGCAATACTATATCAAAATCTTTAATGGGTTCCATACAGAGAGAGATTTGATGTTATGGGATGTCCACCCATCTACCATCTGCTGTTGAAGCAACACCACATGCTTGTCCCTCTTCCGTCTCTGCCAGAGGAAGATGCATATCCCCACTACCTCACATGGAGGTGATGAGAGGGAGTCAAAATATACAGACGTTCAAATACACACAAACAAACAGTGAGATCCTGTGGCACCTTAAAGACTAATAAATTTCTCTGAGAATAAGCTTTAGTTGGCTGCAGCCCACCAAAACTTATACCCAAAGAAATTTGTTGGTCTTTAACATGCCACAAGATTCTCGTTGGTTTTGCTATATACAGATTAACATGGCTACCCCTCTAGGAATACACAGACACCTGTTCTGACAGCTCCCAGCTAAATTTCTCTGACTCCAAGGAAAGTGAGGAGGTCCACTGTGACCTCCCTATTTGAGAGAGAAAATGTGCTAACAAGCATGTTGTGATAACAGAACCACTTCGCTGTATGGCTCTCAGATCCATACCACAAAGGAAGCATTGCATTCCATAATTACTATGGCCAGGTTTACACTGCTGCTAAAATTCAGCAGCAGTCCACAGGAGTCGACTCCCATTGACTTCCTAACTTCCTTTTAACGGCAGTGTCCTCACTGTGCTGCACAGATGGGAAATATGTTCCCATCAAGCTGGCACTATATCACTTGAGGGGGTGATTTTATTAAGTTCATTTCTGGATTGACTGAGTAGATTTTAACTAACCATTATATCAATCTGGAAAGATCGATCTAATGATGCCAAGTTTGCCACTGTCAGTGTGGATGCGGCTTACATCATCTTACCGTAACTGTAGTCCTTTGTTTGTCCTGGTACCTCCAAGCTGGTAAACCTTCGCTGTTTCTACAACACCAGTTATTTCAGCAACCTAGACCATAAAACAGAGAGAGACCACATATAGTAGAACAGTTTGTGAGGAGTAAATTCATGCCATTTTCTGAATACTCTCCATATTTCAAAGTCCTCTCCAGTAGAGACCACAATTAGTCTGATTAATAATTCTAACTAGTAATCATCATCTAGTGCAAAGAAAATTACAGTGAAAACTTTTGCATGCTATGTTAGAAGGTACTGCACACAAGTTTCTTCCTATAGCTTTTTCTTTGCCTTCAGTGGTACATTACTTGAAATAAACTAGCTGGCAGTTTATGGTGGCAGCTGAAATAGCTATGGGGTTTTATGTGATTTCAATTCTTCCCTAGTACCATGATGTGGCTACTCCTAAACATCCTATTATATTTTCTGTTACTCATTCCAGTTATCAATAAAATAGCTGTATCTGGTATGGGAGCAAATAAAATACAGCTTCAGCACTGCCCCATGTATTAAGCACAATCACTTTGAACCACCACTTTGGATTAGAATTTCAGTGTTTGATTGAAACTGCCATATTCTGTCATGCAATTACTGTCACGACCAGTAAAATGGTTATTTTTTCTCCCCAAGGGCAGTCAGATACATCAGATTTTATTTTACACAAGAGAAAAAATGGATCTCAACTGTTTCTCATCAATAAAGACAGTTGGACAGCAATATCTTGTCCTCACTGTAGAACACAGGTAGTATTAAATCCTTTACTATGTCCTTACATCAACTACCAGTTTTGAAGCAGCAAAGTAAAACCAAGTTCGTCCAATTACCCTTCCAAAGAGCACAGGCACAGTGATAAAGAAGCATGTGCGTTCTGATTTCTCAACAAAGTGAATTTATAGGCATTTCTCAACAAAGAATTTATGGGCATGACCACAAACAACAGGTAGTGAGGCTCTTACTTGGTCACAGCAGTAACTCAGACACTAATGTTCAATACAGATTAAAGAGAAGCAGAACAGCAACATTTAGGGTCTCAAGACTAGGTTGTGTTCTCAAAATTTTTTCAGGATGGCACCAAACTGATAAACTGTAGCTCCCTTTTCTGCCACCTTGCTCCTCTCAGATCTTTTGAAAACAAGCCTCCTCCACTATTCTAATAGCAGTAAGCTCCTTCAGTATATCACAAAGGATCCTTTACTTGTAACCAGCCAAACAACAGCAGCTGCAAATCACTGCAGTGTTACCAAATAAGAATCAAATCCCTGAAAGGCAAACTCACCCGATAGACTGGTTTACTGTTGTGGTTCCCAATGCCAATACGCACAAAGCAGCCTGTGACTGTCTTGGCAAAGAAGGGCATATGACACCAACGCTCCAACTTATGCCGTGATAAGCGTACCCTATTCAGTTCTTCAGGTAAGGAGACTGGCTGGGATTTAGGAGGAATTTCTTCTTTTCTGGTTTGAAAAAGGTGAGGAGGAAAAAATTAGTATAAATGTGCATTGTACAGGAGGTCAGACTAGATGACTCAATGGTCCCTTCTGACCTTAAAATCTATTAATCTATTAGAACCAACTAAAGGACCTTTAGATAAGGTGTGGACCACCAAATACTAATCTATGAGATCATTTGTAAAGGGATTGAGTTTGTCAGGGTGGAAAGGAGTAGTTTATATTAATTCAGTGCTCATGAGAAGTGCCCCATGTAAAGCTCTGGAAACCAAAGTTCTATATACATAGGACTGATACAGCTTGGGTAGCAATTTCCCTTACTCTTCTCACCTGTGGGCCATGTTCTTTAGAGGTCACCAAACCACAGATCAATTGTAGGAAATTTCAAGCACTAAAAAACATCGGCAGAGCTTGAACAGTGACATAGCATCCTTACCCCATCATTACAAGGCTCCTCCACCAATCTGTTTATATTCAGTATGTTTTACAATGCTAGTATGTCATTTCAATTTTTCAATGCAATGGGGACAATTTCAAATGCTACTCAAACGGCTTAGACCTCAAGGTTCAAGTGCAAACTCTGGCGTCAACAAGCAAGAATTATTTCACTTTGCAATCACTGAAGACAACAAGAACGAACTCACTTTGGATGCAGAAGAGTGTTAAATCTTAGCTGCTGATCCAATGGTGGGAACCACAAGCAGCAATGCAAATAAATCGCAAATCTAGATGTAAAAAATCCTGCAAATGATATTGCCAAGAGGTGGAGCTATTTCTGATGCACCAAGTTGGCCCTAACTTAATCCTCTAAACTAAAATTTGGCAAAGTATCAGACAAGTGTTTGTTTTTGTTTTTTTTTGTGTTTAATTCTGTTAATTTTTAATCACCGTAGCTTTATGCAACCTGTTTTCAACACTTACTCTTCCTCCTCATCAGATGATGATGATCTGGATGTGCGATCACTCTTCTCACTAGATTTATCATCCTCTTCTTCCTCTTCGTCATCCGAGTATACTTCACTAGTTTTTAATGGCTGTTTTTTTGCAAGCAACTCAGCTGAAAAGGTAAAATTGAGCCTTTATTTTTGCTGAAAAAGTGTCTCCTTGCCCATGAAAACTCTCCAGTTGTAAGAGCCAGGATAGCTGGAGAATTATGTGCACCCAAGTTGGAAACCACCTGCACAGCATGGAGCTAAGCTTAAGTCACCGCAGGTGTACTGTCTGAAACAGACAAACAGGAGTAAGTAGAAGTTTCCTAAATCTCAACTGTGATAGTTTATAACACTCTTTCACTAGCTGGGGAACACCAGTATGAGAAGGAAATAGGATTCACATCACCACCTTGTGAGACTACCTGCTCACAACAACAGCTTTTGCAAGAAAAGGCACAGACCCTTAAGATACTAGACCTTTTTAACCATTCTAGCCAAAGACAGCCAGAAGATACCATTGCAACTATGATCTGAAACAAAATGTATTCTGTTTACACGCACTGAAACAAGTAGCCATACACGTTAAAACATTACTAGGAAATGAACAGTGAGTGGTTCAGAGGTTCAGTAACAGAAACTTTCACCTCCAGCTAAGCAGTTCAACCACATCCCAAGCTGGCAGGAACTAAAAATCACCATTCGGCAGACAGTATGAAATTCGTTGCTGGTTTCAGTCCATTCCCCAATGAATGCATGTCTCTGTCTCACAAGCCATCACTACCACCTGGCACCTTTGTTGAGAGTTTGTCAACAAATCAAGACAAGAGTGAACACAGAAACAGCAAATCAAGGAGTGAACAAAGGTCATGTCTGGAAAACATTAGTGGAGGAGTGTGGGTGGAGAAGCTTGTTTGAGGACTTGGGGATAAATTTAAATAAAGTTGCACTGAGACTGTTTAAAATTAAAATCTACACACTTCCAGAGATAGTGTAGGGTTTAGAATCACTTCAGTAGATCATTAAAGAAAAAAAGGGTACTGGCTCTTAAAAATGGTGGAGTCAGTACCATAGGGAGAAGTGGGTTTAGGAAAATTTTGCCCACATCAGGAATTTTGGGCATGCAAGCAGGAAAAGATGGTTACTAACCTTTTTTCTGTAACAGTCGTTCTCCAAGAAGTGTTGCTCGCATCCACTCCAATTAGGTGTGCGCAAGCGGATCGTGCACAGCCACCGGAAAAGTTGTCCCTAGCTGTCCCCTCCCTGCCAGGGTCGGCGACTGAGCCCCCTAGAGTCCCACCTCTATAATCCCCTTTATATGGGCTCGCCGACTGTTACTGCCTCAGTTCCTTCTTGCCGACGCACCGACTGAGAGGTAGGTGGGTGGGTTTGGAGTGGACACGAGCAACACTTCTCGGAGAACGACAGTTACGGAAAAAGGTTAGTAACTGTCTTTCTCCTTTGAGTGCTTGTTCGCATGCACTCTGATTAGGTGATTCCCAAGCGACTACTGGTGGCAGGGGTCGGTGTTTTGTAACACCACTGATTTCATCACTGCCTCGCCCACAGCAGCATTCTGTCTGGCATGAGACGTGATTGCATAGCGGACTGCAAAGGTATGTACAGATGACCAGGTCGCCGCTTTGCAAATTTCCTGGATGGGGACATGGGCCAGGAAGGCCGCAGCTGCTGCATAAGCTCTCGTTGAAGGGGCTGTTATTGGAGGGACTGGTTTCTTTGCCAGCTCATAACATGCCTTGATGCAAGAAGTGATTCATTTAGATATAGTCTGAGAAGAAACAGGGGAGCCTTTCTTTCTGTTAGCCACCGAAACAAATAGGCGAGTGGATTTCCTGAATGGCTTCGTCCTTTCTATATAAAAGGCCAAGGCCCTCCTTACCTCCAGCAAGTGGAGCACCCGCTCCCTATCTGAGGCGTGAGGTTTTGGATAAAAAACCGGAAGACAGATGTCCTGGTTGCAGTGAAAAGCCAACACCACCTTTGGCAAGAAGGCCAGGTGTGGGCGAAGGAGTTCTTTATCCTTAAAGAACACCGTGTACGGTGGCTCGGTCGTGAGTGCTTGTAGCTCAGAGACCCTTCTGGCTGACGTGATTGCCACCAGAAAGGCCACCTTCCACAATAAGTAGATGTCCGAGCAGGTAGCCAGCGGCTCAAAGGGAGCACGTGTTAACGCCCATAAAACTAAATTTAGATCCCATTGTGGGACTGGTCTAGCTGCCTGGGGAAAACTCCTACATAGTCCCTTCATAAACCTGCTCCCCATCGGATGAGAAGAGAGAGGGATTCCCCATGGGATCATGGAAGGCTGTGATGGCCACTAGGTGGACCTTAATAGTGGAGACAAATAGTCCTTCCCTTTTTAGGTACAGAAGGTAATCCAATACATGGGAGACCTGCACTCTACATGGTTTGATCTGTGAGCGGTCACACCACGCGGAGAAGCGGCGCCATTTTGCCCAGTAAGTCAATCTCGTAGACTGCTTTCTGCTTTCCAACAAGATCTGTCTCAACTGGTCGGAGCAGTCTAGCTCCTTCAAGTTTAGCCATGGATTTTCCATGCCATTAGGTGCAGAGATTAAATTCAGGTGACGTAGTCGGCCCTGATTCTGAGTGAGGAGGTCCTCACAGAGGGGAAGAGTGGTGGGGGGGGCGTCGTTAGGAGATCCAGGAGTATTGGAAACCAGATCTGCTGAGGCCATGCCAGGGCAATCAGGATCATTGTAGCCTCGTCTTTCTTTACTTTTGCTAAAACTCTGGAAACCAGAAGGAAGGGGGGAAAGGCATACACCAGAGCACCGCTCCAAGGTAGGTGGAATGCATCTATCAGGGAGCCATCACCGATGCCTCAAAAGGAACAGAACTTGCGGCATTTGGCATTGTCTTTGGTGGCAAAGAGATCTATCCGGGGAGCGCCCCACCTCCGAAAGATAGAAAGCGCTACCTCCTGCTTGAGAGACCACTCATGAGTGTTGATAATCCTGCTGAGGGAGTCTGCTAGGTGCTTTTGAGACCCTGGGAGATAGGAAGCTTCCGGGTGGATACCCCTGGGTATACAGAACTCCCAAAGGGCTATCGTCTCTCGGCAAAGTGGAAGGGAGCGTGCCCCCCAGTCTGTTTATGTAAAACATCGCAGCTGTGCTGTCCGTCTTTAATACCACGTGTTTCCCATGAAGGTAGTGTTCGAAGGCCTGGCATGCCAGTCTGACCACCCTGAGTTCCCTCACATTGATGTGTTCTAGCAAATCTCAGGCACCCCAACACCCCTGGGTGGTCATTCCATCTAGATGAGCCCCCCATCCGATGCCCGACACATCTGTTACTAGCACCTTTGAAAGGTCGGTTGGTGGAAAAGGGGACCCCTGCACATATAGTCCTCTGGCTTAGCCACCACTGTAAGGAGTCCAAGATGTGTAGGGGAACCATAACAATGCGGTCCAAGGGGTTTCTGGAAGGATGGAAAACAGTCCTGAGCCACATCTGAAGAGGCCTTAAGCGTAGCCTGGCATGTTTGACCACCGGAGTGCATGCCACGAAATGTCCTAGCAAGCGGAGACAAGTCTGAACCATTGACATTGGGACAGCGGATATGTCATTGATTAGGGCGGCCATGTCATGGAAGCGTTGGGGGGGGGGGACGGACGGACACGACCGTTGCTGTGGTTGAGTCAATGATGGCGCCAATGAACTCTATTTTTTGGGTTGGGATCAAGACTGACTTCTCCTCGTTTATGAGCAGGCCCAGGTCATTGAGAAGGTATCTTATCAGTGCCAAGTGGGGTATCACCTGCTCGCTGGATGAACCTCTCATCAGCCATTTGTCGAGGTAGGGGAAGACGTGCACCCTATTTTGTCTGAGGAATGCTGCCACGACTGCCATGCACTTTGTGAAGACTCTTGGCGCTGTAGAAAGGCCAAAGGGAAGGACTGTGAATTGAAAGTGGTTATCACCCACCTTAAACCTAAAAACTTTCTACGTTCTGGGGCAACTGAGATGTGGTCGAGGGCAGCGTACCAATCTCCATGGTTCAGAGAGGAAATAATGGATGTCAAGGCTACCATCCAAAAACTTTAGCTTCTTTATAAACCTATTCAGGTTTCTGAGGTCCAGGATTGTTCTGAGACCTCCTTTTGATTTTGGGATCAAGAAATAATTTGAATAGAATCCCTGACCCCTTCTCTGCACAGGGACTTCCTCCACCACCCCCAGCTCTAAGAGATGGCGAACTTCTGACATCAGAATTTGTTCGTGAGATGTGTCCCTGAAGAGGGACTGGGAGGGAGGGGGAAGGGAGTGGGGTGTTGAGATGAATTGGATGGAATATCCCCATCTTATCATACATGGTACCCATCTGTCAGAAGTTATCTGAGACCACATGCGATAGAAGTGGGATAAGCGGTTCTGAAACATGGATGCTGGTATGCTGCACTCATGGGTAATTTCAAAAACTTTGCTTAGGGCCCTGAGCCTGTTTCGATGAGCCTTCGGCTCTGCCCGAGGGGCATGACCTCCTTCTCCCAGATCTTGGATGCTGAATAAACCTTGATTTCCTCCTCCCCGAGTCCTGGCTCTGACTATGGAACGGCCATAGCAGGGACTGAGGTCTGAAGCGACGTCTCTGCGAGTTCTGGGGATGGGAGCCAAGGGATCTCAGAGTGGCTCTGGAGTTCTTCAGGTTATGTAGTTTAGAGTCTGTCTGTTCCGAGAAAAGAGATGCCCCTTCAAACAGTAGGTCCTGCACTGCCTGTTGGACTTCATGAGGGAGACCAGATGCCTGGAGCCATGAGCTATGCTGCATGGAAATGCTGGAAGCCATAGCCCTGGCAGCTGCGTCAGCTGTGTCTAATGCACCCTGGAGGGAGGCCCTGGCCACCGCCTTACCCTCCTCTACCATCGCTGTGAGTTCTTTGCTAAGTTTATGGTCAAGAGCCCCTGAAAATTTTTCTAAGGAGTTCCAGGCGTTAAAGGTGTACCGGCTCAAAATGGCCTGATGACTAGCTACATGGAGTTGTGAGCTGCCCATGGAGTATATCTTTCGACCGTAGAGGTCCACCCTTCTGGCTTCTCTGGACGTAGGGGCTGGTGTTTGGGCACCTTACCTCTCCTTTTCATTAGTAGCTGCTACCACCAGTGATCCAGGAGAGGGACAAGTGTACAGAAATTCGTAACTCTTGGGCGGGACAAAGTATCTTCTCTCTGCCTGCTTAGGTGTGGCAGACATTGATGGCGGTGATTGCCAGATGGCTCTCACGGATTTATCAATAGTCTTAATCAGAGATAAAGCCACCCTAGATGGATCTGAGCGTGATAAAATGTCCACCATAGGATCAGAGGAAACCTCGGTGACCTCCGATATCTCTAATCCCAAGCTTTGAGCTACCCTCCGAAGGAGGTCCTGGTAAGCCCTGTTGTCCTCCACCGGGGTTGCAACAGCAGACCTGGTGACAGCATCATCGTGAGGTGGGGAGAGGGAGCCCCTAGAGACGGCCTGATACCCAAAGTCAGGTTCAGACAATATGCTACCTCTCAGCTCCATATCCTCATCCCCCGTTTCTGAGTCCGTGTCAAGCACAGGTCGTGACAGAGTTTCGAGCTGACGCTGGTTCTTGCGTCGTGGTGGTGAGTCCCCCGGTCTTAGAGCTGGACCCGTATCAGTGTCCGTCCGCTCCCCCTGCAACCAGCCCGTAGTTAAGATATGTTGGGTAGGATCCCTGGGTCTGATGGCATGACCAAGGGGTCCAGAAGGGCCAGTTGGGCATCGGGAAAGGCTGAGACAAGAGCTCATGTTGCTGGGACTGTGATCGTGACCTAGAGGTTTGGGAATCAATATCACTGGTAGGAAGTGAGTGGTTCCCAGGGGGCCATTGTGCCTCCACTTGGGTCATCTTTGCAGACCGGTGCGAGGAGGGGAGAGATAGCGAGTGTGCTTGTCCCTGGAACGGGCGGCAACCGAGGTGGGTGAAGCTCGCTGCACCAACGGAGGCGGTACTGTTGCCTCTATGAGGTCTCTTGCCGCCTCGTAGGTATCGGGCGTGGAGGGGGGACTAAACATGTCCGCCTCCTCCTCTACCCCATCTGACATGCTCGGTGCTGGGCTCGCCTGTGTGCATGCCATGGCGGGCTCAACTGCCAACGCTGGTGCCGACCTCAGTGCTGCAGAGCTGCTCTGAGCTGAGCGTGGCTTTCCTGTCGCTTTCTTGGGCGCCGGCAATCTGCCACGCTCTACCCAGTGCCTTTTCCTGGGCACCAGGGACTGGGATTGGTGCCTGTCTCCCAGTCTCGGCCCCGAGGGTTTGCGGTGCTCCACATCAAGCCCTGATTTCGCCCCAGAGCTGTCAGTGCTCGCTGTAGAACAGGGCTGAGCAGGCACAGGAGCAGGAGTCTGCTCCGGCATGCTAGAAGGAGGTTTCAGCACTGCCTCCATTAGCAACAGCTTAATCCTTCTTGCCCTTTCCTTCCTAGTACGGGGGCAGAAGGATTTACAAATCTGGCACCTTGCTGATAAATGCTCTTCGCCCAGGCACTCAAGGCAAGTACTAGGAGGGTAACTCCTGGGCATATGCTTGTGGCTTACACTAGAGGCTTTAAAGCCGGGAGACCGCGGCATACTCCAGCCCGGGGCGGGCTTGGGAGAGAAAAAGACAGCCCAGCACTCAGCACCAAGAAAAAAAAAAAAATTCAAACTACATGAAAAAGAGAAAAATAAAAAAGTTTAAGGAAAGCTAACCAAGGAGAGTCTCCAGGAGACCGCCAGTTCTATTCTCCGACTGGCTGTCACAGCGGGAAGAAGGAACTAAGGCAGTAACGGTTGGCGAGCCCATATAAAGGGGATTATAGAGGCGGGACTCTAGGAGGCTCAGTCGCCGACCCTGACAGGGAGGGGACAGCTAGGGACAACTTTTCCGGCACCTGTGCATGATGCGTGTGCACACATCTAATTGGAGTGCATACGAACAAGCACTCAAAGGAGAGCTACCATTTATTTCAGAACCCAAATCAACCCATTTAGGTGGATTTTTCTTTTTGGACACTAGTATGGGGACTGGAGCTCCAGCATCATCTGCTACAACCATGCTACGTGTTTAGGCAAGATGCTTCAACTGGCTTTTCATAGGTTGACCACAAAATTTTCACACTCACCTGTTCTGTTCTTTCTTTTCTCTCTCTCCGCTTTCAGTTCCTCCATGGCCTGAGACTTCTTGTCCAGTTTCTCATCCCGCTTTGACCGTCGCTCTTTGTTGTGTGACATCACCTAAAGGGCATGCATAGAGAAGACCTAACTACTTAGCCCAGCTCAGAGACTGAAATGAAGAACAAAATTAAAACTTCTCTATTCTAGGATCAAAGCTGATTGATTTTTTCTTTCAAAGCATTTAATAAATCCCGCGCCCCCCCCAAAAGCCTGATAATTACCAGAAAAACTTGAGGATTTTTATAGCTTTTTGCCAAAACTGAAGATTTAGAAAGGTTTCATTCTTTTGTTTCTCTCCCATTTTTTCCCCCTCCTTACTTCTTTCTTTCTGCCTCTGAGTATTGCCTAGGGTTCGTTTTCACTGGAAGTCTTAATCTCCTCAACTATGAAAGAGATATAGAATGGCAAAAGTAAAAATGAAACTAACTTTGCCATTAAACTTGGAGATTTTGAGAAGTTTTGAAAAGTTACAATGGCAAAGCAAAAATAGGGGAATCAAGGTAAGTAATCCTGGACATCATTTGATTGCACTCAGGGACAAAAAGAAAAGGAGAAGAAAGATGGTGATGGGACGTTATGCATTTTTCAACAAAATAGTTTGCAGAGAATTTCAAAAAACAAAATATTGTTCATTTCAAACTCTGCAAGACGTAAACAACTTTAAGATGCCGTTTTTCCATTTTGAGCACCACTATCTAGAATATCAGGTAGTACGGTATGAGAGGTTCTACCAGCATACGTTCCAGGGGAGTTGCACAAGCTATTCTTGGGCAAGCATGGATAAAACCTATCACATCAGGGGCTGGGTGTTCTGTTTATGCTGTGTTACAGGAATTACTACTGTACAAATGATTTAGGGCTTGAGTTACTGTCCTCCCCCCCACCCCTTCGTACCATGATCCCAAGCAGCACAGCCATCAAAACCAAACAAAACTAAAATTTTTAGATGTATCTCGAAGTTTACATAGATGACAAGAAAGTCTGATCTTGGAACCTTCTAATGAAATATAAGTAGAAAGCTCAAGCTCTTCCCTTCTCCATGTGGTACAAAGCTCCCAGTTCTAGGTCTCCTGGGTTATGGGAAAGCAGACTTTAAAATCTGTCATTGGTGCAAGGCTGCATATTCCATGACTTGCACCTCAGACCACTCTCTTCTTTTATTATGCAAGGGCAAAAGACCAAAAGGAAGTAATTTCACCAGGACAGTGTTTTTGGAAAAAAAGTGGCACCTTTTTGAAATTGTTCAAATATTTCAAATTTTAGACGTGGCCTGTAAGAAAGATGAATAGTAGGCAGAATACACACAACTCAGTTAAAAATGAAGAAAAATGAATCATATGGCTCTGCCACTTATCACATAAGTACACATGGGCGCACACTCACAGACACAGCGCACGTGCGCTTACACACACAAGACTACCCAGGAAGGTGACACAATTATCTAAATAAAGCAAGTTCCGTTCTTTATTTTGTTAGAAGAGTAAAATTATGCAAGTTAAATTTCACACCAAAAAAAAAACAAAACCTATATTAAACAGGCATTCAGGCTGCAAAGTGATGTACTCAAATGGCAAGAAATGTGAAAATATTCATACATAATTAACTCCTACACCTTTTATATCACAAATTACAATACAGTCTTTCATGACATGAACACATTCCATCAGTGCTCTACCTAATACTGCCACATGCACTTGGACATAAGATGAGAAACTCATCTCAGACTCATTAGAATACTGAAAGATTGTTCTTCGAAGAGAATTCTTGTACAAGTCTTAAATGTGTATTATGAATGTATAAAGACCTTATAATCTGACAATCTATAAACAGATTTTCATCAGTTTACAGAAATTTTGTAGTTTGAAGATGTTATGTCCTTATCACCTTTTATGTTTCTGCTCCTCACCAGAGAGGCACTAAGGAGCTAAGTATACATTTAAAAAAAATAAAGTCTTTGTGCTTAAAGAAGTCTGAATTGTTTTTGGTCAAATTCTCCTGAAACATTCACTTCCAATATGAGACCAAATGTTGGACGTTTCAGCTTGAAAAGTGTAAGTTTCACAAAGACATAAAACCCCTTTATAATGAAAACTAAGCCAAAAAAAAAAAAATCATAGTAGCACAACTATGACCTTTGTCTTCCATTTATAAGTTCTTTGTGAGGAGCTGCCTCCACATCCCTCAAATAAAAAAGTGTTTAGCATCTTTTCTCTTTAAGTTATCGCAGGGAGGGAGGGGAAAATCAAGATTGCATTCAGCACAGAAATGAGCTGACTTTCCTGCCCCATCCAGGCTGCTAAGAGGGATTTGGACAGTGGCAAAGTGGAAAGCAAAAGGCAGCTGCATTTCTCTGTGAGGCAAGGAAACTCCACCAGTGAGAATCTGTTGTATATCTTACCTGGCATTCCTGGATCTGTGTAAGCTTTTTCTTCTCCTGCTCTTCCTCTTGCTTTTTCTTTTTCTCCTTCTTTTCTTTCTTTTTTGCTGTTTTTAGTTTCTTCTTAATTTCAAATCTGGGCGGGGTAAAGAAAGTAAAAGAAAGGGCTGAAATCAATTTCAGGCAGCTTGACTCAGGCAAGGACAGTATCAGATTCAAGGAGCATTAGGGATTAAAAACTGAGATGGAAAAGTGTAAAAAGATGAACTGAGCTCTGCATCACTGAAATAGTGCATGAAGTTAATTAACAATTGATAAATGCTCAGAAGCTCACAGCTGAGCCAAAGTTTTGCTATGATAAAGTGGAAATAAGAACACCTGAGCTAACTGCAGTAAGAACCAGTAGTTGAAGTTTGATAATAATCTAGAAGCAAGACAAACACTGCTTGGAAAGGTACATGCAATACCATGCAATACCTGGGAGAACAGACATAAAACTTGCAAATTTTGTAATGTTACACCACAGAATAGTACTTAAATGTAATCAAGTTATTTAGATTTCAGTCTAAAAACCTGTGAAATTTCTTTGCAGTATCCATACAAACCTCTGTATTCAACTCTACAGCTACAGACCTTTCTAAAAGAACCAGAGAAAGCTTGCATCTACAATCATAAGCATCATGGACAAAGCACTTCACAACTGCATTTCAGACTTGGCCCCAGTGCCATTACAGACATCCTGCATGTTAAAGAACAGTCAGAGAACAAAGATGTGGTTTGACAACATTACAAAATTACAATTAGGGTTTCAATTTAAACACCAGCCAACCTGAGAAGAGGCAAATACAGAGTGGAGAGGAGTGACTGAGCCCAAAGCTGAGAAAAGCAGCATATTTGTTGCCTGTATGTGTGAACTCAATGCTAACCCAACAGCATGGTTATGTAAATAGGCCTTACCATGGATTTCAACACATTCCACAGAAACAGGGTTAATTTTGCTAAAGAAGAGTCTAAATTTACTGGCTAGAGAATACCATCTTTACTTTAAAAGCCCACTCCCATGCTGAGTACGAGAGTCACTCAGATAAATAGTCTGATTAAAATCCCTAACCCCAAGAAGAATGTTAAACTTTTGTTAAATGTGCTGTGTTGATGGACCAGAGCTGAATAAATTAGTTCCTTTTCTTGTCAACTTCCTTTCAAGAAGTTCAGTCAATACAGGCTCTCTACCACCCCAGAAGAAGAGACGGCTATACTCACCTCGTGTAGTAACTGACGTTTTTCAAGACATGCCCCTGGGGGTGCTTCACTTTAGGTGTCATCACGTCCTGCATCCTTGATTAGAGATCTTTTCAGCAGCACTCCTCCAGATCACACATGCATAGCTCCCACCTTGCACTGCCATTGGCAAGATCTGATGCCCAAGTGACTCGACCCTGTTTCTTCTCTACCACAGAATCCCATGCTAGAACTCTGAAGTAGAGGGGAGGAGGGTGGGTAGTGGAGCACCTGCAGGGCCAAACATCTCAAAGAACATCAGTTCCTGCACTAGGTAAGTAACCCTCTCTTCTTGAGTCGTGTCCCTGGGGATGCTCCACTTTAGGTGACTACAAAGCAGTGCCCGAAGTTTGGTGCAGGGACTTCAGTGTTACTGGGCTTGAACCAATGACAGTACTATTAGACCTAATGCAGCATCTCTACCAGATGCATGGTCAATTGCACAATAATGTTTTGTGAAAGTATGTGTTGAGGCCCATATTACTCCCTTGTATGTGTCTGTGACAGAAACATTATTCAGGAACACTACAGAAGTGGATATTGCTCTCTCTGAGTGAGCTCTAGTTCCTGAGGGAGCTTGTAAGTTTTTCTGTTTACAGCATAGGTGGATACATCCTGTTATCCATTTGGATAGTATTTGACTAGATTTGGCTTTGCCTTTCATGGGTTCTGCCACTGACACAAAAAGCTTATCTGATCTTCTAAATGGTTTTGCTCTCTCTAGGCAAAACAATATTGCTCATCTGCTGGCCAGAGTGTGGAGTGCTCCCTTCTGTGCACTGCTGTGTGGGCTTGGGTAAAAAGTAAGCACCCAATAAGTGAACAGGTTGCTTAATATGGAAGTCTGATACTATTTTCTGGTAAGAACTTTGAGGTTTAAGAGTGATCTTATCTTTATGAAATATCATGTACTGGGGGTGGGCCATGAGTGCATTATAATCTCTCCTATGTGTTAGGCTGATGTAATGGGTTCTAGGAATGCTTCTCCATATGTCTACGAAAATAGCAAGTATGTTGCTAAGAGTTCCCTCAGTGTCCTAGCAATAGCACTTAGTACTAGGCTTAGGTTACATGGTGTTGTGGAGGCACATACAACCAGGAATAGTATTTAAAGCTCCACTAGGAATCATTTTACCAATGGATGAGCAAATACTGTTATGTGACTGAACTTTGTAGTGAAAGACCATAACTGTTAGTATACAAAACTTTAAGAATCTAACTGACAGACCTGATTTTCTTTTAGTTCTAGGATATATTCAAGGATAACTAGAATAGATGAAGATGTCACCAAGATTTCTCTCTTTGCACCGCAAAAAGAGTTTAAACCTCACAACCTTCTCTCTTCTAGCCCTGGCTCTAAGGTTCTTGCAATGAGTGTACTTTTGTGGCACATGGACTCCATCCAGGCAGCACATAGATTGGAAATGTAGATCTGACACTGACATGGCATCTTTACAAGGTGCACTTTTAAAATCCTGGGGAGCCTGGCAAGTGTTACGCCTCTAACCTATTCTATTGGGGGGGGGGGGGCAGGGTGGATTTAGAGAGAGACATTTGCTTCATTCTAGCACTTTCAGTACAACAGGAATTACCTGAGGTTCATGATTTCTCCACTGAAGGTGACAGAAGCAGTAGCAGTATATGTTTCTAAAGTTAAAGAAAACTAATTCTTTTGAGGTGCCCAAGCTTTTCTTATGACACATAAGCTGTAATATCAGAATGGGTATGCAGATGTTCCATGAAGAAGCTGCTTGGTTGGGGAGAAGAAAGTGTTCCCTTTCCTCCTATCCTTTGATCCTCTGAACAAAGCCTGCATCCATTCACCTCAATGAAGTGTTAAATCCAACCAAGTGAGGACAGCTTCAGTTCAGTTTCAGCTATTTCCAATGCCAATTACTTCAGCAAAAGCGTCCATTTACACTGGAGCAGGATGGGTAGAATACTACCCATTTTTCATCCAAGCCAATCCCTGAACCATCTTAAGACAGAGACAGTTCACAGAAGACTTTGGAAGACACTACTAAAAGCAAACTCTAGTTACAGTTAGGCTGGGCCAGATTTGCAAGGAGCCCATAGCTGATCATACTGGTATGGGTAGCAGGCCAGAATACTTTTCTCTAAAGACCTGCAAAAGAACAGGAAGGGAGCAGAGATGGAGATAAAAGCCATTGAGAAAAAGAATAGCCAGCAATGCTTCCAGAAAGTGTGACGGAGAACTCCCTCCCCTACCTGGGAGCAGCTCTAGCTGGCTGGAGAGCACAGGACAGCTGCTCCCCACCTGGGAACAGAGCTGGCTGGGGAGCATGGGCAATGCTGGCTGGGTGGGGAGCCTGGAGCAACATCACTGGGCTGTGGATCTTGGGGCAGCCACCCCCTGCCCAGGAACAGGACAGGCCAGCTGCCCCCAGGAGCAGTGGTGGCTGGCCAGGGAGCATGGGGCAGCAGCTCTTGCCCCAGAGCAGTGCTGGCATTGCAACCTGTCCTGGGGGAAGGGAGGCAGCTGCCCCATGCTTCTTGGACAGTTGGGTGCTGCTCTAGGACAGCAGTGGCTGCCCTGCTCTCCCCAGCTAGCTGGTTCTGCTTCCTGGCTGGCTCTCCGGTGGTGCCCTGAGCTCCCTTGCCAGCCACCCTGCACTCCCCAGCTGGCTGGCACTGCTCCAGGGTGGGGAGCAGCTGCTCATGATCCCAGACTGGCTGCTGCCACTCTGGGCTCCTGGCCTGCCAGTGGCTGCTCCAGACAAGGCACTGCCCCCTGCCTCACCAAATATGTTCCAGGGCAGGGGTAATTGTCCAGCCCACTCGAAGCTGCTCTAGGATGGCGGCAGGTGCCCCAAGCCCCAGCTGCACTGCCCTAAGCACTGCTTCTCCCGGGCTGGAGCCAGGGTTGAGCTGGGGCTTTTCCCCACAGACCTGAGCCTCCAACTGGGGCTTCTCACTTCTCCAGCACTGCTCAGAGAGGGGAAGTAGCAGTGGCAGGAAATTTAAAAGGACACTGGCAGCCCCGGTGTGCTCGGTAGCAGTTGATCAGGGTCCTTTCAAATTTCCTGTTGCTCCTACCCCATTACCATGAATACTGGGTAGAGGGGCTTGTCTTGTAGCTCCTCTCTGAGACATGCCTGTGAAGTGGCTGCTTGGGGCAGATTCTTTCCCCCAGCATGTTAGGGGGAGGGGAAACTCCAGATGGCTTCTTTCCACTGTGTGTCTGGGGACTCCAGGCCAAAGAAGCAACGCAGCGATGCTGCAGAGAGAAGCACTCTGTGTTTCTTTTGATCTAGTGATCCCATCCCTCCCACCTCCACCCCACAGCCATGTCTGCCACCAAATTTTTCAGTCATCAGGCTCCTCTCTTCTCCCCACCCGGGCAGAGAAGTCACCGTGTGACTAAAGGGTCCAGAGCTGAGTCCTGAGAAAAAAAAATTTGACAACCACTGACCTAAGAAAAATGCAGCGGAGGGGCACCCTCTGGTGTTTTTTTTAAGTCAGTCACTGGCTCCTTTAGGGATTCGACGGCATTGCAGCAGCAGGGAGAGGGGGTGTGTTCAGCAGCGAAGGTTGCCCAACCCACGTACCTTGCTATGAAGCTGGGCGCCTACCTGAGCAACACTTTTGTCAACCCCAGTCAGTTACACATAAAAGCGCCACCTTTAATTGAATGGATTCACTGAAATAGCATGTTTGACAGGAGACACAATAATAATCACACAACCTAAAATAAGAAACCAGAGACAAGCCTTTGAAAATGACAGAGGAGAATGCGGACAGGCTCAAAACAGAAGAGGAAGTTTACTTAATTTCTTCTGAATGTGGCTAAAATGAGTTGATTATAGACGCAGAGGTAGTTTCTCCAGATAATTTCCAGATACTACCTCTACAGCTTCCCTCCCACTTCCGATACATCCAACTCTCATACCCTCTACAGCTTCCTTTCCCTTTTTAACTGTGTGCTGTTCCACTCAACAGTTCTCCATAACTTCTAACAAAAAAAATTTCAGGAGACCATCACTACTTGTTAGATTTACCAATCTAGGTAAAGTATACTCTGTATTCAGCCTCAGACTGTATAACGGTACTTTTGAAAACAGTATTGGGGAAAGGCAAAAATGAAAGTGCTTCTCTTTCTAACAGATTAGCTGGTAACAAGGTCCTGTAAACCAGCAGAAGCTTCGCCAGTAGTTAGCAGAAACCATCTTATTATATCCATCAGTGGGGAAAAATTTTCAGGTATCTGTAAATGCTTTTGAGTATTAGAAGATTAAGACATGGCCATGTTTTATCTTCAGGGGTCAAAGTGTCCACTACCCACCCCAGACTATTTGGTTTTAGTGTTATTGCAAGGAATGGTGGCCACCAGTTCACATGCCACAAACTAAGAGATTAACAAGACTGCAGACTGCACTAATTAATGAACATAGAAACTAAGGATGTAAAAATTAGTTTAATTTAAAATCTGTTTAAACATTCTATTTTTAGAATGGTTACTCCCACCTCAAGCTGAGCTCCAAGCCTTCCCAGCACTGGTGGGGAGCCAAGCCCAACTACAGGAAACCACCTACCACCCCTTGCATTGGACTCCATGTGTCATCTGAGGGCAGCAAAGCCCAGCTGCAGCTACCCCTTCCCTGGGTTCCAAGACTACAAATCTTTGTGGGAGGTAGCTCACACCTGTGCTCGGCTTCCCACAAGTGGTAGAAAGGCAGTGCCCAGCATGTGGGGTGAGGAGTTAAGAGGGAGGGAGAACCTTAGCTCGACTTCCTACCCCAGGTTCCAAGCCGCCACATTGGCAGGAGGGTGAAGGGAGGTGGCCAGGGTAGCTGCAGCTGGGCTCAGCCCCCCAATCCAGGTTCCAAGCCTCCATGCCTCAGGAAGGTAGCCCACAGCTGTGCTTGGAAGGCTGGGCACCAGCACAGGGAGTGAGGGAACCTGCAGCTAGCATAGGTTGTGCACGAGGTGGAAGGGCCTGGTTGCCTACAAGCATGAAGGAGGCCTGGTGCCCAGCTACGACTAACCTATCACTTGCAGACTGTACAGCCCCCAGCTGTGGCTCCCCTGTCCCAGCGCTAGGCTCCATGCCTCTTTGCCACTCACAGGGACCCAAATCCAACTGCAGCCACCCTCCCCAGAGATGCAGAGGACTGGAGCCCACAGCTAGGTTTTACTCCCTGCTAGTAGTTACCCTTCTCCCTCAGCTCCATGCCTCCCTGCCACTTGCAGGGAGCAAACCCCAGCTGCAGCTACCCTCCACTGGGTACCAAGCCTCCTTACCAGCAAGTGCTGCCCAGCCACGCTCCCTGGTGGGGAGCTGAACCCTATGGCTTCTCCTCTCCACCCCCCTTTAAATTGTAATCAGCTGTTCAAAGCATGAGACAGGATTCAGGGAGACCTAGACAAACTGGAGCAGTGGGCCAAGAGGAATCTCATGAGGTTCAACAAGGATAAGTGTAAAATCCTGCACTTGGGACGAAAAAACCCCATGTACTGCTACAGGCTGGGGAGTGATCAGCTAAATAGCAGCACTGGAGAAAAGGACCTGGGAGTCATGGTGGATGGGAAGCTGGATATGAGTCAGCAGTGTGCTCTTGCTGCCAAAAAGGCCAATGGCATACTGGGCTGCATCAGAAGAAGTGTTACCAGCAGATCGAGGGATGTGATCATTCCCCTCTATTCTGCACTAGTGAGGCCACATCTGGAATACTGTGTCCAGTTTTGGGCTCCCCACTACAAAAAGGACATGGACAAATTAGAGAGAGTCCAGAGGAGGGCAACCAAAATGATCAAAGGGCTGGAGCACAAGCCCTATGAAGAAAGACTGAAGGAACTAGGCTTATTTAGCCTGCAGAAGAGAAGACTGAGGGGGGATTTGATAGCAACCTTCAACTACTTGAAGGGTTGCTCCAAGGAGGAGGGAGCTCGACTGTTCTCGGTAGTAACAGAGGGCAGAACGAGAAGCAATGGTTTCAAGTTACAGCTGGGGCGGTCCAGGCTGGATATTAGGAAAAACTTCCTTACTAGGCGAGTGGTGAAGCAGTGGAATAAGTTGCCTAGGGAGGTGGTGGAATCTCCATCTCTGGAGGTGTTCAAGTCCCAGCTGGACAAAACACTGACTGGGATGATCTAATGGGAGTGGTCCTGCTTTTTTTGGCAGGGGGTTGGACTAGATGACCTTGTGGGGTCCCTTCCAACCCTATGATTCTATGATTCTATGATTTAAACAGCTAGATTACCACTTAACCATTTACACCTTTACATCCTTAACAGGAACTGACAGAACAGAACACTCTGATTACATCCTGTTTTCAGAAGTAGTGAAATCTGGACTTCTCAGTCATCCCTCCTTCCTCTGGTGGATTCTCACAGAAAAGGGGGAAATTTCTTAAATACTGCAAAGATGCATTTAGAAAATTAGACTCAAAGGGATCAGGTATTCTCCCAGTTCTCTTACGCTTAACTTCCACTGGAAATTTTTCTGAATAGCTAGACAGATTCTACCTTGATACCAGCACTGTGATGTTTATAACAAGCATAAAATTGAGAGGCTGGATTTCTGTGTGAGCACATGTTAACTCCTCAGTTCCCTCATACCTCTGCTTTATTCTTTCATGTGATATGAGCAGCAGTCAAGTTTTCACCAACTGATGCCAAAAAGCTCTGACTGACATTTCTGGACCATCCCCCCCCCTTTTGTTTAAGAATTAAATTAAAATACAAAAAGCTGTAATAATGTCATACCAAATCTGTACAAATAAACTAAAGATGAACCCTGATCCAAAAAAAATCTTATAAGCTAAACGTGAGACAGATAGATTGAAAAATATAGGAAGCAATGAGAGTCTCGGACAGAATGATCAGCGGTGATCTCAGCACATTAATGGTCTACACACTGTCAACATACTGTAGGCACCATGGCAAAGAAGAATTTCAAACAGCGATCTGAAGAACTATGAAGTGGCTTTTTGGATGTTTACAGGGCAATTCTCCTGACCACACAGGCAGCACAGAATATATAAAAGGACTCGCTTGAAAGACTATATCACAGTCCAGTTCATCTCTCCACTTAAAATGAGAGAAGTAGGGTGGGGAACAAACACGAGGAGCCATGAAAGTGCAAACAGGAATTTTATGTCTCGTAGGACAAAGAAGGGAGAACCAGAGGAGGTATACAAAGATGCAGTAACATGCTCAAAGCAAATGAACTAGGAGAAGGATCTTTGCAGCAGTATTCTGAATGCACATGAACAGGGCAAGTCTGCATTTGCCATGGCTAGAAAAAATGATCTCGCCATAACCAATATACACTAGGAAAACAAACTACAGACAAGAATAAATTTTGCAGACATATATAAGAACATGATATGTTGGTGAAGAGTCAAACACAGCTTTTGTAAAGGGAGATCATGCCTCACTAAGCTATTAGAAATATCTGAAACATCAACAAGTATGTGGACAAAGGTGACTTGGGAGATATAGTAGATGTGGACTTTCAGAAAGCCTTTGGCATGGCCCCACAACAAATACTCTTAAGCAAAGTAAGGAGTCATGGGATAAAAGGAAAGGTCTCTGACAGTCTGCATCCTTATGGTCGCCCTTTTTGCAAGACTGATAAATTCTGCACAAAGTACATCTTGTGAGGTATCAACTGAAAACTCAAGATATGCTGACCATTATCATCCTGGTAAAATGTATGCGACAACATTGTATGTAAAGTTACAAAATTTTACTATATAATATTACAGAAATATATTCCTAGTTTAGAAAAAACAGGTGCAAACCAGTTCCTCAAAGACGGAAGACAAACTGATGCCTCAGTCAGCTGTCAACAAAATCAAATGGACTATTGCCTGGTTAAGCAGCCATTCTTTGGCAGGGAAAAGAAATGCAATCCAGAAAATTACAACTTGGCAAAGAAACAACTTGAAGTTCCCATGCAAACAAACATACTCCCCGGTGCCAGAATCCCAGCTGTAGATGATTCTCAAAGAAGGGAAATGCTACAGGAAAAGGTGAACACACTCTGCAGATTCTCTCCCCCCCTCATCTCTACTTACAGCCTTAACGACACTTGAAAGACAAAGGAAGTACTAGTGAACTGGGGAAGGGGTCCTGGCTCAAAGGAATCCAGCCAACTGCTGTAAGCATGCGGTTAGAAACTTTTTGTTTTAAAATTCATTTAAGCTTTTTAAATTTAGCATTAGTTTGCATTTTACCTCTTACTTCTTAGTAACCATTTTTGACTTTATGCCTCATTATTTGAATTTACTTCAAATCTATCATTTTGCAGGTAATGAATTTATCTAGATCACCATATGCTGGATTGAAGCATTTGGGAAACTTCATTTGAAATAACAGGATCTGTTTTCTATGAATAAAATGATAGTATGACACTTTGTACATCAAAGAAGCACCCTGGAATCCTGTATTAGCCACTGAGATATGATTATGATGATTTTTTTTTTTTTTACACCACACACAAAAAGTATGTCTGGTGAAATATTTTAAAAGTTTTGATCTGCTGAACATTAATGTCCGTTGTGGGACTGTATGTGAAGTTATGAAGTATGGCAAACTGTGTTATTGAAATAAAATTGTGAGATGCCCATTGAAAACCTTTCAATCGCAAGAAAGAACCAGCCAGACGTGCTGATGGGCCACTAAAGGGAATCCACACCATCACTTGTCCTCTCTTCTCCCCTCCTACCACTTGGAAGAATGTCTGGTAGACAAAGACTTTGAACTGGTAAAAGGTGATCCCAGGCTGGAAAAGAATCTCAACTTGACTCTATCATCTGTCAGGAAGAGACATTTTTTAATTCAACTCTTGTGTAGACTAAAAGGCTATGTCCACACTGCAAACCATTTTTCAAAAAATGGTTTTTAAAAAAAAACATGTTTCGACAAAAAATTTGAAGTAAGTATTTTGAAATAAACAAAAGTTTATTTCGAAAAATGCTATTTTGAGAGAGGACTCTTCCTGGACTTTCTGTCTCAGAATAAAGCAGCAGTTTCTTTCTTTTTCAGGGGAAAAAAAAAAGTCCATATTGGACCTTTTTTTTTTTTATTTATTAAAGAAAGCCAAGGTAAAAGATAGGCAGGCTTTTTTGAAAAAGCCTTATTTCTGATAGGTGACCAGGTTATCCAGGCTGAAAAAGTGCTCCTGTATTTTGAAATACCAGGGCAATTTTTGTTTCAAAAAGGCTTTTTTGAAAAAAGCTGGCTTTTGCTTTTTTGAAAAAGCACGCCAATGTTTCGAGACACCAGAGCTCCCCCCGCGAAAAAGCAAAAACTGCTACCTGGACACAGCAAAAGCTTTTTTGGGATAAGGCTCCTTATCCTGAAAAACCTTTGCAGTGTAGCTGTGCCCAATGAGTTTAGGATTTAGAATGCAGGTTTACTTTTTATTTTCTTAAGATAACTCTTTGTGACCTTTATGCCTACCACTTATAATCATTTAAAAGACCATCTGTAATTAATAACTCTGTTTTCTATTTTACTTCAGCCAAAACAAATTGTTTTAAGTGCTTGGGAAATTCTCAGCTCATGTTAACAAGGGCTGTGGCACAACCACTATACTTCTGCCAGAGTGGTGAATTCACTAATGAGCTTCCACTGGCCAGCCTTCTGCCCAGTGAAAGGCAGCACAGTTCTGAAGTGCACAGCTGGGGAGATGGGAGGAATTGGATGGAGCCTCTCTATTGACAGTTAATGAGCAGCTGGAAAAGCATTCACGTAACTCAGTTGGTTGGGTCCCTGATGTGGATGTTTGTGCACATGCAGTGCATAACAGATAACTGCAGCTTGACATCAGCACCACAGTGTCAGTGGCAACCCAGACTGGTGTGGCAGGATGGCTTGGTGGACCTGACCCTGTCACAGATGGGCTATGTATGAGCTTATATTGTCCAGAAAGTTAAGCATCAGACACATGGGAATAAGAATTTGCTGGTGTCGCTCTGCCATATAATTCAGAAGTGGCTGGCTAGAGCACTGATGTAACTTAGCTGGAAAGAAGTGACATACTGGGGCTGTGTGTGAGCAGGCAAAGAGTGGTGTTCCCACAAAAAAGCAGTATAGAAGGCATCCCAGGTTGGAGAATTGAGAGGACACAGCTATCCAACAGTCCATACTGCACCCTGGGTAGTGTCACAAGCTTATCTCATAGATCATTAACTGGTTAAAAGATAGAAAGCAAAGATAAGAATACATGTTCAGTTTTGAAAGCAGAAAGAGGCAAACAGCAAAGTCCCCCAAGGATCTATACTGTGACCAGTGCTGTTCAATATATTCATAAATGAGCTGGAAAAAGGGATAAACAGTGAGGTTGCAAAGTCTGCAGATGACACAAAATTATTCAAGAGTGGAATCCAAAGCTAACTGTGAATACTTACAAAGGGATCTCACAAAACTGGGTGACTGCACAACAAAATGGCAGATGAAATTCTATGCAGATAAATGCAAAGTAACGCACACTGGAAAACATAATCCCAACAATGCATAAGAAATGATGGGGTCTAAGTTAGCTGCCACCACTCAAAGATCTTAGCGTTATTGCAGATAATTCTCTGAAAAACATCTGCTCAGAGTGACATGGCAGTTAAAACAAAGCTAACAATGTTATGAAGCACTAGGAAAGGTATACAAAATAAGACAGAAGACATAAATGCTACTAGATAATCTATGGTATGCCAACACCTTGAATACTGCATGTAGTTCCGGTTACCCCAAGTCAGAAAAAAATTAGAATTAAAAAAAAGTACAGAGAAGGGCAACAAAACTTAGAGTATGGAACAGTTTTCATTTGAGGAGAGATTAAAAAGACTGGGACTTTTTAGTTTAGTAAAGAATTGACTAAGTAAGGATGACAGAGCTCAATAAAAGCATGAATTGAGTGCAGAAAGTGAATAAGGAGGTGTTATTTACCCCTTCACAAAGCACAAGAACAGTGGGTCACCTGATGACATCAATAAGTAGCAGGTTTAAAACAAACAAAAGCAAATACTTCATACAACCAACTGTTGACCTGTAGAACTCATTGTCAGGGATGCTGTGACAGGAAAAACTGTTTAAAAAAGAATAAAGTAAGTTCATGCTGGATAGCTCCTTCAATGGCTACTAGCCACAATGGTCAGTGATACAACTTTATGCTTATTCCAGACAGCCAACTGCAAAAAGCTAGGACTGGATGATGGAGGCTGGATCACTCAATAACCGCCCTGTTCTGTTCATTCTCTCTGAAGTACCTAGCACAGGCCATTGTCAGAAGACATGATCTTAAGACAGATGGACCATTGGTCTGACCTATTATGGTCAGTCTTGTATTAATTCATGAAGCGTACCTTCTCTTCAGCACTTCCCTCTTCTCTATCCGGTTAAATAGCTCCTGTTCCCTCTCCTTCTCTGTCATCTGCTCCAGTCGAGCTCTGTCTTCCTCATCTCCCATCAGGTCCTCTCCATAGCCATCATGAAATTCCTCATCTTCAGATGATGAATCTGAATCTGAGCTGGAGGAAGAGCTGTTGCTCTCCGAGTCAGACACTTCACCTGGAATGAAACCATGGGACAGTTATTTTACACTGCAGTAAAACTATGTTCTCCAGCTTGGCTTGTCGACAAGGGATGTGGAATATGACATCATTGTTAGTCGCGTACTACGCTAGTAATGACAGTACGGAATGAGACAGAATCAGAATAAAGCCAATTAACCTGAAAGACAATATGTTTAAAAAAAAAAACCCTCAAAATGGAATATTTGGCTTTTGCACAAAATGCACTACTACCTACTAGGTATCACCGAGTCCAACGACCTTACAGGATACCCAAGCAGTTACGATGTCACTTCTATTCCACCATAACATTCACTTAAAGACACAATATATTTTTCATTTTGACAGGACTATTAAACCTACTCCTACATTTTGGAAAAAAAAAAAAACAAAAAAAACAAAAAACACAAAAAGAAAAAAAAACCAACAAAAATATTGAGTGCCGAAGTATGTGAATTTTTCACATGGGTTTGATCCCAGTGAGGTTGACACAACTGAATAAGACAACAAAACAGACTATCATCATTTTTTAATCTTTTAATCCCTTTTTAACATTAGGGTCCTGTGATCTAATACTTTGCCTCACATGTTATTTTACACCTGTAAGAAAGACCCAGCACCACTTAGAAGTAGGTTCTAATTTTCAATATTCCAATGTGAAACTGACAACTTAAGTACTGCCAACATTATCATCCCTGTAATATGGTGTTGAAACAGAACGCTGTCTGTATAGGATAGGACTTCAGGCAATAACGCTGACAAGCTACAACATAAGCTAGACCTGAGATAAGACTCCCCACAACCTAAGGGATAGTTCCATGAGAAGACTTTGAGTTCCTCTCTCACCTCAACTGATGACAGTTTCTATTTCCATGATGTTCACCCACCACCCTTGTTGCTAGGCAAGACCATGACCCCAATCCTAGAAGGCAATCAGTTGTAACTGTCAGTATCTTCTAACCATCACTGCTTCACAAACAACAGAGAACAGAATCCAGTCCTCTGATTTGACTACCTAAATATTAGCCAATCATATTGTCTCTCAGACTGATTGTTCCACACCATAATACTAACCAGTACGCCATATTACTCTTCCAGTGTCATAGACAGACTCTCAGACTTCTAGTAAAAAAACAACAAGCAGTTGTGTGGCACTTTAAGACTAACAGATTTATTTTTTGCATGAGCTTTCATGGGAGAAGATTCACCCATCTTCGAACCATCTTCTCCCACGAAAGCTCATGCAAAAAATAAATCTGTTAGTCTTAAAGTGCCACACAACTGCTTGTTGTTTTTTTACTGGACTAGACTAACACGGCTATCCCTTTGGAAACTCTCAGACTTCTGACCCCATCCCCAACAGACACTAACAAGCAAAACCATTTCCCAGCTTCACACTTGTATTCTAAACACAGATCCTTAAACAAATTCATACACTTTTATATCAGACTGGCATATCTGTCACACAGTTCATTCACTGAGCCTTAACAGTACTGACATCGCAGCTAAGAGTGAGTTTCATAAAGCTTCAAAGGGGCAACTGTGTTAGTCTAGTTCAGTAAAACAAACAAGGAGTTCTGGGGCACTTACAAATTTGTCAGTCTTTAAGTGCCACTCCTTGTTTGTTTTTCACAAAGCTGGGAAGCACCCTGCTTTTCAGTATTTGATGAAAATGGAAGTAATAACCCCTAAACTTTTCAGAATGTTATCAGCATAACCACATGCAGTATGAAGGTGGCAGGAAAAAAAAGTTTTTTTTTCCATTAAACTTATTTTCATGCCTTTAAGACTGAGTGGGTATGATGTGCCCGAATCCAACTAGAACCGTCACTGAAAGTTTTCTTTGCATAAAAATGGATTACAGATCTTTTTTCTGAAATATCTATTACCTGCTACTGTTCAAAAAAGGATAATGGAATAAACAAACCATGCGTCTAATGTCTTCCTAGCTCTATTCTTTTAGATGATACCCTCAGACAATTTTACCATGAACACCAAGTTCCAAAGTGGTAGCTGTGATAGCCTAGTTCAGCAAAAACAAATAAGGAGTCCTGTGGTACTTAAAAGACTAAGAAAGTAATTTATTGCATAAGCTCTCATGGGAGAAAATTCCAATTCGTCAGATGCTTTGACAACGTGGGAACCCCCATTCTGTAAGAACTCCATCTTCAAAGCATCTACCAAAGTGGAATTTTCTCCTTTGAAAGCTTGTGCAATATATAAACACCAGTTACACTCAACTTTTCTTCTAAAATTTCAGCAACACACTGTATAAAAGTTTTGATATTGTGTACAGGATAATTAGCAAATCATTTATGAATACATAACTTAGTATCCCTCCATACAACAGTCAAAGTTTGTGGGCAGGGAAGAGTTGGTTGCTCACCTGGTAAACTCTGTTCTTCGAGACGTGCATCCTGCAATGCTCCACCTAAGGTGCAGCATCGTCCCAGCACTCACAATGGATCTTGCCTAGCAGAGATCAGGGCAGCGCTTGCGCGAAGGCTCACGCTCCCTCAGAGCGGCTTGGCACGAGTGCTGCCGGCTTCCCTCAGTTCCTTTTCAAATGGATTGAGTACCTATAGTTAACATAGGAGGAAGAGCAAGAAGAAGGGAGGAGAGAGGGTGGTGGAGCATCGCAGGACACACGTCTCGAAGAACAGAGTTTACCAGGTGAGCAACCAATTCTTCTTCTTCGAGTGCTGTCCTGCGATGCTCCACCTTAGGTGATTACGTAGCAGTTGTTCCGCAAGGTGGTGGGTTGCACTGTGCTGTGGAGAGGATTTTTCTGCCCATCCTGGCATCATTAGCTGTTGCTATATCTAATGCATAGGGTGTGGTGAATGTGTGAGGTGTAGACCAAGTGGCTGCTTTGCAGATGTCCTGAATGGGAACATTGTTTAATAGTGCTGTAGTTGATGCCACTGCCCTGGTTGAGTGTGCTCAGACCCCATCAGGAGGCCGAAGATTGTTGAAGTTATAAGAAAGGTGGATGCAGTCCTTCATCCAATTAGACAGCCTTTGGTTGGATATAGCTAGGCCTCTTTAGCGTTCTGCAAACAAGATGAAAAGCCTGTTTGATTTTCTAAAGTGCTGTGTCCTATCTAGGATAAAGGCCATGGATCTCCTCACGTCTAAGGTGTGCAAAAAGGCCTCTTGTGGGGTATTATGAGGTTTTGGAAAAAGTGTGGGTAAGTGTACGTACTGATTTATGTGGAAGTCAGAGATGATTTTTGGCAGAACTTTTAGGTCTGGACGTAATGACATTTTACCCTTATGGAAGGCTGTATAGGGAGGATCACATCTCAACGCATTAATTTCTCCTACTCTCCTGGCAGAAGTAATAGCTATCAAGAAAGCCTTTCATGGAAAGATAGGATAAAGAACAAGTAGCCATAGGCTTGAAAGGTTTGTTGGTTAAGGCATGAAGGACTATGTTAAGGTTCCATGGGATTACAGTTAGGCGTACCGGCGGATAGTTTCTGAAGTCCTGCCAGGAGCCTCTTGATAGCTGAATGGCTAAACAATGAGGAATCTTGTAATTGAGCGTGGAACGCTGAAATTGCTGATAAATGAACGCAGACAGAGCTATTGGAGAGAGAGGAGTGTTTTAAATGTAAGAGATAGTCCAAAATTTTGGGAGTGGATGCCTTATTAGGGTCGATGTTCCTGCTTGCACACTAGTGGGAAAAACATTTCCATTTCTGCAAATATGATTTCCTAATAGATGCCTTTCTGCTGTTTAATAGGACATGCTGGACCAGTTGTGAACAGGCCTTGTCTGTAAGTCTGAACCAGCTAGAAGCCCTGCCGTAAGATGGAGTCTCTGGATGTCTGGGTAGTGATTGTCACTATTGTGCTGATAAAAGAGGCATTTGATGAGAGGTAATTGGATTGGTTTCTGTATGGAGAGATTGAGGAAATGTGAGAACCAAATCCACCTGGGCCAGGCTGATGCTATGAGGATCATCTTGACATGATCTGTCCTCAGCTTCTGTAGTACTCTGGGTACAAGAAGAGTTGGCAGAAATGCATAAAGGAAACTGCTAGACCAATCTATGAGGAAGGCATTGCCAAGAGATCCTGGGTCGTTTTGTTATCTGGAACAGAAAAGCGGACATTTAGTGGTTTTGTGCGTGGCGAAAAGGTCTATGGTGGGAAAACTCCATTTGCGAAAAACATCCATAAGTATTTCGTCGTTCAATGTCCACTCATGGGCCACGGGAATGACTCTGCTTAGAGTGTCTGCACAGACATTATGAGATCCTGGGACGTGAGCAGCGGGTATGTGAATTCCATTTTGTAGACACCAATTCTGGAGTTTGACAGCTTCTGCACACAGAGAAGGGGATCTTGCTCCTCCCTGCTGATTTATGTAGAAAACGCATTGTCTGTGAGGATCTTTATGGCTTTTCCCTTTATGACTGGTAAAAAATGACAACATGCACTTCTGATTGCCCAAAGCTCGAGAATATTTATGTGCAGTTGTGTGTCTGTAGTTGACCACATACCCTGGATTGAGTGAGTGTCCAGGTGGGCTCCCCAGCCTGTATGATAGGCATCAGTTGTTACGACAACAGACGGTTGAGTCCATGTGAAAGGTGTCCCTTGTAGAAGATTTGCTTCATTTTGCCACCACTTTAGAGATTCCTTGACCTTTAAAGGAACTGTGAGGCGTTTGTTTGAGTGGATATGTGGTTTGTATACAGTTGCCAACCAAGCCTGAAGAGTTTGCATGTTTAGGTTTGCATTGGCAACGACCGTGGTAGAAGCTGCCATGTGACCAGGAGTTGTAATGCTGTTCTTGCTGTGACGGTTGGTGCAAGAAGAACAAACTGTAGAATGTTGTCTTATTGTGGTCGCAGCTGCTTATGTGCAGAGCTCTTGAGAAGCAACAGTTATGAGGCAGTCGTCTAAATATGAACAGATTGTGATGCCTTGGGTGCGAAGGTGGGCCGCTACCGCTGCAAGAAACTTGGAAAAGACTCAAGGTGACGTCGACAGGCCAAAGGGCAGGGCCTTGTATTGGAAGCATTGATCTTTGATGGTAAACCTTAAGAAGCGCCTGTGGGAAGGATGAATATATGAAGATAGGCATCTTTGAGGTCGAGGGTAGAAAACCAATGACTTTCCTGCAGCATAGGGATTATAGTATTCAGAGACACTATTTTAAAATTTTTTCACACTTTATGAACTTATTCAAGGGTCTGAGATCTAGAATTGGTCTCCAACCACCAGTCTTTTTTCTCTACTAGAAAGTAACACGAGTAGAATCCCAAATGTTTGAATCGTGATGGAACTGATTCTACTGCTCTGAGTCGGAAAAGGTTATGGATCTCATCTATAAGGATCTGTATGTGAGAGGGATCCCTAAAAAGGGACGGAGAAGGTGGGTGATAGGGAGGAGGGGATTGGAAAGGAATAGTGTATCCAAATTTTATGATTTCAAGCACCCATTTGTCAGTAGTTATTGAAGCCTATGTGTTGTAATATTGGGCAAGGCGAAACTCAAAATTTAATTTGAATATGGGTATACTGACAGATAGTTCTGGTTTTTGAAGCCCTTGACCAAGAAATCAGGACTGTGACTTGGCAGAAAGGGGTTGTTGGTTAGATGAGGGTTGTGCAGATTGTCTGTGTCTGTATGGCTTCTGTCTCATCCTTTGGCTGTGCTCATGTTGTTTAGAATTGTGCAGAAAAGTATGGTAAGTCTTTGGAAAGTCATGGTACGGTTCTGTTTCTTCCTTGTATAAGAGGGATATATGCTTAGAGTGTGTAAGGTCACTCGAGAATCTTTCATAGAATGGAGTACATCTGTTTTCTGCGAGAACAGATAAGTTTTCTCAAATGGTAAGACTTCTATTTTGTTTTGCAGGTCCTTAGGAAGAGACGCTGTATGAAGCCAAGACGATCTACAGAGTACGACTGCTGTAGCTGTCATCCTTGCAGCCGTGTCAGCCACATAAACGTTTGAAGAAAAGTCCTAGCAATTTGTTGACCTTTGGTAAATAAGTATTTAAGAAGTTCTTTTTTCTGCTCTGGTAGATCTGAGGTAAGTAGTGTTAATTTGCCAAATAAGGAATGGTTGTAATTGGCAATTCGCATTAAGAGGGAGAAAGAAGAGTATACTTTCTTGCCCATAAGATCTATATGCTTCCAATTTTTATCCACAGGTGTGGATTTGAAACTGGGTTGTTTATTTCTTTGATTAGCTGCCTCTATTACTAATGAGTTAGGTTATGGGTGAGTGAAGAGAAGTTCCATTCCTCTAGATGGAACATAGTATTTTCTGTTCATTCTCCTATTAGTAGGAGGAATGGATGCTGTTGTCTGCCAGATGGTGTTAGCAGGATCGATAACAGTGTCATCCATAGGGATGGCTATTTTGGAAGGAGCTGCAGTATGCAAGATTTTTAATAATTTATGTTGTGAGTCACTGACCTCTTCCAGAGGAATGTCGAGACTTTGGGCTACACGTTTAAATAAATCATTAAAAAGTTTATGGTCATCTTGCAAAATGGAGCTTATTGAAAACAAGTGGTTATCTTCAGTATGTGAAGTGTTGTAATTGTTGATGGGAGTTGGTAGATCTTATCATACGAACTGATTGTTCTCTGTCAGATAGGTGTGAAGAGCTCCATCGCTGCTGGCAGAGGGAGCAATGCTGCGAGACTGACGTTTCAGCAGTAGGAGAACAGTACCTCCCGTCATGTCTATGGCTGTGATAGTGTTGTCTAAGTTTAGAGCTCCTAGAAGGGTGGCGAGTATGATGTCTGTGCGTGGAATAGCATTCAGGGGTGTATGATCTGGCTCTTGAGTCACGACACGGTGAGGAACATGGGGAAGAGCAGTATGATTTTCGGTGGCTGTCCCCATGGTAATAGGAATAACGGGATAAGCAACGTATAGTGTGCGACCTGGATCTATCTCTGCCATACTCAGAGTGTGCAGAGGTATATTGGAGTTTCCTAGACTTTTTCCCAGGCGGGGATCTTGATGTATGATTCCCGCACTGGGGAATTTCAGAGGGATTGTGAGGCGGCTGCTGCAGCGTCAGCTGAATCGGTGCTGGGGGTGGTGCTAACAGTGGCTGGTCTTTCAACGATTCTGATGGAACCTTGTTCTGTGTCTTCATAGAGGAGGCAGACGGAACCATTATTTTTAGTGGTGGTACCTTCGGCACCAAGCCACTGGTGCTTAACACAGAACTGCACACCGTGTGTTTGTGCCTACGTGAATTTGCCGGTCTATCATTGCTGCTTATGCACCTGGACTGAGGCAGCTCATTACAATCCTGGCTCTTGCATGAGCCTCGAGAAGTGGCAGCGCCTGAATCACCAGAGAAACCGAAAGGCTCTTGGGTGTTTAGAGTGGCTCAGTTTGTGCCAGGTGAGGGCTGCTTATCTTGTGCAGGGTTATCTTGCAGGGTATCGGAGAGTTTGCTGCCAGCAACTGACTCAGTTGCTTGTTCTGAGGCAGTAATCTGACTGTGGGCAGAGAAATTTTTTCATTAAAAGTATCTTAAGTTGAAGCTCTCTGTCTTTGCAAGCTCAAGCAGAGAAGTCAGAGCACTCCTCATATTTCTGGGGAATGTGAGAGTCCCCTAAACATTGAACACATTTTGTGTGTCCATCTGAGTTAGGCATAGCCTCATTACAATCAACGCATCTCTTGAAGCCGGGAGATGAAGGCATGCTGGCTGCGGGCTAGAGTTTTCTGTCTGAGGGTTTTTTTACACTCATCCAGATATATATAGATATAGATTGATATAAAGAAAAGTCTATTTTCATGTTTTCTTTGTGAAGGTAGAGCAAAGGAGAGCTTCTGAAGGAAGAACAATGGACGCCAAAGTGAAGTCGGGGATGGTTGAAAAGGACATGAGGGACACAGTGTTTGCAAAAAGCTGCTCTGAGGGAGTGCAAGCCTCGCCTTCATGCAAGTGCTCCCCTGATCTCTGCTATCAAGATTCTGTTGTGAGTGCTGGGACAATGTCACACCTAAGGTGGAGCATCGCAGGACAGCACTCGAAGAAGAATGAGGGGGAACATCCATGTGAATAAAAGATAGTGGGCCCTAGAGGAGAAGAACAAACCAAAGGGCCTAAGAACTGTGTACTCCCTACCTCTAATTTCTAACTAAGATTGAAACAGGCTTAACACTTTCTGTTGAAGTAGTACCTGGTGTTACATTTTTAATAAGTACTTTCAGCAGTACTGTATTCAACTACTTGCCATTTTATTAGGTCAGCCCCAAGCTACCGCAAGCCTAAAGATCATTTGACAAGGCCATTCATGTCACTAGGAACACAAAACAAGCACTCTCAAGCTGACCTTGGCCATCACCGACACACTGTATAGCACATGAAAAGAAATAGCTTCATGCTGTGTAGCAACGTCAGCTGGTGTACAAGTGTTTCCTTACCCTCTTCAGGTGCCGAACTCTCAGCTGAGCTGTCTTTATCTGAGCTGCCTGAGGAGGCAGCTTTGCTCATCTGTTTTTTCATAGCTCCCTTCTTCTCTACTTTCCCAGCCTTTCCCTTCTTTTTGTTTTTAGAACCTCCAACAGTCCACTGCAAAGTAAAAGGAAGGACATACTCATGAGACAAGGCACTAGAAGAACACACCACAACGTAAGAAATACCATTTTGAGAAACATCCTAATATACAGCCAGCTGGAAGACAAATCAATGCCACAGGAAAAATGAGGCAAGTGGCAAATCATGAGTTTATCCCACCAAACCTAACAATCACATTTTAGATTCCACTAAAGGAAAGAGGTAGAGAGTCAGAGTCCTACAGAAATTCTTCATCCTCAGCCCCTACCAGGAATTCCCAGAACATGCAAGTATCATTTCTGCAAGTAACTGCAATTTTTCTTGCCTCTAGATTAATGCTCAAAACACCATATGCAATACGACAAAATATTTTCAGGTACATAAGAGACAGCAACAACTGCAATGCGAACTATAAACTTAGTGTAAGTTAAAGTTAAGCTTTTACAAGTCTCAACCCCAATATTCTCTTAATATCCTTCTCTCATTAATATTCTTAGATAATAAGCTTCCTGGGTTGTACATTCTTGCATGGGGGTGGGTGACATTGTGTGGTCTTGCAGTGTGCAGGAGGTCAAACTAGATGATTACAATAGCCCTTCTGACCTGAAGGTCTATAAATTTATGGGTATACATGGACAGCACCAAAGACATGATGCAAACGATTAAGACTGTGCCCCTGTAGCTGCACAAATTCATTTTCTCTTTTTATACAATACAATTTTTTATTAGGGTTCCCCATCCTCTATTAGCATTCACCTTTCAATCACAGCTGACTGACCCACAAGTATCATCACCACTCATTCAGTAAATGTACAGCATGTTCACATGATCTGGTCCCTTATTAACAGCCAGTAGTCATATTTTTGGGAATTCCCACTAGATATGAAAGAATGCTATTTCCACCAAGGGAAAAGAGTTTTAAAATTTGTGTACATCTTCCCACTACGCCACTACATTAAACTCATCCCGAAATCTGCTGCCAGTCAGGGTCCAGTCCATCCGACTTAATTTAAGCAACCAATCCCTTAAACAGAAAACCCTGGTGATCAACAGATGATCTCTAGTGTGAATGAGTAAAGCCCTGCAAATATGCAGATATCTGAGGATATCCGCATTCGCAGATACAACACATATCCGCAGACCATTTCTTGCGGATGCAGATTGGATACGGATCCACATATTTGTACCCGTATAGGGCTCTGTGAATGAGATCTTGCAGTCAAGACCATTTCCCCTAGGCTACTTTAAAAACAGAGGACACCCAAACCTATTGCCTAACTAAGTATTATTAGGAGTCAGTGTCAGACCTGAACTTAGTCACATGCACTCCTCAGACCATGCTGTTTACTCCTTTTTGCACATAACTCCCATACTCCCTGCCTGCTGTCACTGGCCACTTAAAATCAAATTTGACTTTGTTCTTCTTCAGCCAGTAACCTTTTCCATCCAGTTAGTTTGCCAATCCTAGAATGCCAGGACACCACAGACCTCTGAATTAACTGTCTTGATAGCTCAGTTATACCTTATCCTCTGTCAACAACTTTTTATTTTCCCTAGAACTTCATTAAATTGCTTCCGTGTGACCTCCTGCCTTAGCACCTACTTACTCTTTTACAGAGACACACTCCAGGTTTACCAAACAAAGCAGACAGATAATGGTCCATAATTAAGTTCTTTATCCTCTAGATGAAAGGTCAGCTTCCCACCATAACCACTACACCTCCAACAGAGTGAAACAGAACTGTCCATCTGAATTGCTAGCTTCAACATTCATTACCGTACTACGTCGAAGACATGTGGCTGTACACCAACCTGGACTCACTAAGATCTGCCAGGTCCTCACATCATGATTCTATGCATTGAATTTTACAGTGGCCTCTTGTCTGGCTCTATCAACGCTCTCCTTATTCACATTCTAATTTTCCCCAAAGGGCAGAAATATCAGCATCACCTCAGTTCAAGACCTTTCATTTTACAATCCTTATCTTCTACCTCTGCCTCATTGTAACTGATCTTTCTACAGCCAGAACCTGTAAGTGAGTTAAACCTATTCAAAAATCTAAAATGTTGAAGTGACTTCTCAACTCAGCTATTCCAATTTCTTCTTTGCAAGAGTGAACTGCAATAGTTGAGATGGGAAGTGCGCTTCAGCTCTCCTTAAGCCTGTCTCGCTAAACTCACAGGATACAGAATACTGTGATCAACTTAGTGAGATACTCTGCTAAAAAGTACCAGTGAAACCCCTTTTCTGGTGCTACCTTCACTGTCTCTCTCTGAAAACAATAAATCCTACTATTGGTTTTCAAAGCTCTTTCAGACTTGTTGCATCTTTAGAGTTCTTTGCAGGCAAAAAATTTATATCCAAATCTAGTCTGCAAGCTACAAAAATGATCCACAGATATAAAGTGGGGCTTTAAATATAAAATCTGGATCTGCTCCCATGTGTGATCTGCAGAAATGCCATGCAGCACATTCCCTTCCATTGTTTAAATGTCATCTAAAAGCATGCTGCTTTGCTCCTTAGTTTGAACACGGATCTATCACTTATATCCAAGTAAAACAGTATCAAAGTACTACAGACCAATCAGACAGCTGAAGCATATTTGTCTCAGGACCAAATAATAGTTACTGGGAATACTAACAACTAATGATCTTGCAAGCTCCTGGGATACTGAGACTTTACAGATGACTATCAAGGTGCTGCAATCAGCTTATTCCATGCTTTCAGCACCCTCTCAATCAGTGTTTCCCAACCAATGTGCCATGGCACACAGGTGTGCCCTCAGGCCTGAGCAGGTGCACCATGGAATTTTTTGAAAAAACTATTCAGAGTTCTGGATTTCACCATGAATATTCATGAGTTCATTTGAAAACTATAAGTTGGTGTGCCTCAGAATAATTAAAGGCATCACAGCCTGCCACAGCAGAGAAAAGGATGGGAACCACTGCTCTAAGTGTTCCATTTGTCACAAATGTTAAGACCTGCAGCAATCAATTTCTGTATGGATTTTTTTTTTCCTCTTGTAAACTAAGCTCTGTCTTGTTTCCAGGTGGTGCTTGAAAGAAAAAAAGAAAAAAAAACCCACACAGAGAGGAAGGGAAACAGAAAAACAACTGATAGCATTCTTTTCCCGCATTTTCACCTCACAAGATATTGATATGTGAAATGCTGCAGCATCTTTAAGAGACCAATGAGTTGCTGAATAGTTAACATTGTGTCTGATACACATCACTGACTTAGAAGAGCCCTTCTCACAAAGCAGAGCAAGCTCCAGAGAAGTCACAAGAATAGTGAGCAACAACAGCGCACTGCTGACTGAGCAGAAGCACTGGGCTAGTTTATAAATCTGAGGATGAAGTGTATATGCAACCGGATAATTGACTGAAGGAGAACAGGCTCACGACCCCAACCCTCCCCTCTTGCAAACCCTATCATGCAAAGAGTACCAAACGCTGCAGAATCCAAACATCTGAACAAATGAGGGGCGATGGAGATGGTTACTTTCCTGCTAAGAATACTTCCCTCTGTTGCACACAAGACATTTTAAAGTCAATTTTCATTCATGGAAAAATCTACTGCAGTGAGCAGATGTGCCTGAATGGTGGGGCAGAAACACCTACTCCATTTTAAAAATCAGTGTGGGTGAAAACTGAAAACTCTTGTTTATTTTTTGCTGTAATTTACAAACCCATTTATTTTCATATTTTGTACACTGAGTATGGAGGTTTGTCAATAAGATTTGATTGCATCCTGATTCAGAGTTAAACGTCAGAATACATATAAACTGGTTTTTATTAGTATTTATCGAGTCCAAAAACTGAATAAAAATACTTGTGCAAAATGACAAGACTGTCTAAATGATGAACTGACAATTTTTCTCCTTCCCAAGATGTACACCACACTTACAACTACGCCAATAAAGAGCTTAGTACCAATCAGCTGTGCACCAGACTACGAGAATGCATAAGCCAGCAGCCAACAAATAAAAACATGTGCTTGTTAATACCTAGCACTTATATAGCACTTTTCATCAGCAGATCTCAAAGATGTTTTAGATACAACAAAATCACTGGAATGAAGCTTACAGCATCATCTCTGGCTTTAAAGACTTCACAGCACAGTTTCGTTTCAATCCTTGTTTTCTATGAAGTGTCTCGATGGATGAACTATGGACAATAACATTCTTCCCACTAATTTGTTTTTACTGGAAAAACACTTTACTAGATATTTGAAATTTAGGGGAAGAGCTGTTTATCATTGGTCTATGCCAGTGGTTTTCAAGTTGTCAAAATGGTTTCCCTGGTGATTACAGAAAGAATTATTTAACCAGCTCCTGATGTGACCATTTTAAGGGTGGAATGAACTATCAGTCCTCTTACTGGAGAAAGTTTGCCAAGTCAACTATAACATCAAAGCAGTACATTTTTACCCATGTATTTATGCAGCCAGCTTGTTAGTACTCCTCTGTCTCACCAGGTCATTTTTACTTAAATTTCTAAAACAAAATTAAATTAGGCAGGATTTATCCCCAGTTCTAGAACTCCAAGACACTAATTCCAAAATTTAAAAAAAAACAAAACAAAACAAAAAAAAAACCACACCTGACGCCAACAGCCAGGCCTTACCATACAACATAAACAGCCATTAGAACAAGAGATCAGAAATCTCTTGTTCTCACCAGGCATCCCCTTTTCCTCCAAAGCTCTGGCAAAAAGATGTACTCTGCAGTATGTTCGGATGATGATCAAACTTGGGCAATTTCAGACTAGGTTTTGTGTAGATTAGAAGGGAACAATGCAAAGGGAGTCCAAGCCCCACAAAATACTTTCAGTTCTAAAGCAAGCAGCCCGTCAAACTGAACACCTCTCAAGCATCTCTACTGATCTTATCTATAATACCAGATGAGTAAAGTGGCAGTTTCAAGCCAACAGGTCAGAAACCATTTAGGACATTTTCTCATCGTGTTAAATAAGTGCTGAATTTTCTACAGAATATTCATCTTACAATTAAAATTCTGCATTTGTTGAATTCCAAGCAAAAGACAAAGAAGGTAAAGGTCTTTCTGAAGCCATTTTCTCTCTAGGCTTGGTCGCACCTCTCAGAAAGGTCAGCCTCTCTTTACATGTCTATACACAGTGGTTCTGAGCATATTGCTTAATGAAAATATTATCGCTCCAATAACGTCAGAACTCTCAGACACACAAGCTGTAGCAACTCAGATATACCATGTCAAAGTTACCTCATCATCACTGTCTGAGGTCTCAGAGTCTGAAGAAGCTGTTGGTTTGCTAACAGGTGGCTCTTTTTCCTCAGAATCGCTGCGTTTCCGTTTGGCCAATGACAGGAGCTCCTAGTACAAAAAGAAGTATATGCTTTTTTTTTTAAAGCGAAACAGCTAGATCTACCAATACATGATCTTATATTTGTACCTCCTTACTATTGTATCTGAACACTTTCCAAAAGCAGTAGGTCTCTCACCCAGCTTCAATTATCAAGTTTGTGTTTGTATAACATAAAAATAGAAACAAATCAATGCTCAAAAAAGTTCTGAAGATGGCAAGCACCAAGCATTATTATTACTATTTGTTTTGTAAAGCGGCAGGGCATCAAGACTGATTACTTTCAGAGCCCGATTACCTGTTGGTGACAACACGTGGCAAGGTGTATTACAGACACCAGTGCATTGTTGCATGAACCCAAAGGCCAACTGCCCCTAACCAGCCATGTAATTCCTAATATAATTTCTTGAAGCATATTAGTAGTTACTTTTCAGAAGAACCTATTTCAAAGTTGCAAAGACATCATGACATACACCCGGCTAAGAACCCTAACTGGCATAGTCAATCCTTCTTCACATCCCATAACTACAATAAACAGACACCAAATCATCGTATGAACAAATTCATACAGCAGGCCTCAGGCTGAAGGACTGTAAATTAGCAAAGTCACTTGCAACTCAAGATGCTAATAAGCACTTTCAAAAACTGGAATTGAAAAAAGTACATACAAAAGACATTATCAAGAGGAACTCCTCAGTCATGAGCAAACATCAAGTGTCAAGCATCAAAAGCTCCACTAGCAGGTCAAGGAGCAATTGAAAAAAAAAAAAAAAAAAACCAACAAAAAACCACCAATAGCAACAACAACAAAATTTCTGCAAAATCCTAGACACCACGGCAACCTGGCGCCTCAGATCTGTCGAGGCCTGGGCTAGGTGCTGGGATTCCCTCTTCTCCAGCCGCCTTTGACTAAGTTCACTATTGGTAAACTGGAAGCATTAACCTCCCTAGCTGTTAAAAGAAAGAGGAGCTTTCTGTCATCTATTTGCTGTAAGGATGTGAAGCCTCCACTACTCTACCTTCATCTGTTTTCTGGGCTCTTCCATCACAAAAATGCTATTACCTGCTATCTCTCATACCTTTTTCAAAGGCAACAAGCAACAGCATGAAATGGACATTATTTGAGAGTTCAGCTGTTGCCTCCATAGTTCTGAACAGTAGTAGTGAAACTTACCAGATTCTCAAAAATATTTCACTGCTTCTGCAGAACTTAAAGCTATCAGCAGCAGTAGCACCATGGGGGAACTTCTACAGTCTTGGGAAGACAAACCTAATGTGATTTATGTTAGTTTCCAGAAATGGAAGGTTGATTTCACATCCATATAGTTTGGAACTTCAGTTTTTTAAATGCCTGTAAGTTCAGCAGAAACTGATGGTTTAGAGTCTCTTTCCACCTGCCCTGAAAGCTTCCCCTGGCAAGTGGCTTTGTTCAAGCCTCCCTCTGAAACAAAGTCATGTAACACCAGAAGATTAAGTTTACATATGACACTGTTCTTTTTTAGAAGCAGTGATTCTAGACCTTTTTTGCTGGAACTCTGACCCTCTTGCACTGAAATGGATGAATAGCATCCTTCACTCCACATTCCTGCATATCCCCTCACACAGTCACCACTGTGCTTTTATTCTTGACCACTTTCCTTCTTCTGACCTAAGCACTTCTACATTTTCTTCTTTTCTGAGTAATTATTCCAAAGGGCTCCTTCTCCAATTTACCAAAAGACTACCTGCTGGAAAGCCAGAGATCAGGCACAAGTTAGAGCAGTATTTGGTATATGTTTTCCCAGAGGAGTCACGTCACAGAAGCCAAAACTACAGCCCTCAGCTAACTGAGCCTGAAATTAAATATATATCAGCTGCTAATATGTTTGCCTCAGTTGGTGGAACAGAAAGAGTAGTTGGCTAGCTTTGACAGTCTCCTTCCACTTCCCTCAGAGCTATGAACTCATATGTCTAGAACCTGGTGAGAGGATCCATGATCACACAACTTCCTTCACCACATTCTTCTTCTCTGGCCCATGCCAGCCTACAAGCCCTGGACTGTGGTTACTCTCAGACTTTTTAACTGTTTTAAAATGAATTTAGTAACAGTGAAGAGCTGACAGTCCTGGAGACTGAACTTCACTATGTATGCAATTAACAGAGATGTAACCAAAGCAACTGTGCAAGTTTTCCCTTCACTGCCCCACTATTTCTCAACCATTCCTGAAGTAGCCATCCCTCTGGGTCAGACACAGATTCATTGTCCAAGAGTGGGGTTGGCAATTCGAAAGATAAAAAGAGCCATTTTTAAAGATTTCTTCAATAAGCAAGTGTTCTGAGAGCTGCAAATGGGAGTAGACTCCTGGTGCGAGATGGGGCTAGCAGGGCCAAGGCACCTGCTGCAGAATTCCCCGGCAATGGGGTGGGACAAGCCTGGAGCCAGAAACGAACTGCCCGCAGGGTCCCAGTGGGGTGAGGTGGGGAATAAGAGCTCAGAGTTGCGGGTGGGAGGGCAGTCAGAGACACATGTGGCTCTGGAGCCACAGGTTGCAGACCCTAGGAGGTGATGTTCAGTCTTCGTCTTTCTACCAAATCTCCAAACAACAAAAGATTGTTTCTGTTTCTATTTTATTTCCCAACACACCAACAGCTTCTCTTATGAACTTACAAGTTAATGGCTCAGTACATACATCCTCTTCAGATAGACATTTGCTTAAAAATATTCATCCAGTCCAGAGACCAAATTGGATGAACCAGCCTATATGATTTATAAGATATATTGTACAGAATGTACAACTTCTGTGCATCACAGCACTGGCGACTCTTAAGATGACAGAAAAATGAAAAAGACAGGAAGTGTTTCAAAGTCTCCTTCATAGGGTACCAAATGAGGAATTAAACTTCCATGCCCTCTTTGAAACTCTTAGTACTTAAACTGATGCCAGGTATAGTATTTACCACTGGGGCTCCTCCTGGGATTCAAAGACATTCTACCCCATTAGCATTCCTGGGCTCCTAACTGCACGTCATCTCCCACCAATCGAGCTCCCCAGATTCAGTCACTGAGGCACAGTGGAAACTAATGAATGTGTGTTAATAATTCCCACAATAGCCCGTCTGGTCCCTCTACGGGCATACTATGCTAAGGGATCTGGAGAGATGTGGGACCTGACAGTACTTATCCCCCTAATTGGTCTCCTAGCATCTGAAATACCAGAGAAAATTAATTGTTCCTTTAAGTATATTCCACCGTTGCCTGCAGTTTTTGGTATAGCAATAGCCACAAGCCAGCTGAACTCTCATGTGACAAGTGCCACCAACTGAGCGAGATGTATCTGTTGGACACAGCACCACGGACTAAATCGGAAAAAAAGCAAGGTCTCCCGTGGCGCTTGAAGACTAACATTCATTTATCGCATGAGCTTTTGTGGGAGACAATCCCGCTTCATCAGACGCTTTGAAGAGGGATTTCTCCCATGAAAGCTCCCGCGACAAATAAATATCTTAGTCTTTTAAGCCCCATAAGGCTCCTCGCCTTTTTTTGTTTTTTTATTTTTTTTTGCTTTACAAGGCTATCACGGCAGCCCCTTTGGAACTAGACTAAATCCAGTGGATGAAACCATTTTAGAGCATTCGCCTCTTTTTCAACTTTTAGCAGCCTGAAACCACACTCAGCTCACCCCCTTAAACCCAGAACGCGCTAACGCTTTTCCGTGGCAAGCGGGACTAGGGGTAGGGCAGATGTGACTTTACAGGTGATTGCTTTCCAGGGCCTGGATGAAGTCACCACCATGCTCCTCCACCTGAAACATTTCCCTTCTGCCCCCCAGCTTAGCCCAAAGAGATGCAAGGTTTCCATGGAGACTTACATTATCCCGGTGGGGGGAGGAGAGGAGGATTTCTACCTTGATCAGCCCCGCCACCCGCGGCTCCAAACTGGTGTCAGCCCCGCCAACTTCCCCCCATGCCACCCCCGGGTGCAGGCTCTCCCCGCCCATGCGCTGGGCCCGAGGGGAGCCCGGCTCCCATCGGCACCCCGGCCCTTCCCCCGGGGCGGCAGCCGCGAGGGCTCCCCCGGCAGGAGGCGGAGAAGGCCCCGGCGGAGCTGAGGCGCCCAGGCGTGTGCGCCGGGCGGGGAGCCCGAGCCCAGGCCCCGGGCCTGCCTCCCGCTCCGCTCCGCACCTGGTCCAGGTTCTCCTCGCTGCCGCTGTCCTCGGTGTCGGAGTCGATGACGACCCGGCCTTTCCGCTTCTTCACCATGGCGGAGCCGGGCCCGCCGCGCTCAGGGGCCCGCGGACGGTGCGGCGCGGCGCGGCGCTGCCAGCGGCCCGACCGCCCGGGACACAAAGGGCACCGAGCATGCGCCCCGCGCCGCCCCGCCCGCCGGGGCGGGGCCTCCGCTGCCACTGGCGGAGGGGGCGGGGCCTGGGCGCACGTGCCCCTGAGGGGCGGGGCTGCTGAGGCGCGCGGTGGCCGCCGGGGGGAGGGGCCTCGCCTGTGTTCTGCCGCGCGCGCCGCTGCCAGTCCCGAGGCGGGGTGGGCTGCGGCTGACGAGAAATAGGGTCGCCTCCAAAAACCAGGGCGGGCGGCGCGCGTCTCCTCTCAGCAGGGATTTCCCTGACCCACCCCCTGCGCCAGGGGTGCCCAACATTTACTCTGCCCTGTGGCAGGCCTGGCTAGCTTTCATTACTTTGAGGCGCACCACCAATAGAGTTTCCTAATGAACTCGTGAATATTCATGAGCCAATCCCGAGCTCTTCTGAGTAGTTTTTCAAAAAATTTCTGGCACGCCTGCTCGCACACCGGTTGGGAAACACTGGTCTACACCCCCCACCCCGAATTCCACAGCACACCCCAGTTGTCAGCTTGTAATGGCATTATACCAATTTAGTGAGCACCCCAATAGAGCCCTGCACGGATACAAATAAGGATCCATAGCCGACCTGCATCCGCAAGAAATGGTCCGTGGAGATCCGTGTTGTATCCGCCGATGCAGATATAATGCGGAGATCCGCATATTTGCAGGGCTCTAGCTCTGTGCAGATAAAAATACGTGTATCCGTATCCAATCTGCATCCGCAAGAAATGGTCCACAGATATCCGTGTTCTATCCGCCAATGCGGACATCTGCATATTTGCAGGGTTCTAGCTCTCTGCAGATAAAAATATGTGTATCTGTATCTGATCTGCATCCACAAGAAATGGTCCGCGGATATCCGTGTTGTATCTGCGGATGCGGATATAAGGTGGATATCTGCGGATATCCGCAGATTTGCAGGGCTCTACACCCCAACACCGCCTCTGCTTCCCCCCCCTCAATTTCAAGTCTTGGGGAGAATCCTGCTTCTCAGCGCCCCTTGCAGCACTCTGTGCATTGCATCCCAAAGAGAGGCGCAGGCCGATTGCCTGGAAACAGGGACGGTGAGGTGATAGATCATAGAACAACCTGGGAGAAAAAAAAGTCTTCACACACAACACAAGAAAACGGGCCTCCATGCAGAGGGGCACACAGCGGGTGTATGTTTAACGCCCAAATTCCAAAGGGGGCACTGTGTTTAATCCAGCAAAACAAACAAGGAGTCTGGCAGCGCTTTTAAAGACTTAACAAATTGAGTTATCACATGAGCTTTGGTAGGAGAAAATTCTACTTTGTAGCCTCTGATGAAGTGGGATTTTCTCCCACAAAAGCTCACATGATAAATAAACTTGGTAGTCTTTAAAAGTGCCACCAGACTCCTTGTCTGTAATACTCAAAGTTACTTCCAACTCAGCTTTGACGTTAAGTAAGCACCATCCACTGGGGCAAAGCCCCATTTGACCTCTGTAGGCCTTGAGGTATAGGCAGGGCCAGCTCTACTGTGAGGCAAGAGACAGACAAGGCTTCAGGTGACAGTTCTTAGGGGCACCTAGCCCCCCTGCAGATCAGGCTGGCTCCCGCCTCTTAAGCTCTTTGCTAGCAGCTCAGGCATTGTTAGTCAACCTGCAGCTTAAGTCATGTAGGCAGACTGCCCTTTAAGTTCCTCTGCAGGCAGACGCTGGAGATTTATGCACTTTGGAAAACCATTTTCAACCTCCATGAATGAGACGGGGGCGGGGGGTGGGCGCCAAATCAAAATTTGGCTTGGGGCACCACAACCCCTTGAGATGGCCCTGGGTACAGGAGTCTACCCAAAATGAGCTGGTTTCAGGATTAGAGTTCAACGGCTCAGTCCTGCTTCCACTGAAATATTGAGGTCAGCAATCTAACTCCTTTTTACCACTTTGGTGCAGGATCAAGCCTGAAATGTGGCCAGAATGTAGCCTGGTTTTAGATGATACTGGAACTCTTTGATTGGGTTCAATGAGATTGGGTTGCAGCATGCTTTATAAAACCTTTGGAACTTTTAAAACTATGTTTTCCTAGGTAAAGCTTTACAGCAGGTGTGGCCAAACTGTGGCTCGCGAGCCACATGCAGCTCTTGAAAGAAAAAATGCGGCTTGAGGAAGAGCACGGCAGGGAAGGGCGGAATGGTTGGAGACGGGGGGAGAAGCGTGGCACGCTCGGGGACAGTAAAGAAGCAGCGTGGCACGCTCGGGGACAGTAAAGAAGCAGTGGCATGGTTGGAGCCGGCAGGGAAGTGACAGCATGGTCAGAGACGCGGGGGAAGCATGCCTAGGCCGGAGCCAGCAGGGAAGCATGACATGGTCAGATGGTGGGGAAGCAGCAGCATGCTCAGGGCCAGCAGGGAAGCGGCACCATGCTCAGAGCTGGTAGAAAAACATCAGCATGGTCGGCTGGGGACAGCAGAGAAGCGTGGGATGGTCAGACGGGAGGGGGGGGGTGGCATGGTCAGGGCAAGCAGGGAAGTGACTGCATGTTTGGGGACAACAGAGAAGCTTGGCATGGTTAGAGACGTGGGAAAGCGCGGCTTGGTCGGAGCTGCAAGAGAAGCAGCAGCATGGTCAGAGACATGGTTGGGGGGAGAGCGCGGCATGGTCAGAGCCGGCAGGGAAGCAGCAGCATGGTCGGGACAGGGGGGAAAAGGTGCAGCATGGTAGGGGACAGCAGAGAAGCAGCAGCATGGTAAGAGACAGCCAGGAAGCGGTGGCATGGTCAGAGACTGGTTGTGGGGGGAGAAGTGCAGCATGGTCGGGGAAGCCACTGCATATTTATTTTTTTCTTAGAGGCCCTCATGCACTTTATTCCTTGTTAAAATAAAATTGTGTTTTACAAGTCCTGAACATGACATGGAATAAGAAGAAATGAAAATACAGAGGAGAAAAGTTTAAAACGGAATGTAGATTACTTTCTATTTTTGGCATAACTTACTGCTGTGAAGCATTATAGTCCACAATGAAATGTGTTAAACTGAAACATTGTGCGATACTTAGGGATCAGCACCTGAAAGAGCTTTTACGTACTGCATTGACAAGTTACTGCCCAGATTTTTAAAAGCTTGCCACTAGCCTGCAGTGTTCTACATCCAGCGACAACTAAGTTTTTACCATATAGGCCTAGTTTTCATGGAAACCTTAAGTAATTATTAGAGTCTGACATTAGTAGGATCAATATTTGCCCTGTTTTTATGATAAAACTAAAGTGTGCTATGAATTTTAAGCTTAGTAATTTTGGAGTAGGTAAAAGTATGTCGTTATATGCCTCAGTGAGGCTCTCGAAGGTTTAATGATCGACTTGTGCGGCTCTTGAGTTCCATAGGTTTGGCCACACCTGCTATAGAGCACTACAGCTGGCTGTGACCACATAAACATAAAAACACAGCTAGCTGTAGGTATGAGATTACTACTTGCAGTCTTTAGTGAGCTTGTACTTGGACAAACTTCCCATTGACTTCAGAGAGTTCTGACTGAGCAAAGTGATCAGATAACTAAACCCTGGTGATATAGGTACCAAATTAAAAAACTGACAGAACCAGAATTCCGACTTTGGCCCTGGAGAATAGACTATAACCTTCTGTTCTAAAAACACAAGTCACTTTCACTTGATCTAAAATAGGCTCCCTCAGCAGCCAGCAGCCTTAGGTTTTATACACTTTTTCAGACTTCTTGCCACTCTAGAGAAAGAAAAACAATATAAAAACAAGATATTTAGATCAGATGACCTTAAAACCAATGCACTAAAATGGAGAAAACAAGTACAGTCAGAGGGGTCAGACTTCTTGTACAAGGCATTTTAATCACCGTGAATGCATTTGTCTGCAAAAGGTTGGCTGGCCACTGTACATCCTATGCTGGCCGGCAGACCTTTTGCAAACAAATACATTCACATTGCTTAAAATGCCTTCTATAAGAAGTCTGACCACTCTGACTTGATTCTCTACTTGTTTTCTACATTTTAGTGCATTGGTTTTAAGGCTGTCTGTTCTAAAAAAAAAACCAAAACAAAACATGTTTTTACATTATTTTTCAATTGAGACTAAAAGTAGATGGAATCAAAACCTATGAATACCACCTGCCTGAAACGTACTCTATAATCATTGCACCATCTGCTGGAGAAAGGTGAGAAAGCACAGGGAATGCAGACAGACAAGGTGGAGTAAAGTTAATCGTAAAGGTCATGTAAAATAATATGATTGATTAATGGACATTATGGATCTGACTTCCATAGATAGCAGCTGTATGACTATGCATTTGAGTTCCCTCTTATAATTAGTTTGCGAACCTGTTTATCTAAAAGACTAACTTGAAATCTGTGAGGTTGCAAATAGAGCATTCTAAATAATTCTGAAACTCCTGCAGTTGATTACATTGTTTATCTGTAATGAGTTGGGGATGGTTTTGTGGCTAGTTGCCAGGCTGGGAAAGGAGAAACTCCTTTCTTTCAAACCCTTATATTTTCCGAATAAAGCTTACTTGCTTGCATTCTACATGTGGAGATTATAGGAGGAAAGAATGTATTCTGAGAGAAGTGTAAACTATCTATTTTCTCAACAGGATGTTGATGGAGAAATGTAAGGAGAGTTTAAATTACTATTGTAAACTATTTCACTGATGTTCATTTCAGTCGAAATCTGTGCTATTAACACCACCTTCATTCTCCCCCGCCTTCTGACTTCATCTCTAATCTTGCAGTAAGCTCTGCATAAGCAAAAGATCCATTTACGTGCAGGGCACTGGCTCTGCAGTTGTCCAGACATTTTCTTAGCCATACATAGGTGTAGAACAGTTATCATCAAGAATAATTATTTTTAGTCCTGACAAAAATCTTCAATAAATTATAATTAAGGCTTGTAAATCAATACATATATAATGGGGGGGACCCAAACTTACTGTTCCTCCTAGCCATGAACAATCATCTTGAGAAGTTTGAGAGCTGGGGTGCTCCTGCCAAATTTTGGAACTTCATCCATGTGGCAGTGTGGTGAGGCCAGGAGCTTCAGCCCTGGGCCAGGGTCCAGGGCTGGATTAAGACATGCTGAGGCCCTAAGCTATGTCAACATTCTGGGGCCCTGTACCATAAAAAAAAGGAGAAAAAAGTATTACATAGTGACAGAAAGGATAATGAAAAAATAAATGATAAACTGTTATATTTGCATATATACATAGACAAAGATGCAACAGAAAACAAATAAATAAAACATATATATTGCAAAGAGCCATACTGGCATTATCAGATGACTTACAATAGATCTTCTTAGTTATCTCTGACATATTTAGAGGCCTCTCATTATATGAGGCCCTAAGCCATGATTTACTTGGCTTGTGCCTAAATCCAGCACTGCCAGGGTCTCTGGAGTCTAGCCCTACAGAAAGTGCCTGATATGACTTGGGGCTCCAGCTTTGTTCCTGCTGAAACCTTGAGCCCTTTAGGTATGCCTCAAAACCTCCTGTCCACAGAAGCCTTTGTCTCATCACCTTTCTGCAGTGCAGAAGTCCAGAGCTCCCTCCCTCCATTCTGGCAGGCAGAGACTGGGTGGGGGCATGGGGGGGGGCTATGCAAGTTGCACTATGATTATAAAAGAGTGGCTGCTATCACCCTGATATATAATCTAAAAGGGAACCATTAAAATACAATTGGTACTTTAAAATGTATTGGAAAGCATGAACATTAAGGTAAAGTTTAAAAACCCCAAGCAAAGGCATTCTAAACAATTTTTACTCTGACACACACCTCAACACCACAACCTACATATCATGGTTATTCTGAATACTTGAATTGGAATGTAAAATAGCCTGTATCACACTTTTAACTAACAGCTCAAATTAGGGAAAACACAACTCCTTAATGCTGTTCACAGCAAACAGAAAACAAACTTTTGATGTCTCAGTAAAACTACACATAAGAATTAAACAGGGGTTAAAGTATAATTTAGTAGGTCGCATAATCCTCCTAAATTTCCAGGCTGCCTTCATGCATGTCCGGGTTCCCTTCACACACCCCAGCTACTGCCCCCAAACACCTGCCCCCATCAGGTGCCTCTTTCCCCATGTCCTGTTCATCCCCCATCCCCATTCCCTAAGCTATCAGTCCCCACTCCAGCCCCCCCAACCCCTTCACATATCTCCATCCCACTATCCTGACCCCTTCTTCCTACCCTACCTACCCCCACGCTGAGCTGCTCGCGGGGAGGTTGAACCCACACCGTGCTTGCTCACCTCCAGCAGCGCGTGGACTCCCAAGGGCCGGGGCAGGAGAGAATCACCCCTTACACCCCCTCCTTGCTGCTCTCTGAGGCTTCTTCCTCAAGTGCAGCCTGTGCATGCACAGGGGGGCTGGCCAGCTTGTCACAGGAGGGCCTCCCCTGTTCCTGTAGTAGTGCCTGCCCTGCTGGAATGCACCTGCTCGCTTTTCTATTTTTAGGGTCCCCAGAATGCTGGCCCCCTAAAAATGGTGGGCCCTGGAACAGCGTTCTGGTGCATTTCAGCATACTTTAACTCCTGACAATTAAATAATACTTTGCATTTATAAATCTCATTTTAAAAAATTCAGCTGAGGAAGATCTTAGAATACTTTGTAAGCATGAATGATTCAACTAGCACAACCCCTTTGTGTGGTGGGAAATGTTTAAAAAGCAACCCAAACCGCACTTCATCTCTCTCAACCTCACCACTTTCTGATTTTGTGTTTGAATCTATGCAACTTGTTTGATTTGCTGAAATACTCTGACCTGATGCAGCGAAATGTAATCACAGTATTATCTTTCATGCCCATACTGTAATTTTTTTTCAGTGTAAGTTTTCTCCACTCTGGCACAGAGGCAGGTGTCGGGGTAAGCAAAGTAGGTGGTCGCCTAAGGCCCCAAGCAGTAAGGGGGCCCATAGCTGTTGCCAGCTTCACTTACCCTATCGCTAGCAGTGTGGTGTGGGAGCAGGAGACCGTGGACTGCCAGGGCCAGAAGCTGCAGCCCCACCTGCCTGCCTAGCATCTCTGCAGTGGGGGGCAGAGCACTACTCCTTGCCTACCAGCAGCCAGCTGCGCCTCCCCAGAGGGAGGGAGGAGAGCAGCCGGTGCAGCGCTGCGACTTGCCGGGAATGGGGATCCCTGGAGCGGCCCACTCCAAAATCGTTCAGGCCGCTTCACTGCTGGCCACTCCAGGGCTGAATGGGACCAACCTATTTGTAGGGAGAGGGGGGACAAGACGGCCTCTATTCAGGCCTGGGATGGCTGGGGCAAAGCAGCCTGAACTCTTCAGAGCCGGCCGCTCCAGAGGGCCCTGCTCCCAGCAAGCTGCAGCTCCGCAGCCCCCTGCTGGAGTTGGGGCTGGGGGGGGGCAGTTAAAGTGGCAGTGGGGGCCCTGGGCCCCAGTGAGGATGGCATTGGAGGCCTGCAGGAGGCCCCATAAAGGGCCTTTGCCTAGGGTCCCCAATAGCCTAAGGCCACCTCGTCTCTGGCATTTGATGAAGTGGGACTTTGCCCATGAAAGCTCATGCGAAAAATAAATGTGTTAGTCTTTAAAAGTGCTGCAGTCTCATGGTTTGTTTTGCTGACCTGCACAGGTGTCTTGCTTGAAGTCACACTTGGTCTTAGTGGCACAGCTGGGATTAAAAACCATGAATCCGGATTCCCAAACCCTTGCTCCAATCTGTAGGTCAGTGCTTCCAACCTTTTCTCTGCTGTGCCACACCTTGATATTTTGAATTATTTTGAGGCACACCACCATACAGTCGCCAAATGAACTCATGAATATTTATGAGCCAATTCAGAACTCAGAGTAGTTTTTTAAAAAAATTCCAGGGCATACCTGTGTGCCATGGCACACTGGTTGGGAAACACTGCTGTAGATCAGGGGTCTCAAACTCAAAACACCATGAGGGCCACATGAGGACTAGTTGAGGGCTGCATGAGGACTAGTACATTAGCCTGAGCGCCGCACCACTGAAGTGTTTTCATACAATGATATTGCAAATATTGGCAACAATAGTGTTGTTGCGGGCTGCAGCAAATAGTGTTAGGGGCCGTGCAGCCCACGGGTCATGTGTTTGAGACCTCTGCTGTAGATGATGTTGCCTCCCAATAAAGGGATGTGTACTTGGAGGGACAGGGACACATGCACACTAGACCAGTGGTTCCCAACATTTACTCCGCTGTGCCACACCTTGCTACCTTTAATTAGCTTGAGGTACACCACGATATAGTTTCCAAATGAATTTATGAATATTCACAGTCCAGAGCTCTTTTGAGTAATTTTTCAAAAAAATTTGTGGTACACTTGCTCAGACCTGATGGTACACCCGAATGCCATGGCACACTGGTTGGGAAACACGCCACTAGACTATCCTGGGAAAGCATCTGATGAAGTGGGATCTCTCCTATGAAAGCTCATGCAGTAAATAAATGTGTTAGTCTTTTAAAGTGCCAATTTCCAAAGGGATAGCTGTATTAATCTAGTCCAGCAGCATCTGACGAAGCGGGATTTTCTCCTACGAAAGCTCATGCGAAAAATAAATCTGTTAAGTGCCACACGACTCCTTTTTTTTTTTTAAAGAAAGTGCTACCAGACTCCTTCTTTGTTTTGCTGGGCTAGACTAATGCCGCTACCCCTTTGGGACTAGCCTAGGCTGGGGAGCCCAGCAGCGGAGGGGAGGATGCCCTGGCTCAAGCACTGAGATGCCAAGGGCTTTGGATCCCAAGCCCGCCAGCCGCAGCGCCTCAGGAGAGCGGAACCTTCGCGACGCGGCCGGGTTCCCCTGACGGACGCTGAATGCGGCGGACCCGTTAGCCGGAGGCTGAGCGCAGCCGGCAGTAGAGGGCGAAGCCCGCGGTCTTTTTTCAGGTCAGCCGGCGGAGGGAGCGCGGGTGTCCTGCGGCTGGGGCTCGGCCACCGTCGGGGGCGTCTGGCTCGATGCGCGAGGAGAAGATTCCCGGCTGTGGCATCCGGTCAGGGTCACGAACCCCAGGGACTCCGCGCGCGCCGCGTCTGGCGGAGCCAGCCAATGAGCTGCGCCGCTGGGGGTCGAAGGTCGCTGAGGCTCGCGCCGGGCGTGTGGCCGATGTGGCAGCGACGTGCTGCTGCGCCGGCCCTAGGCTAGCGCTTCAGGCCCGGTGTAGGCCTGCCCGGGAGAGGCTGGGTCTTGGCCCCCGCTTCCCCCCAAACAGGGGACCCCCTTTGTGCTCTGGGCTCGTCCTGCTCCCTCAGCGCCTCAGGCGTCCGCTGGTGAGGGCAGTGTTTAAAGCCCCTTTAAAAGGCGTGTGAGCGCTTGAGTGTTAAGGGGAGTGACTGC